>JAJHZJ010000766.1:20000-199300 GCA_023548195.1 Bettongia penicillata ogilbyi
TTGTTTTGTTTTTTTAATCAATATTTAAAGAAAGGATTTCACTGAAAGGGAAGAGAAAATATTAAAAAATGTTCATGATGCAAAAAAGTAATTGCATCAATAAAAAGAAAGGGAAGGGAAGGGAAGGAAGGAAGGAAGGAAGGAAGGAAGGAAGGAAGGAAGGAAGGAAGGAAGGAAGGAAGGAAGGAGAGATAACTGCAACCCCTGTGTATATTATTTTTATTTGGCTATTTTGCAATTTTGTCCAGTTCTCTTTGCATTCTTCATATTAGTCATTTTATAGTATGATAGCATTCCATTACTTTAAGATATTCATATACTATATTAGATCCATCATCCCATTAATTATTCTGCTGGTACATCCCAGCCCATCTGTGCTTCTTCAGCCTATGTAACTCTTGTTCATTTCACAAATCCTCCAAAAAGGAATTAACTATAGCACTAGAGACTTAGTCTGATCAGTTTGATATTTCATGTATACCAGTATACCACTTGTGTTGTATACCTCTTAAAATCTTGTTGTCACTAATTGACCAATTAATATCTTTTTCTATTTCCTTGATGATGTATTTTATTCCATTGCATGCAAAGCATGATTGATAATGTGCTACTTAAATTCACCAAGAGCCTTTCCATTTTTCTTTGATTCATCTGTAGTTTTCATTCTTTGAGTATCATGGTGTTTCATGATTTCAATTCATATGGAAACAAAGAATAATGGTTTTTAAAAGGTTAAATTTTACTTAAGAATACAGCTTGGGATATTTGAAAATGCTGTTCAGTTCCCCAAATATGATTCAGTGCATTATTTTCTAAATTCTGGGCACCATTCATTCATTTGTAGTACCTCTGCAAATGATACATACTGATATACAAACTAACCTCATTGCCTCTACAACTTTATATGTCACAGTCTGGACCATCTTCTTCCACTTGGGCATTATTATATAGAGTAAAGACTAATTGCTGTAAAATTATAGCTTAATTCAATGAAAAGATTTCATAGTGTATTAAATTAAATAACATAAGGAAAACCACCTAACCAATTGAAAACCACTAAATTAATAACAGCCTTTATTATTATTTCTGTTACTGCTGTCACCACTGAAATTTCTATTGGTAATATTGCTACTGTTATTGTTTCTATAAATATAACTGTTATTACTGCAACCTTGATGCTTCAATACAATGCATATAGTTTACTGATGAAAAGGACCATCTGAAGAATTGGACTATCTAGACCAACTCTCTTCTACTTGAACTTGGGTGTAATACATACTCCATGATGAAAGAAACACTTTTCTGAGAATTTCTAAATTATTTTTGCCCTCTTTGATATGGATATTCAGCAGCTTGTCAAATAAAGTTTTTTTTTCACTTGTATGTATCAAGGAATGCTTAGGAGATCTTATTGGAAGAGAGCTATTAAGACTGTTTTGTTGAATCAACTGCTTCTTTTTTGGTAATCTATAATTAGTAAGTCCAGCAGGATACTGCTGTATTTGCTACAACTCTCTATCAGTTGAACAGCTATGAAGTTGTCCTCTGGAACTACCTGTATGTTTCCTTATTTTCAATAAAAATATTGGCAATATGTATGCAGTCAATTTTCAAGATTTAATTGAGTTGGAAAAGGAGGTATTTGGAGTTAAAATTGCTAACAACTTCATGACATTTTTCAGCATTAACACCTTGCGTAACCTTTTACATTTCTTTAGTATTTTTTACTCATATCCTACTTTAACAATTAACTCTGAGTACCTTTAAAATTGGGTTGCTTTCATCACATCCTTGGTCCTATCCAATCCTTCTTCCAAATTTACCTTCACAAATACAATTATAACTGTTTCATACAGAATATTGGGTAGCAAAGAAGTGGAGTCCAAATGCTCCACCATCACTGATGATGAGATGAGATTGATATAGAAATGCTGACAGGTGCAATCCTTTCAAATTTATTTGATGCCTTCCTTCCAATTTCATCTATAAATGTTCTTAGGATAATCTAGTTTGTTTAGGTCTCAGAGCAAACTTTTAGTAGAATCTTTTTCCTTTCTACTTTTTCTTTTTGCTATTTTGTGAAGAGTATTATACTTTCTGTAATCATTGTCCAAACTTTGTCAATAATCTTGCATTGCAAATCACAATTGTTCTTGCCTGCTATCTTTCTCCACTCAAAAAAAAAAAAAGGAAAACAAATATTTGTTGACTGAGAGATTTCTGGGCTGCTTTGGCTTTCTTAGTCTGATGACTTTTATATCAGACAAATTTCTGTAAGACATGGTAATAATCAAGATTCTTTTTAAAAAAATCTTTATGTCTACATTAATTAAACAACTTATTTAAATAGGTTATGTTGAAGCTGTTACAATTGTCTAGAGTATCTTCTCATACTTAACATTCCCTCTGATTTAGAGTTGATTTTGACCTTGGTCATTATTGATGGATGATCTAATTGTAGACAGCCATCTGATGCTGTAACAATTCCCACTTATACAACTAGTCATTTTCTATCCATTAAGACAAAATAAATTTTCTTTATTTTATGATATCTGTTAGTTCTCACCATACAGATAACCTTTCAATGATTTTCTTCAACAAATTAGTTATAATATATAAGGAAGAGGTTTCTTAGTAATCTACAAACTTTTGTCCTTGTTCATTTCTTCATTCCAAAGCATATTTTCCAACATTTCTGCCACACTCCTTTATATCACATTTAAGAAAAAAATTATCAGTCAATTATTATTAAGTATTTGCTTGTCTCTGGGAATATAAAGACTTTTTAATGGCTAGTCCTTGCATCATGGTTGTATACCTCTTTATAGTTTTCATGTTAGTCAGTTTATAGTATTGGTTACATTAAATCAATATAATCTGAGGTTCTCATAGATTCAGGATCTTATTGATCTACTAGTATATGAGGATATTATATTCTCTTGGAGATGAATTTTATACACATATACCAAAGTAAACAGGGTATAATGAGGGCAATGAGATTTCCAGATGATGCACTCTAGAAAACATTTAAAGACTGAGTGCTGGAGGCTTCAGGGATGGCTACGTGGAGGTTCTGGCACTTGAGCTGAAACATAAAGGTGGACAAAGATTCCAAATATCAGAAAGGAAGTGAGAATAGGCTGAAATCCTGAGGGACAGCTCGGCCAAATGCGCAAAGGCAAGTCAAGTTTAGCAAAGCAATAGTAGGCCAGATTGGTTGGGATTTAGAATATGGAAAGAGAAATGGAAAATACCTCTTGAAAGGTAGGTTGAAATTAGATTGTGGAGGACTTTCAATACCAAGATGAAGAATTTTTATTTTTCCTCCAAAACAAAAGAAATTTTCTGAAAGTTTGGAGGAAAGGAAGTGAGGTGAGACTTGAGATTAGAAAGATTATTTTGGCATTTGTCTGAAGGTTGTTTATTTATTCATTCATTCATTTGCTTGTTTATTTAGTCATTTATTTTTAGGGCAATTAATTTACCAACTGATAATAACAATGATCAGGGAAATTAGGCCGTACTACAATAGTACTAATGAGGAGGTTTGAATTACTGTGGTAGTGATTAGCTGAGAGGAGGGGATGGTATAGAGCAGGGTTTTTTTAACCTTTTTTTGTGTGTGTGTTATGGACTCCTTTGTCTTATAACCAGTACACTCCATCTCAGAATAATATTTTTAAATAATTGAAGGGAATATTAAATTTCAATTAGGGGTTAGTGAAAATAAAAATGTAGGATTTTCTTCCATTTAAATTCATGGATCGCCAAAGTCTTTCACCAGATTAAGAATCCATAGCATAGAATAACTGGTATAGTTATGTATTTAAGACTTCTTAGTGGATTGTATGTGGAATGTGAAGAAAAGTGAAGAAATGACTATGGAATTTTAATCTTAGTTGCCTAGATATATGGTGGTTCTATAAGTTGTATAGGAACCTTGAAGAAAAGTGGGATGAGATTTAGAGAAAATGAGCATTAGTTAATTTTGGAAAATATTGAGTTTGAGGTGCTTAGGTGGACATTCAGATTGAGATATCCAGTCAACTGTTGAAGATGTGGGACTGATAATTTAATCCATGGATGATGATAATACTATGAATGGAAAGTATAAGTCAAAGGAGGAAAAAGAAACCATGACAGAGCTTCATGAACAACCACACAGTGGATACAAAGAGGATAGAGAATCGTTGAAGGAGATGGAGAAGGATCAGTACGTAGGAAGAGAACCAGAGGACAACAGTGCCAAGGAAGCCCAGCAATGAGAAATAAACAAGGAGTGGTGGGGTAATATGTTGACTTGTTTTAGAGTCTGAAATTTTTCACAGTTTTTCTCTTCCTCTTCATCGAGCGTTGGTAAATTAATCGTTCTTAGCTATATGATGACCTAATTTTTCACCATAAACATTGCAAACCAAGATGATCAAGTGTCAAATGAGATGAAGTTTCTTTTTTCTATATTTAGGTAAATAACAGAAACATCTCCTTCAACCTCCTTACTTGATTCTCTGAAAAGAATCTATAAACCATTCCCCTCCATCAACAGTACCTGTCATATATTAGGTACATAATAAATATCATTGATTGATTTAGCTATAACTTATTTACAATATTGCCATGATCATTTAGGCTTTCTTCAGTCATTAATCATATAGGCTGTTTCAATTTTTTTTTCTATTACAGAATTTAGAGATTTTAGAGAGATCTTTGTATGATTATTTGCATACATGTGTATAAATACACATGCACACATTTTTTCACCAGTTGTTTTCAGAATATATCTCAGAAGTAGCAAGTTTGGTTGATACACACAGGAAAATAAGATAGAACTTTCTCTGGTACCCTCTAACTTATATCCCTCAGTGTTGTTGGCATTTTGAATTATACTGGCTGAGAAACCTTGACAGAGTATGGAATTTCCCACCCTCCCCACTTCCATTTTATCTTGTAGAAGAAATTGAATGAATATTATCAACACTTCTTTTTCTATTCCCAAATTTTATTGCTAAATGAAATATTCAAGAATAGGATCAATTGTTGAAAAGCAAGAAGATGTAGATTTTGAATGGCAAGAATGGGTATTTTCTACTCTGAATTTATCAAATATCAGATCCAGATGCATTCTTTTCTGTCACCTATAACTCAACTTCATTTAACATTCAGGAAGTTTTCAGATGTGATTCGTGAATCATGTTGGGTTGGCAGCAAACAAAAATTTTAATTTGCTGATTACTCTGTATTCTAGGAAATGGTCAAAATTGTTACCTTCTCAAATTGGTGAAAGTAAAAGCAACTTATTATCTGAGAATGAAAGTACTTCATCAACATTGAATTCAAGAATCATGCAGCACTGTTTACTTTGACCAAGTTAAACCCTAGGCTTGTCTGATGTGGTAGAGATAGAAAGAAATTATTAAGCATAGTGAGACAATCCTTTAGTCATTTCACAGAATTCTCAAGTGAATGTCAGCCAGAAATCTGGGGTAATGGAAAATTTCTGAAAACCAAGTAATTTAATCCCATCAAATTCAGACAATGTCCATGACAGAGTATTATATTACCATAAAAAGTTATGAATAAAAAATTCAGAGAAAAGAAAATATATGAATTGTTAAAGAGTGAAAAATAGCTAGTACTTTTATAATGTTCTGTGGTTTACAAGGAGCTACATATATGTTATCTTATTTGGTCACTACAACAAACCTGTGAGGAAGATGCTACTATTATGTCCATTTTACAGAGGAAGAAACTGAGACAGAAAAAGGTAAAGTGGCTTGCCCAGGGTCACACAGTTTATGAAAGGGTATGTAAACTCAACTTAAATTGGATATGAATTACTCTTACCCTATGTAAGAAAACAGCTTGCACTGTCAATACAATGTAAAGGAAAAGAAAAAATAAGCTATAACTGAACACTGTATAATTTTTATGAAAAAGCTTGAGCCCTGAGAGGAATTAAGAAAATGTACATTGAAAGGTAGGGAACTATGGGTGTAGGAGTATGGAATGTTTCATATGCTGGTAGATGTGGTCAATATTTTTATTGATTTTGGAGAATTTTGTTTTTAACATTCTTTTAGCTTTATTTTTAAGGGAAGGCTTTCAGAGTAGGGAAAGGGGAATATATTCAAAAATAAATGTGATATAAGAAAACTCATTGAGAGAAAATGAAGAAAAATTAATACATCGTTTATGTGCCAGCATATGGCAGAATCCTTCCTTTTAATAGTATTGTTCTAAAGAGATTCTAATTGTGTCCTCTCTCTAAAGAAAATTAGAATGAAATCTGTTTGCTCAGGCAGAGACTCTCTCTCTCTCTCTCTCTCTCTCTCTCTCTCTCTCTCTCTCTGTATATATATACATATATATATTTGTACTCTTGGTGCTTATTCTAATGTTTGGCACATAGTAGGTACTCAAATATTTTTTTGAGTTTAATTTATATCTGTTCTAATCATATAAGCAAGTTAATGATTCTAAGAAATAATTAGATGATAATTTTCTAATGACAAATTTTCCTAAGGATCAGTAAGCCAGAGTGTTTGGACATCATTCGACTTCAAAATCTTCCTCCATCTAAGGAAATACATTTTATGATTTTCCAGAACTGATGTGCTTTCAGAAAGGAGCATTATCTTCAGAGTAATACAGAATTCAAATAGGTTTTAATTTCTGAATCTCTTTTCACAGTTGGTGTTACCACCTTTTGAAATTGATGACTGTGTTTTACTAGAATTTTTAGACTTCTCTCTTGATTTACTGATCTCTACTCACACTCCAGATGGCTTAGAAGAGATTTCAATGTACAGAAGTTTCTATCGCCTCTTGACTTTTTATTGCTGCTAGATTCCTTGAAGTTACTTATTCCCCTCTATATTTTAACAAGAATCAGATACAGACATACACTGACCTATTGTCATTAATTTATCCTTTAAAAATGTGATGCGGGGGCGGAGCTAAGATGGCGGAGTAGAAGGACGCATGTTTATGAGCTCCGAAACCACAGCCCACAGAATTAATGTAAAAAGAGACCCCATATCTTCTGGACCACTGAAAGGGGTACAGAAACGGAGTGGAAGAGATTTCCATTCCAGGGAGCCCTGGAGACCCGTCCCCAGGGTCCATTGCATCCCGGAAAGCAGACCCCACCCCCAGCGCTGCCCTGGCCACGGCCCCAGAGAAGCTGACCCAAGCAGGCTTCAGCGGAAGCTCCGGTGGCCGTGAAAATCCCTCCACCCACAGAAGCTACAGGTCAGTGAGAGAGACTGGGCTGGAGGAGGGGAGCGGAGTGTCTCCGTGACTCGGGCCCCCTCGGGAGGAAGCGGCGGTGGCAGAGACGGGGGCAGGAAGCGGCGGAGGCAGAGGCGTGGGCGGCAGCGGAGGCAGCAGCTGCTGTGGCCACCCGGCACTCCCCCAGCAGCAGGCAGGATCTTCATTACGGAAGGTCTATGCAAAAACAACCTGAGGGAGCTGAGCCTACAAGACGGCCCTGCCCCACCCTGCTCCACTGCTGAAGGCCTCTGCATAAAGCCCCTGAGGGAACTGAGCCTGGGAGGCTGCCCCCCCCACCCGCTCCATTCCTGAAAGTCTCTGCATAAAGCCCCTGAGGAGGCCCAGCCTGGAAGACGGCCCTGCCCCCACCCCAGCACCAGAACTAAAGCTTGCTGTGGAAAGCCCATTTGAACCTCAGACCCCAAGCACTAGCTGGGCGGATCTAGGCGGGGGTGGACAGGAATCTCAGAAGTCAAGTAACCAGCTGGGAAAATGCCTAGAAAAGGGAAGAAAAATAAGACTATAGAGAGTTTTTTCCAACAAATGCAAATGATCCCGACACTCGGATCTGACGAGGACAAGGAAATATTCTTGCCATCAGGGAAAGACGTGGAGGATGGGGCCTCAACACCCCAGACACCCCAGGGGGATGTCGGGTGGGCTCAGGCCTTGGAAGAGCTCAAAAAGGATTTTGAAAAGCAAGTTAGACAGGTGGAGGAAAAACTGGGAAGAGAAATGAGAGAGATGCAAGAAAAGTATGAAAAACGGGTCAATACCTTGGTTAAGGAGACCCAAAAAAATGCTGAAGAAAATAACACCTTGAAGAATAGGCTCACTCAATTGGCAAAAGAGGTTCAAAAAGCCAATGAGGAGAAGAATGCTTTCAAAAGCAGAATGAGCCAAATGGAAAAAGAGGTTCAAAAGCTCACTGAATTTAATAGTTCTCTCAAAATTAGAATGGAACAGAATTGTGGAAATACAATCAGGATAACTCAAGATCTAGCAGCTTCTACATTAATGGTCTGAAGGGCATGGAATAGGATATTCCAGAAGTCAAAAGAACTAGGATATTGGTAAATGATGTTTTTTGACACCATCTTGTATTTCTTTCCTCTCCTCTCCTCTCCTCTGCTCTATTCTCCTGTCCTACTCTCTCTCTCTCTCTCTCTCTCTCTCTCTCTCTCTCTCTCTCTCTCTCTCTCTCTCTCTCTCTCTCTCCCTCTCTCTCTAATTTATATTCCCCTCATTCCCTCTCTCACTCCCCTCACTCTTTCCCTTTCTCTATAGTATGTATGCTTCTACACATGTTTATATGGGAGAGATGAAGTATTTGATGCCCCCTGCCACCACAAAGCCCAGTTTAAGTAGTCACTAGGGGTCACAAGTGATGAGGAGGTATTTAAACAGCAATCCAGTGAATGTCTTACAAAGTATATACATCTCTCTTTTGAGTCATAAGGAACAATTTGATTGCCTGGTATGAAAATTGACCATGTCAATGAGGGCTTTAAATACCTAAGTTCTTTGGATAGCCAGCAGTTTGGAAGTTTGAAGAAATGAAGGAAAAGGAGAAAGGCCAACATTCAGGGAAGAACCTATATTTTTATTTTTGGGGGGGAGTAAAGAAATATTTTTCTCCTTATTCTTCATCATCTGTGACATTTGTTTTTCGAATTAGTCACTCATAGGAAGACACCCCATCTAGCACTTGGAGAATTAGTTCAAGAGATTTTGAGACATATGAGTAAGTAAAAACTCACTCCAAATGGACATGGATATGTACAATCATTGAAAGTCAGAAGTGGCTTCAAGGAGAGTGATCTCTGGCAACAGAGAAGAGAGCCAGCTATGGATTGAAGTAATCTAGCCCTAGCAATCAAAATTTGCACTTTGTAAGGACTCCACAGAAGATAAAAAAATTTATGCCTTCACAGTATGAAATAAATATTTATTCTTGGCTATGTGTACTATTCCTACTGTTTCATCCTGGTAAATTCTTTTGCTTAAAGGTAATCTTATCTATTAGCTGATGTTTATTAATAGCTGGCATTAGCATAGCAGTAAGAAACTGTTAGCTACATTTAAAAAGAATATGTAGTCATTAAACACCTACTGTCTCAGACACTGTGTTGGATGCTTTACAAATATTAGCTCACTTGATGGTGGAAGGAGCATGCTAAGGATACCCTAGCACCCAAAGTATCAGTTATTGCTAGGAGCTTCAATGCAAGAATTTGAGTGTAAATTGTGGGAATAGACTGGAAGAAGTATCATACTACATACATAATTTCTTATATGTATATGCATGTGAATACATTTGTCTGTGTGTATGTATTCTATACATTATTGTATCAGAGAAAAGTTTTAATATTCTAAGATTCCTGAAACAAAGGTTGAGCCTTGGTTCCCAAAACAATAGTAATTTAGTGAGCATTCTGCAAAATATTAAGTAATTAGTCAGAACTATAACCAGTACTAATTAAATTTTGTATAACTTAATTTTCACAGGTGGATTAATAACAAAATATTCTTTGCTAAAGGTCAGATAATATCAGTGAGTGGTAGATAAAAGGAAAAGAAATCTATGTTTCTCACTCTCACATACTCAGATCATGCATTATTTACTTAAGAAGAAACATTTAACCTTAGGTGACAGAATTGTTTATTATGTAAAATGATTTATATTATTAGTATGAACCATTATTAAGTATTTATTATATGTTATGTGCATATATGATTTAAATATATTTATATAATGTGTAATACAGAATATAAACATATTTATTTTATAGTATAATGCTATAAGCATAATATAAAGTGATATGATATTATGTTATATTACATTATATTATTAATACCATAACATTGCATTATATTGTGTAATATAATATAGGGTGATATGGTATAACATAATACAATATGACACAATGCTATATCACTTAATTTACATTAAATTTCTATTCTACTCATTTCTGCTGCAATACATGTTTTGAATATGAATTTGTTCTAGCATAATTATACCTTAGGGAATATTTTGAGCATAATATGGATTTTATATCTCTGGGGTTTCTTCTGAGAAATAGGGAAAATTCTGAAAACTATAGTACTTCACAATAACTCACAAGCTGTAACCCTTCAAATATCCACTTCCACAAGAAAACTCAGGTTTTTGTCAAAGTAAAGTGCCATATTTTTGTATATTTTCGGGTGCTGCAGGAGATGTTAAGGGAAAAGGGCCAATCTGAACCTTTCCCACCTCCACCCCAAACTACCATGGACTCTGGTCCGAAGATTTGAAATTACAACTGCCCAATTTGCCTGTGTAGCTCTGGTGCATGCTGAGCAGTGGCTCAAGACCTCCTATTTATTATAATATTTATGTATTTCCTTATCATTTAACATATATTAAGCTTGCTACTATTTTTATTAGCTGCCAACCTCTCTCTCTCTCTCTCTCTCTCTCTCTCTCTCTCTCTCTCTCTCTCTGACTGTGTCACGAATGAAACTTTTGAACATTTTGCCCCAAACCTATTTTCTCGATAAGTTTTGCTTTTTGCTGCACAATTTCGCATATCAGATGCTTTTAGAGAATGCATATGTCAAGTTATAGTATATGTTGTTATACTGATTGGTATTATATTGATTACATATTGTTATATTCTGTTATATTACTTTAAATTGTACAAAGTTGCGTTACATATATTAGCTCATCTGAGCAACCCTATGCGTTAGGGACTATGGGCATTGTTACTCCAAGTTTACAAATAGGAAAAGTAAAGGTCAGAGAGCTTACCCATGATTATATTCTGACCTGTGTTTTACTGAGTTCACACTCAGCATTCTAGTATGTGTACACAGGGTTTCAAACTTGAGGCCACCACCAAAAATATTCCCAAAATAAACCAACCATATCAAGATGTAATAAGAAAATACCCACAAAATAGATTAAAAAATACAATACAATATAGATAATGTTAATTTGTGGTTTTCTGAATTAATATATGAAACTCCCAGGGATCCATTTCTATTTGAGTTTGAAATGACTGGTCTGTAGCACAATATCTCTCCTATAACAGATACAATTACACTGACAATATAAATGAAGCAATGCAAAATCATGGACATTTTCACAGACTCACTCGG
Source organism: Bettongia penicillata ogilbyi (assembly GCA_023548195.1). Lineage (NCBI taxonomy): Eukaryota > Metazoa > Chordata > Mammalia > Diprotodontia > Potoroidae > Bettongia > Bettongia penicillata. The sequence goes on from JAJHZJ010000766.1 coordinate 31,416, forward strand.
TAGCTTTGCCATTTAGTAACTATTTGACTTTGGTCATGTCACTTAACTCTGAGGTTCTGTTTCCTTATCTGTAAAATGGAGATAATCACATTGATACTGGTCATATCAAAGAGCTATAGGTATAAAATAAGAAAATAAAAGCAATGTATTTTTTTAGAACAAGTTTTTATTGCTATCTTTTGTTTTTATATCACATACATTTGCCCCTGTATTCCCCTCCCTATCCCTTCACAGTCATCCCTTACAAAAAAGACTTTTCTTTAACAAGAGTAAGAAAGAAAATAAGTGATAGAAAATTAACCAATATTCCCCCCAAAAGTCTGACTTGTATTCATACTCGTGGTCCCCCCCACCTCTGTAAAAAAATAATAAAGGTATGTTTCCTCTCATTCCTTCTTCAGTTCCAGCTCTATCACAATACTTTCTATATTATTCATTTTAAATTTTTGTTATCATTGTTTCAATATCAATGGACATTGGAAGTATAAAATGGCTTATGTATTATAAAATATAATTTTAACACATAAAGTATAAATAAAATTTATGTTATAAGATAATTACACAAATATGAATGTTTAGGATTAAGCCTAACTCTTGAAATATCAGAGGAGCTATGTGGTGCAGTGGATAGAGTGCCAGGTCTGGAGACAGGAAGACTCATTTTCTTGAGTTCAAATCTGGCCTCAGACACTTACTAGCCATGTGATCCTGGGCAAGATACTTAACCAGTTTGCCTCAATTACCTCATTTGTAAAATGAGCTGAAAAAGAAATGGCAAACCACTCCAATACCTTTGTCATGAAAAGCCAAAATGGAATCACGAAGACGCAGACGCAACTGAAAATGACTGAATTATACCAATTCAAATATTTTTACTTTATACATGAAGGCCAGTGAGGAAGAAGTAGGTTAATGCCAATTTGCTGTGAGTTTCATCTTTGAAGTCTTTCTCTCTGAGTGTGACAGCAAGCTTGCTCTCCTTTTAGGCAATAACCTATGCCCTTCCATAGATTTTTCTTTCTGATATTTCTTTTCTATATCTTATTGTAATCCACATGTGGTGTCAAATTAGAATATTTTAGTCTACAGTGGGAGAAAAAGAGAAAAATAAAAATTTAAAAGTATTTATTCAATATATTCAATCGTATAATAAGTCTAAATAATAGGAGAAAAATTTCTAGGTTTTTCTGGACCAAATGCTCTTCTCTGGACTTAAATAATACCCAAAATAATAGTTCAGTCTTTCCATATCAGCAATGACTCAGATATAACAGTCAAAGTTAACCATGTTAATTAAAGAATGTCAAGTAGAGATACTATAGATTGGAAGGCGGGACTGTCCTAGAGTTTAGTCAGTAATTTCTAGAGGCCCACTGGAATCACCAGGAAATATAGGGTGTCCTGAATATCTTAGTGTTGTTTTAATCTAGTAGAGCATAAAATGATACTAGATTTTTGGGACACCCTGCATACATCCATATGTGTGTAATATACACACATATGCACATATAATGGTATGTTTACATACACAGAAATATCTATGCAAATATATATTCATAAATAAATCCTTCCCTTATTTCTGGGAAAAATGTAAAGCAGCAAAGTAGAATACAGCAGAAATACACCTCTTCCAAATATTCTGCCTGGTGACTCAGAATCCTTGAAACTATCTACACAGACTTTCTGCTATGTAGGTACAGTGCAATTCTGATTTTATGTTATCCCATAGTCCACCTTTGTAAAGCTTAAAATGTAGGGAAATCTCTCTTTGAAGTCAATTTTTCATTCTCAAATCCAATAGAATACATGCTCCTTGAGAGCAGGTCCATTAGCATTTTTGTATGCATGCCTCCAACTCCCAAAATGATGCTTGATACATGGTAGTTACCTGATAACAAACTCTTGCTTTATTGATTTCAAATAACTTTCATCTTTGGCAAAGGCTCAAATCATACTTAACTTTCTTTTTCTTTTTTTTTTAATATGAGAAACTTCTTTAACAGCACCATCTGGGAGATGTATATGACCAAATCAAATTTGTGCAATATTTCTCTGAAGTTGTGTGCTACACTGAGCAACACCAACTCCTGAAGTCTTCAGCCCATCAAAATCCTTGAAGTTTCAAATTCTGTCTCTGCCTTAATTTGATACTCTCAGATCTTCCTTTTTGGCTACAGATTTCACAACAGCTGTGGTTATCCAACATGCAGAAAGACTTCACAGGCATTAAAAATGAATGAATGCTTTAAAAAATATTTTTTTAAAAATTTGATCAACAAAAGTTTTAGAAAGGCATGCAAGTGACAAGTGAAGGTGTACACAACTGCATCAAAGGAGTATATCATGCATAATTGCAAATATTTTGAGACATATTCCTTTAGGAGAATAAGGAGAAACCTTCTTTCTCTCATCTTCTATTTTATACTTCCATTTGTAAAATAAGAAGCACAGAGTGTTCTCACCTATCATAGATGTTTTTCTCAGTACTTTTTTAATTGCAGCTTTCCAAAAGATTTAGTAGCATATTCATAAGCAACAGTGACATGATGCCAAATACTGAATCAATTATTCAGTGAATATTTTATATGGCACTTCAAGGAATCCAATGAAAGTATTGAAGCTGGACACTCTTTTAAGATCTTTTCTTTTTCCTTTTCCAAAATCTGTCTGTCTGTCTCTGTCTGTCTCTCTGTCTGTTAATCTATCATCTGTCTTTCCATCTATTTATCCATCTGCCATCTTGTCGATTTATCTATCCACCTGTTATCCTAATTATCTATCCTTCCACCCATTTTCTATCACCTTTATAGTATACTATATATTTCAGTGTGGAAACACTATGACCTATCCTTATTGCTGACCAGAACAAAAACTTTGATCTGATATGTTTTTCCAACCTAGGTTGGTTCATTCCTCCTTAGGCAACCCTTAGGGGCTCAGCATACTGGGGCCAGACAGTACAGATATCTGATCAACCTTAGCCCTACTGAAATTGATAGCTCCAGAACTCAAGGGATCTAGCAACCATAGTCTCCCAGTAGCAGAGAATAGAGGTCTGCTCCATCACTTCACCTCCATGATCCCTGTTTTTAGGCTTAAACTAATGATTATTAGAACTGCATTGTGAAACCTTATACCTCTGGAGAAAAAAGAGCATAAAAAACATGATTTTTTTTCTTCTGGAGATAATAGCACCAACCTGGGATTCTTATGAAGTTCAAAATTCAGAAAAACTGTAACAGGCAGGTAATGACTTTTTTTAAATGCTGTATAATTTTAAAAAAATTGGGTTTACTTATGATAGAAAAACTCTTCCTCCTTTCTCCATAGTAGCTAATGATCTTTGCTGTTACTGTTTAGTCATTTCAGTTGTATCCAACTCTTCATTACTCCATTTGGGGTTTTCTTGGCAAAACTACTGGAGTGTTTTGCTATTTCTTTCTCCAGCTCCTTTTACAGATGAGGAACAGGGTTGAGTGCTTTGTCCAGGATTCCATAGCTAGTAGATGTTGAAGGTCAGATTTGAAATCAAGAATATGAATATATCTAGCTCTAAGGCTGATATTCTATCCACTGTGCCACTTAGCTGCCCATAGCTAATGATCTATACTGTATTGATGAGAGGCAGACCAGAAGAGCAGTTAAAATGCACACTTGGATTCATAGAGACCTGAATTCTAATCCCACCTAAGATACTTACCAACTGCATCACCTTGGACAAGTCAATTAATCTTTCTCAGCCTCTGTTTCATCATCTAAAACTCAGGATTATTTTGAGAATCAAGTAAAATAATTTATGTAAAGTGTTTTGCACATCTTAAGGGTGTAGTTAGAAAGGATGATGATGATGATGATGATGATGATGATGATGATGATGATGATGTTTGGTCAGGGGATCTGTGTTCAAATCCTTCTGCCTTCTCTTTCTACTATACAACCTACAAATTGTACCTGTCTGGGACCCTCTTTCTTCATTTGTGTAATTTTGTATAATGGAGGGTTGGGGATTAGATAGGCTTTCAGGTTCTCTTCTGACTCAAGGTCTATAATGATTGATAAGCTTCGCTATGCTGTGATGATATGACATGATGTACTTATGGAAGCAACAAATTTTTGCTCAAATTCAGCCTCAGACACTTACTATTTATGTAACTCTGGGCAGATGATCTAACTCCTCCGTATGTCAGGGAACTCACAACGACTTCTAATAAAGTTCTACATAGATCTTGATTCCTTCGTGATAGTCCCCATGTAGATAGTTCCCTCCTAGGGTGTTCACTAGGCTGCAGAAATCACTTCTACTTTCAGTATTCCCAAGTAGTGAACATGTGTTCTTTCTTACCCCAGGTTGTCCCACGAACAATGCCAATAGTCAACAAACCTTCAGTGTTCAGTGTTCAACCAACTAAAAGTATTTGTTCTTGCCCAAGCTATCCTTTAGTTTTGTACTGGTCTTCATTCTGTGCACCAAGACTAGAAACTGATTCTGATAGAATGAGTCAGTTTCTGCCTTTGACAAGACTGGAAATTACAACTCATCAATAATTTTTCAGTGATGTCTTATGATTCCCAATCAACAAAAGGACACAGGCAGAACTTGGGGGTGTTGTCACTGCCGTTGCTGCTGCTATAGTTGCATTTTTTGGAGAGAAAGGAAAAGGAAATCTCAGCTTCAGGGAGACTGAAAGAGTTTCCAGTTTTGTTTTGTTTCTTTTTTTTTTTTTTGAATTAAGAATAAGGCTTCAGTTGGCTTCCTGTTTTCCCTCAAGTCAGTGGGGACAGATTTTGCCTGTGTTCTGCACTAAGCCTAGGGCAAATTCTCACACAATTCTTATAAACTGCTTATCTACACAGAATCGGGGACCCCACTGAGGTTTGCTGAGCTAAGTAACTATGGGTGTGTATTGAGTCTTGCTGCAGGGTTTCCTATCTCCCCTGACACTTACAGAAACCATTATTTAAGCAGAGAGTGGTTTGATTGATATACACAAGTGTTTCCAGAGCTTCTAGTTCAATAGGCTAATAAAACCAATTTTGAGTCTGAGATTTTTTTGACTTTTTGTTTTTTTCGCAAGTATTTTTTCGGATGTTGTTTTTAGTAAGCCAGACATCAATATTGTATGAAGATGAAACATCTCAATCTGAGAAGGCAATGACCTGAGAGATGGTTAACTGAACCCCTGCCACATACTTTGTCCTAAATGTTAAGAGGGGTTTCATGTCTTCAGAAAATATTCTATGCATGGAACAGTAGAAGGCATCTTGAACTTGGCATCTCTCAAGACTTGAATTCAAATCCAGACTTTGCCAGTTTTCTTACCTGTGAGAACAGGCATTTTACCTCTTCTGGGGCTCCAATGCCTTATTAGCAAAATGAGGGAGCTGGTCTAGATAATCGTTAAGGTTCCTTCCAACTCTATATTCATGATTCTATTCAATTAAGTACATTTCTTTAAGAAAAAGTGTTGCCATTTCTCAGCTTCGTTGGTTTTGACATTGCAGAAGTGAGGTAGTGGGATAGTGTGAAAAAAATACAAAATGATATCCACTTGCACGCACAGGTATATATACATATGCATATATATATATATATATATATATATATATATGCATTTTTGCCCTCTCTGGATTCTTTTGTCCATATTAACAACAGTAAGAGATCACAAACCAGTACAGTTGGAAAGTTAACACCTCACCTACATAAGTCAACAAGAAAGAGAATACCAATAAATCAAGATGGACCCTTTCCTGAACAGTTAAGAACCTATCTATAGTTCACAAGTTCAGCTATCCATTGTCTTCCTCTCGTGACTACTTTGCCATTAAAGTCCTACCAATCTTCATGGAGGGACATTGACATAATTCGCCTTTTCTGCTCCTACTCCAAATTGATTCCTGGAGGAGATCAGGCCGCCATATTGACTATGTCTGATGTTTTCATGATACCTAATCTTTACTGGTTCCTCACTGCTTCTCATCAATCCTTTTATTCTCCCCCATTTGTCTTTATCACCCTTGCACAAAATAGCTGCTACAATTTTTTCCTCTCTCTTCAAGATGCCTGTGCAGAATTCTTCAGTCTCTCTCTCTCTCTCAGTTTATTACCTGCCCTTTCATATATTGCTGAAGAAATAGAGACCATCCATGAGGAGCTTCTTCATCCCTCTACTCCATTACCTAAATCAACTACTGACAGTCATCTTTTCTTCTTTTGCTTCAATTTTGAGAAAGAGGTGGTTCTCATTTTCCTGGTTGGATGGACCTCTACTTGCATCATTGATTCCATTTTCCTTTTATCTCCTGTAGGATCTTAGTGCATTGATCATTCTCACCCTTCTTCAATCTCTCCATGTCATCTGCCTCCTTTTCCACTATCTACAAATATCGTTTAAAAAAATTGGGGACATTATATTGTCTCAGATTTCTCCTGTTTCTCCTACTTATCTAATCTCCTCTCTTAAGTCTCCTTTTTTTCATTCTCCCTAAAAGTGGTATACACTACAGTTCTGTTCTTGGACCCCCTTCATTTCTTTCTCTCCACATTCTTCTCTGGTGATCTACTGTTTTCATGGGTTAAATTACCACATATACTACACAGGTGGTATTAAAACCCAGCCTCATTCTTTTGTCAGAGCTCAAGTCCCATATCACCAGCTTACCTTCTGGACAACTCCAACTGGACTTTTCTAGATAACTCAGCATATATGTAACTGCAAGCAAGGTGGGATTTTTGTTGTTTTTCTTTTGAAATTCAGTTTCCCAACCTCAGGTTAAATTGTAAACTTTTGAAGGATTAATCTCCTTTGACATTAGGTGTTGAGTGGTCTCTCATGCCTTTGGACACTGAGCCAATGAGATGCTCAGTTTTTGAGCTGGGCAAGTGGACTTTCTGCTGTAAGCCAATCAGATAAAGCATGGTGGGCTAAGCACGAGGGCTCAACCAATAAGATGGTGAATAAAACCGTATATAAGATGGAAAATTGGTATCACCTTAGTGCTGGCTCCTGAGAACTCTTGAAAAAGAAAATGAAGAGAAAAAACAAAGAAGATGAAAAAGAAAATGAGCATTGAGAAGGCTAGAAGAGGCTTACAGGAGGAGCCTCTGGGTTGTGAAAGAGAATTGAGCTGCAGGGCAGAGACCCTCTCATGGGAAGGAAACATTGCTTAACCCTCTTTAAAGAGTTGCTATTAAGGAGCCTCTGGGCTTTAAAAATGAGTTGAGATGGCGGTGCTGGTAAAGGGTGTAAATACTGTTGGTGCCCTGTAGGCTTTGTTTTCCCAGGGACGGAAGCTGGGGGCAGGAGCCCCTGGAGCCTGCCGTCAGGCAACAGCAGGGAGAATTTAGAGTGGATCATTCCCTTTCCCCATGAGCTGAGACAGGGAGCAGGAATGGAGACCTGCCTGAGTGTGAACCAGGCAAGAGTGGGAAGTGGTTGGCCCATGGAGGAGGAGCAACGGGGCTTGGAAGTCAGCTTCAAGTCAAGATGAAAGAGTATTTTACTTGGACACTCTGCTTGAATTGAAGGGACTCTAACCTACTAGGAATGACCTAGGGGTAAATGGTGTGGTATTTTCTACTACCCTTTAAGCATGTATTGTGCTAGGGAAAACCCTGGCCTAGGAACACCTGATTGTATAAACAAGTATTTTGGAAATGCCATAAGTTATATTGAATGCATTGATATATGCGATGAGCCATGTTACATACTGAGTATTATGTTATATACTGGATTATATGTTTTGTTTAAGGCTATGTGGCCATCTTAGCAATAAATTGTTTAGTTTCTTGAATAAGGATCAGTTTTGAAAAAAACATAGTGGTTATTATGTCATGCAATTCAACCCTATATATTCACAAGAATTCACTCGAGTGCTTTGTTGATTGGTGTTACAATATCCCAAAGGCAACCCATAATTTTCCTTCTTAAACTTTCCCCTTCTCCAACTTCCTTATTTCTCTAGAAGGTACTCTCATTATTCTTGTCAACCCTGTCGATTAGAGTTAAGACCTTGGATTATAGATTCTTCGCTTCCTCTCACCTCATCAATCGTTTTACTGAGCCTTATTGAACCTATCTCTACCATACTTCTTCTCTTGTGGCTACCACTCAAATTCAGGCCTTCCTGGTCTCTTGTCCAGACTACAACAATAACTCTCTAATTTTCTTCTTTTGAGGTTCTCACCTATCCCAAACAAACCTCCATGCATCTGCTAAATTCATCTTCCCAAGGCTCAAATCTAACCATACCATTACTCTACTTAAACACTGACAAACAATAAAAAATCATTCACTGGCTTTCTATTCCCTCTAGAACAAAATGTAGGCTTCTCACTCAGCCTGGCATTTATAGCCCTCCACAGTTTGGATCTAACTTACCTTTTTAGTCTTATTTAAATGGCTCCCCTCTATGTACTCTGTCTTTTAACCAAACTGAATTATTCTCTCTTCAGCAAAGGCTACATTCCATCTCCTCTCTGTGTATTTGTACAAAATGTCTTTTCCATGCATGGAATGCAATACCTCCTGGATTCAGATTATTTGAATCTTTTCTTTCTTAAAAGTTGAGCTCAGATATCTTTAGTCTATGCCTGGCATGAACATTCTACCTTTCTTCCCCTCATCCCATACTCTGATGTTTTAAAGTAGTCCATTTTCTTCAGAATCCAAATCAGATGCTTCCTCCTTGAGAAGGAATTCCCTAATCTATACTTTCCTCTACAACCCCCCAGGTTTTAGTGTTTCCTCCCTCCTCAAATTACTTTGTATTTACTTATTCAAGTGTACTTTGCATTCTCCCAATAAATGGAAGCACCATAGGGACACAGACTAGCATGTGTGTGTATGTGTTTCCTTTCTATTTTAATATTTTCCTCCAGAGTTTAGCAGTCTTATATACAGTAGCATTTAAATGTTCAGTTGCATGTAATAGGTAGTCACAAGCCTTCTAGTGTTCAAATTCTCTAAGTTTTCCTTAGGGCTTTGTTCACAGAAGGTCCTTAAAGACATTTTATTGAACATGTTTTATGAAGGAATGCTTTATTGGACAGGAACAATGCTTTATTGAACCATTCCTTGGTGTACAAATGTGCTAGGATGTGTAAACTATTACTTATAGAAGAGTAATCAAGTTACTTGGCTCCTTTTGCAACTCCTCCATGACACTTATGTGAAAGTTCAAGGGAGGTTCCCTGCCTAGTACTTAGTAAGACTGTCAGTGTTTAAAGAACACTTGAGACCACTGATGGATTCATTAATTCATTTACTCAATAAAGAATGTATGATTCACAGTGGAGATCACTTTCACTGGGAGCAGTGGTGGTCAATATAAGTTTCATATCTGAGTTGGATCTTGAAGGAAATAAGGAATCTTGCCAGATAGAGGAGTATGTAGAAAAAAGTGTGAGTGGGGAGAGAAGAGCATAGTTTTCCAGGCATAGACTTTAACATTGAAGACCCCACAGGAGACTTAAACATTTTGTATCACTATAGTGACAACAAAATAACAAGAGATAAATTAATGATAAGGTTTTCATTACAACAAAGAGCAAAAAAGTCTAGGAGCTTCTATGTTATATTATTTCTTTCCTGAGCTGGGCATGCTTAGGAGAGAGGCAGTTAAGTACAGAGATGGAATATAATCATGAGAAAATCTGCAATGCAGCATTTGGAAAATTTTAGCTTTTTATATACAGTGCTACCTCTATCAGGTACAAAATTTGAAGAGGGAAAGGAAAAGTGGTTTTTTTTGGGGGGGGGCAAGATAAATCCAGATAACTAGTTTATCAAATATATTTTTACTAATTTTTAACAATTGTGTTGACATCATGGAGATTCTGAGACAGGTGGGGGAATATAGTACAGTTATGAAGAATGTTTAGATACATAAGGAACTTCATTTTTACATGGGAGGACTTGAAATGAGTATTCATGTTTGAGATAGAAGCTGGATTGTATATTCCCTAAGGTTTTATAATTTATATATATTTATGTATGTATATATGTATATATTCTATGCAAGTTTCCCTCCAATTTCTTGTTTTTTTTGTGAGATTTTCCTGTTAGTAACAGGAAGAAGAATTTTCAAGTTTACATACACTCACTGAGGAACATATAATGTATCATTCATTATCAATCAATCACTATCTAAGCAAATAATATGAAAAGTACTCAGCTAAATGTGCACGGTAATAAAAACCAATAATACACTGTCCCTACTTATAAGAAAATTATAGTCCAGTAAGTGTGATGGGATATATATAAACCATAAAAATTCAAAATAGAAAGCAATGATCACAAGAAATGTAATATTTTACTTCTAGAGATCACTCCCATATCCTAAGTCAGGTGTTTAACGTCTGACTTGCAGAGAATTTATTCACCAAAAATTACATGTGACATGAAGTCACACAAGCTCAGACTGTGATTGCTTCAATTTGACTTACATGGTGCCCTGTGATTGAAGGCATGCTTAGACAATACTGCTTCTAACGTGAATCTGCCAGGGGCCAAAAAGCTGAATAGGGATTCTTTTGTGTGGTCCATTGTATGATGACAGGGGAGCTCTATCAGCCTGTGGTGTTAACTCCTCTGTGCTATCAAGGCTGATCAAGCCAACATCCCAATCACAGTGACTAGATAAAGATGTTTCCAAATTGCTGGAGCCAAGCAGCATTGGTTTTATCTGCAATGCTACAGCATTCCTTAACTATACTGGCACGTTTCAAGCTTAATGGGTACAAATTGACATGCTGGAAACCAAGGAGAAGTACAGACAGTAGACACAGATGAATGAAGTCAAGCAGTGTGACCTTACATTCTGAAATATTGCTGTGTTCTGTTCCCTTTGATTTGGGCAGTGAAAACCACTTGCAATGATTCATCCTGTGCTGTTTTCCTTCAGAGAGCATTCAAATGTCTGATTCACAGATAAAGTCTTTAAGTGAAGACTTTGCACATACTCTTGCTTAATTTATTTTAGTACATGTAACACCCCGTTGGGTCTTTAGTGGTCTTTTAACCATGTCATTTTATTTAGCAGCTGCCCATGTTTCCTGGGGCTAGAAGAGATTACAAAGATTCTCTAGAAATAGGCTCTCCAAGCTAGAAGAGGTACTCATCTAGTCCAATCCACTCATTTTTACAGAAAAAGAAAGTAAGACTCAGAGAGGTTAATAACTTGCCCAAGGCCACAATGAGGTCAAGAATCTGGGTGTCATGATACTCAGTCCAAAGCTCATTCCATCTGGGTTCCAGCCCAGGTAGTAAGAAGTGATACCTTCTGCTTAGAGTGAGAGGGGTTAGGGACAAGGCTGGAGGTTTGAGCATAGTGGAAAAAATTTGAAATAGCCACTGTGAGGAATATGATAGAGTTGGTAAGAAGTAAATAAAAAGATTGTGAGCTGTAGTGAGATAAAACTAATGGACCAGGTGTGCTATAACTCATTACTGCATACTTATTGACAGCTAGGGGTGAATTAAGTATTTATTAAGTACCTGTTGTTATTCTCCATGCATTTTGCTAAGAAATGAAGGTATAAAGATAAAGAAAAACTGTCTCCGCTCTCAAGGAGCTCACAGTCTAATGAGGGAGAGATCATGCAAACGACAAGAATATTGAATGCTGGACCTGGGGTGCCCTGGGACAAGTCACTCTATCTCAGTTTTCTCATCCATAAAATCTAGATAGTTATAGTATCTAACTTCCAGAATTTTCATGATGTTAAAATTAAAGAGTATTTGGGAAAGGATTTTGTAAATATTAAAGTGCTATATATATCATATAATATATATATGCTAGGTTATTATTATTGCTTATTTTTATTACAGAAATATAAAAATGGAAGAACATATAGTACTCAGAAGAAGCAAATTTCGTGAAAGGTGTGTTGGAGTAGCATTATATAGTATCCATAATATTATGTATTATAGAGAGAGACAGATCTATATATTTATCTGCAGGTATAGATATATACAAAGCAAAGAAATGTTATGTACAACATTTGGGAGAATATAAAAAATGGAGATGGAGGGGAGTGCTATACTGTGGTAAGGGAATATCACAGACAGTCCAGGCAGATGGAGAATATGATTGAGGAATCTGGAGGCAAAGCACAAAATTGCATTCTCAGAATATAGTTGTGATGGGAGATCTTAATTATCTGTACTCAAAATGTTCAAAATAGAATTAGGTCTTCCTCACAAAAAACTAATGTTTCCAAAATTCCATGTTATTCTGAAGGATGTGTCCATCCTCCCAGTCACCTAGGTGCATAACTTGGGTGTTATCCTTTAAAACTCTCATTCACATACACTATGTTAACATCTCTCATATGTATCCTTCCCTCTCCGCTCAAAGTCACTCACTTAGTTCAGGCTATCATCACTTCTCCAATAGGCTCATGGCAACTTCCTGTTTGATCTCCCCACTTCAATCCATCCTTCATATAGCTTCCAAAGTGATTTTCCTGAAGTACAGATTAGATTCTTGTCTCCTGCCCCACTCAATAAATTCCAGTGAATTCTTATTATCTCTAGGATCAACTATAAATTTCTTTTAAATTTAGATGGTATTAAAATTTTTTCATAACAAGACCCATATCCTAACTTTCTAGATTTCTCACAATACTCTTCTCTGTACATTTCCGAGTTCAGAGAAAGGGTCAGCAGAATCCCCTGGCTTAAGTTTCTAGTTTGAATACATCAAAAGAGGAATGGAAGATTCTCATGAACAAAATTCTAATAATACCATAGCAAGTGATTCCAATGGAGAACGAAAGACTAAGTCATCTAGAAAGAATAATGTACCTGGATGGGGAACTTGTTTACTAAATCAGACTTTTAAAAGACTTATAGAGAAAATGAAAGACAGGACAAGTAAATAACAACATCTAGAAAGAGTGGCATGGTCTAAAAGAATGTCAGAAAGAGCAAAACCAGGAATGATGAAATGCTTGTGGTAAATACTAATGACAATAAAGATAGATTTTTTTAAAAGCTACTTTGCATGAAATGGGTTGGATGATAATAAAGGATGAGAAATGAAACTACACAACTCTTTTGCACATTTTTTTCTAGCAAGAAGAATGATCTTCAGATTGGGAAAAATAAATTGAAATAATATGGATGGTCAAAATAAAATGATACCAAAAGTTAATGAAGGAAATAAATGAAAGACCTAATCCCACTGAGCTCCAGTCACTATCCCACAATACTAAAAGAATTTGTGAACTGGTGGGGAGAAATCACAGAGTACCATAGGTACCATGGGATTATAGATAAGAAAATGTTTGAAATTTTGAAAGGATGAAGCAAGCAGATCTTGACTTTGAACCCTGACAACATTCTAGAACATATGGTAAAAGTGATAACTTATAGCTAAGTTAAGAATGGTAGTGGTAATTGCTAAGACCCAGCATGAGTTTACTAAGAACAAACAACATTAGGCTAATTTAATTCCTTTTTTGCTAGTGTTTATAAATATAATATACACAAACATGTATAAATATATGTTTAATGATATTCCATGGACAACATGGAATCTCTCAAATTAAAATATGTAAACACAGAAAAATATTTTGATGAGAATATTTCAATACAATTGGTCTTCTTTGTAATACTAAGTATTTTATTTATGCTTTGAAAAAGATTATTCTTTTTTTAAATGTTCATTTATTTATTTTTAGTTTTTGACATTCATTTCCACAAAATTTTGAGTTCCAAATTTTCTCCCCATCTCTCCTCTCCCCCACCCCATAACATCTTGCATTCTGATAACCCCTTCCTTCAGTATGCCCTCTTTTCTATCACACCCCTCCCTTCCCTTTTCCCATCTTCTCTATTTTCCTATAGTACAAGATAGATTTCTATACCCCATTACCTGTATTTCTTATTTCCCAGTTGCATGCAAAAACAATTCTCAATATTCATTTCTAATACTTTGAATTCCAACTTCTCTCCCTTCCTCCCTCCACACCCATCCCCACTGAGAAGGCAAGCAATTCAATATAGGCTATTCACATGTAGTTTTGCAAAAGACTTCCATAACAGTCATGTTGTGTAAGACAAGCTATATTTCCCTCCATCCTATCCTACCCCATTTATTCAATTCTCTCTTTTGACCTTGTTTCTCTCCAAAAATAGTTACTCTAATTACTCCTCTCTCCCATTTGCCCTTTCTTCTATCATCCTGCTCACCCCACTTTTCTCCTTCTCCCCTACTTTCCCATAGTGCAAATTGAGTGAGCATTTTATTCCTCCTTTAAGCCATATGTGATGAAAGTAAGCTTCACTTTTTTCCCTCTCATTTCCTCTTTTTTCTCCTCCATTGAAAAAGTTTTTCGTGCCTCTTTTATGAGTGATAGTTTGCCCCATTCCATGGCTCCCTTTCACCTCCCAATATATTCCTCTCTCACCCCTCAATTTTACTTTTTTACTTTTTTTTACAATTTTACTTTTTTATATCGTTCTTTCTTATTCAACTCAATCTGTACTCTGTGTGCCTGCATGTGTGTGTGTATGTGTGTGTGTGTGTGTGTCCAAATACGCAAATACTGAGAAAAGTTTCAAGAATTACAAAAGTTATATTTCTATGTAGGAATTTAAACAGTTCAACTTTAGAAAGTCCTTTATGATTTCTCTTTCCTGTTTACCTTTTCATGTTTCTCTTGATTCTTGTGTTTGAAAGTCAAATTTTCTTTTCAACTCTGGTCATTTCATCAAGAATGCTTAAAAGTCCTCTATTTCATTGAATGATCACTTTTTTTCCTTGAAGTATTATACTCAGTTTTGTCAGGTAGTTGATTCTTGGTTTTAATTCCAGTTCCTTTGACTTCTGGAATATCATATTCCAAGCCCTTCAATCCCTTAATGTAAATACTGCCAGATCCTGGATTATCCTGACTGCATTTCCGCAATACTCAAATTGTTTCTTTCTAGCTGCTTGCAACACTTTTCTCCTTGACCTAGGCACTCTGGAATTGGGCTACTATATTTCTAGAAGTTTCTCTTTTTGGGTCTCTGTCAGGAGGTGATCAGTGGATTCTTTCAATATTTATTTTACCCTCTGGTTCTAGAATATTAGGGCAATTTTCCTTGATAATTTCATGAAGATGATGTCTAGGCTCTTTTGTTGATCATGGCTTTCAGGTAATCCCATAATTTTTAAATTGTCTCTCCTGGATCTATTTCCCAAGTTAGTTGTTTTTCCAGTGAGATATTTCACATTATCTTCCATTTTTTCATTCTTTTGGTTTTGTTTTGTGATTTCTTGGTTTCTCATAAAGTCATCAGCTTCCATCTGCTCCATTCTAAAGAATTTAAGAATTTTTTAAGAAATTTAAGAATTTAAGAATTAAGAATTTTTAAAGAACTATTTTCTTCAGTAAGCTTTTGAACCTTCTTTTCCCTTTGGCTAATTCTGCTTTTTAAAGCATTCTTCTCCTCATTGGCTTTTTGGACCTCTTTTGCCAATTGAGTTAGCCTATTTTTAAAGGTGTTATTTTCTTCAGCATTTTTTTGGGTATCCTTTAGCAAGCTGTTGACTCATTTTTCATGATTTTCTTGCATCGTTCTCATTTCCCTTCCCAATTTTTTCTCCACCTCTCTTACTTGATTTTCCAAATCCTTTTTGAGCTCTTCCATGGCTTGAGACCATTGCATATTTATTTTGACGGTCTCTGATGGTAAGCATTATTCTTTCTCATTCAAATGGATGGAAGAAAATACCTGTTCACCAAGAAAGTAACCTATATTCTTATTTTTTCCCCTTCCTTGGGCATTTTCTCAGCCAGTTACTTGACTTTTGAGTCCTTTGGCAAGAAGGGGGTATACTCTGGGAACCTGTAAATTCTCAGTCCCTCCAAGGTGGTTCAAGCAAGGGAGAGGAGTTCAACTCCCTCCTGGCCTGCACTCTGGTCTGGGAGCTACCAAAGCTTTTCTGTCTAGTATGTGCAGGTAGAATTCCCTTTCCCGAGCTTCCACCAGTTCCTCCATGACAGTCAGCACTCTTCCTCAGCCTCAGATTGCCACTCAGGATTGAGACCCAGATCAGTGACTCAATTCCCCCAGGGTGTTTAGGCAGAGGGTTCCAAAAATGGATGCTGCTGTTGCTGCTGCCATGGCTGCCTAAGGCCAGGGCTAGGAAAGGACCTTGCTCCCTTCTCATCCAGGAGAAAAAGTTTTTTCACTGACCTTTGAAGTATCTTTGGCATTTGGGAGTAGAGGGATCTGAGAAATGCTGCTGCTGCTGAGGATTCCAGCCTAGAAGCCTATTCCAGTCCTGTCCTTGCTGTGCCAAGCTCCCAAGGCTGCAGGGCTCCATGGATTGTGCTCCTCTCCTCACTCCATGTGATAAACCTTTCCTGTTGGCCTTCCAGGCTACCTTGGACTGGAAATCTCTTTCACTCTGTTGTTTTGTGGCTTCTGCTGCTCTAGAACTAGTTTAGAGTAATTTTTCCAGGTGTTTCCAGGGCTGTGTGGGAAGAGCTAGAGTATGTGACCCTTTCTACTTCACTCTCTTGGCTCCTGAAAACATTATTTTGTGGAGTATGTAGGCGTATGTGTATATAAGGTTAAGAAGCCCTGAGAAAGAGAGATGTAGACTGGACGATAATACATTAAGATAAAGTCAAACTATTTCTATGATGGAAGTCAAAGAGTAGTAATCTGTGACACTTGCGATTAGTATAATACCATACAATATTCTACTATAATACCATAAGCCTCTGTGCGCTTGGCCCTGATCAACAGGGAATAAGATGGCAGGCAGTGGGATAGTTAATTTAAGGATGATCAAGTCATTAAATGTTCAAGTAATTTAGTCAATGACTTGATGGAAGTGCATATGGCAGTCATGTTTATGAAACCTGTGGCTGACATGAAGCTAACAGAGCTAGCTAATATTCTGGATGGTCAAATTGGGATCCAAACTGGTTTTGATCGGCAGAAATTAATCTTATAAGAAAGCATTTAGGCTTCAATACTCCATCAACCCTGTGGAGATCCCTGGCTTGATCTATGTGATTTTGTCACATGTCCATTTTTCTGTTCATACATTTCTCTGATGATTTCTGCACTAACTCTTATTCCTCAGGGATTCTTCATACCTACTATGTTCCTCTCCATTCTATGCTGGATACTATTCAACTTGGAAATTCCAGACACTTGAGTACTTTATTCTATAATTTGAATCAATACATGGCCTCCATAACCCCTCTCTGGTAGTAGGGTGGAGAAGGCAGAAGTGATTGGTTTACCATTGAATACCCAGGAAATAAAGCAAATCACAGTCATATTCCTCTGCCACAGCACACAAACTCCCTGCCCCAGATGACATAGGTGTATCTGCTTTGAGGGAATCCAAAAGAGACTCTGCAGCAATTTTTTAGCCTGTCTTCTACTCTCCCAACACTGATACAAAAAGAAGCACTGAGGAGTATATACTTCTGCATAAACCCTGTGTAGGATGTCACTGAAAAAAGCCATTTTTCCTTTTCAGATGCAAGTAATAAACAGAAATAAATGATCCGCTTTGCCAGAATTGAATTCCTAATTAAAGGGACAGGAGGAGAGAACTGGTCAATTAACAATTTTTCAGATATTTCATGCAGATTCAATTTCTCCCTCACTCACCACCCAGAGAGACATTAATTTATGCCAGTGGTAAGAAATGTGAATTAAAGGCCTTCCTTTTCCATTACCATTTAAAGCATTTTCTTCCTCCTTAAATTTCTCACCATCATTTATGATGTTGAGAAGTGCAGTTAGCCTCTCCTCTATATCAAAACATACCAGAAAACCATTAAGTATTTATTTTTTATTTGTATCATGCAAGTTGAGAAGCAGCGTGGTAAAGTTCTGGAGAGCTGGCCTAAGCATCTAGGATACCTGGATTCACATTTGGACTCTCATCCACATAGGTGTGTCACAGTTAGGGGGTCGAATGGATAGAGTACTAGACCTACAGTTAGGAAGATCTGAGCTCAAATGGTGAATCAGATACTTTTTGTATGACCCTGAGCAAGTCAGTTAGCCTCTATCTTGCCTCAGTTTCTTCATTTGTAAAATGGAGATAATAATAGCTACTATTTTACTGGGTTGGTGTGAGGACTAAATGAGATAATATGGACTTCAAAAAACTTAAAGTGCTATGTAAATAATATTATTTTTACTATGATTTTAACATAGGCCAAGTCACCCTGGACAACTCATTCAACTCTTAAACTCTTTGGGCAAATACCAAGGACTGGAACAGTTACTGATCAGTATTAGAAGTGAGTTTCCTAATAGCTTCCTATACCAGTGAAATCATAAGCACTGTCAGCTCCCTCCTCCCTTTCTTTCAAATGTGCTAGACACTGTGGGGGATACTGAGAATGAGGTGCAGTTCTCTTGAAAGTAATTCCAATCTAATTTGTACAATTTAGAGATTATAAAATATCATCAGTCTATGAAATCCTCTTATTGTGATTAGGTGGGAGAACAATTGAATGTGGGCTAGCTCCCTGCCTACATGGAGTCCACACATCTGGGTCCAGAAAGATAAGACAGAATTGCTCTTTTCCAAACCTCTATCTATAGCAACTGGGCAACTCAAAGGATAAGAAATACTTCTGAGAAGATAGAAAACGCAAAGGCAATAGGTATTGTTTGCGGTTGGCATTTCGGGCAGCCCTCAGAGGCCATTCAGCCGCACAAAGCAACGCTGTGAGTCTGATACTGCATTAAAGCAAGAGTGGAAGGAGTTTCTAGCCTTTTGTAATGCTGGCTTGATCATCATTAAATTAGCTATCCCCACCACCTACCATCTCAACCCCTGTCAGCAGCCAAGCTCCAGGCTTGCCAAGAGATTCATGAGAAACGATTGCCTGAAACAGCATTTAAACTTGCTAACTTGCTCTTTTAGGGGATCAAAGCCCTTCCGTAGAGTCATTGGCTATTCTCAGAAAGAGAGAAATGAGAAAATGCTGAGGATTACTGACCATTGAAAAACCCACTTTATCGCCCTCAACCCCGCCCAGAATGCCAGGCCCAAAGAGGCAGTGGAAGCCTTTAACTGCCACAGGCTAACACCCAGGCTGCCATTCAACTGCTATCTTAATCTTCCTTTCAGCCCAGCAACCAGGGATCTGAGGGAAGTGTTAACCTTTACCCTGGGGTATGCTGGTAAATATTTAACAATTAGCTGCTCTCTGGGAAAAAAGAAAATGTATACACACTTTTAATTTAAACTGCATTAACAGTTTCTTAGGTCTAGACAGTCAAAAAAACCAGTAAGTCAAATTCTGATTAGTTTTTGGAGATGGAGGTATAAATGTTGGCACCAAAAATTTAACCATCAGTGAACCAATTTAAGCATGCCCTCCAATACACCCCTCCTTCATCCCATGGGGATTTGCTTACTGAGAAGACTGGGCTAACTCCCAAATTGGGAAAATCTCAACTAGCCTCAGAGATTCTGATTAACTCCAAAGGTTTCCTTTCCTATTCATTGTCCTCCTATTTTCTGAATTATTGTTATTGTCTCTGAAACCCAGGAGAATAACCAGTATTCCAAGAAGGGTAGAGATGGGGACTAGAGCTCTGCTTTCACAGCTCTGCCTCACTTAAATCTAATTCACTTGCAAGTCAAGACATCACCCTCCTGACACCACTGGTCCTCTTCTAGCATGAAGGACAGACAAGAATAATTGGAAACATCTGCCAAGGAAGGTTGACCTCCTAAAAGTTACCTGAGCCATTCAGAGGTTAAATGACTAGCCCAAGCTCCCACAAGCCAGCGTATATCCAAACTGAATACTGAACCTAGATCTTCCTGGCTCTGACACTATTCTCTATTATATCACAGGTAGTGAAGAATGGTGCGTTCCTAATAATCACACCCCTCTAACCTCCCTACAAGTCCAAGAAAGAGAGTAAGTTCACAGTGGGCAAGATTGTGCTATAATAGAATATAGTTAGTGAGATCCAGATACCAATAATGAAGTTTATCGACTTTCATTTTCTTTCTGCATAATTTGGGATTTGTACTTCCTGGATGCCATGATGCCATGGGCTCTGCTTGAACAGTCAGTGATAAAAATGTGTAGAAATGAATGTTGTAGAAGGAATATAGATGCTGGACAGAGGCAGAGATGAGTACATAGAAGCACTTTTATGATGAACACCTATTGGGAATCTAATAGGCTGGTAATTGAGGGAAAGCTCCATCTCCCTCACCATGCTTCCCCCATCTATAATCTGAGACCTTGAGATGAGCTCTACGCCATCTTATCCACTCCTTTACTCCTTTCTATAAGGAATGATGATAAGTAGGTTTTGAGTTGTTCCCCAACCCGCAGAACCTCAAAGAGAAGGAGATCTTGGTAAATGTTTTGGAGTGAATGGTTTCATTCAAGAACACTTAAACTTTTTGCCAAAGAAACAGAATTTTAGAGTTGGAAGGGGTCTCATTAGTCATGTAGCCTCTCATGCCCAAAAGGTCACCCAAGTAGGCACCTAGCTTCTGCTTAAAGACTCTAATATAGGGAAACACATTACTTGCTCAGTCAGCTTATCCTACTTTTGCACAGTTTCTATATTTGGGAAAATTTTCCTGAAATTAAGTCTAAAAATTTTTTTTTTAAATTTCCGCTTGTTGCTCCTGGTTCTCTCCTTTAGGCCAAACAGGACAAACCTAATCCTTCTTCCATATGTCAGTGTTTCAAGGATTTCAAGACGGTTTTCATGCCTGACCCCTGAGCCTTCTCTGCCCAGGGCGTTATGGTTAAATAAATCTCTTCCTTAAAGATATTTTTTAAAAGTTTGGTATAATCCCTGTCTTCAAAGAGTAAATAGTATAAATATAGAAACAAAATTAATGAAGTAATACTCAAAGAACTAGAAAATGGTAAGCTCATTGGAAGTATGGTTTCAGAAATGAGTGAGATCACTTTGGGTTGTATGTGGCTTCACAGAGAAGGAACTTAACCTGGTCTTTGAAGGAAGGGTAGAATTTAGATGAAAGCACATTTCAGACAAGACAAAGAGCCTAAGCATTGGTCTGGTGGTGGGAATATTACATGGAGCAAAGAGTAGCTTGGCCTTGGGCAAATCATTCAGACTCTACTGGCTTCAGTTTCTTCATCTATAAAAAAAGGAAGTTGAATTAGGGAGATGACTTATAAGGGCCCTTCAGCTCTGTGAAGCTGTTGACTAATCATGTGGTTCTGAGAAACCTTCTGGTATTATCGCCCATTTATTTTTTTCCGGAGGTTTTTCCTTTGCAACCATCTTCATGTAATGATGTGTGCTTAGCATTTATAAAGTATGACTAAAAAAGAAAAAATGGAGTTTAATTATTGATTCCATTCCATTACTTTAAAAAAATGATTCAAAAACATCTGTAACTTCCTAATTCGATGTTTCAAAATACTTACCAAAGTATGTATTTATACACTTATACATTGTTGTATTTTGTAAATTTTTCACATTAGCATGGCATGCATTTGTGACATTATATGTTTTATAATTGAGAGTGGAAAGGATATATTTTTTTACAATCTTCTTGGACCAAGATATTCTTCAACTTTACCCACATTTAAGGAACAGGCCAACTAGCTTCTGAGCCTGGTATAATAATGAGTCCTATGAGGACAGTATTTCTTTCTTTTGCCTCCTATTAGCATTCCTTTGTTAACCTGATGCTTAATAGGTAGAATTTTGTCATGTCGGTTTTCAGTGATGGATTTGTGTGCCAGAAATAACCATCTACTACAATAGGCCAAAAATGATGAAGTGATCTCAAAATTTGAATACAAAAGTTCAATACAAAAGATCATTAAAAATGAAGAAAAAGGAGCCAAGATACCTGAGGAAGGTATTCTAACTTGTTTTGAACTAGGCATACTTATTGTAATTTCTTGTCCATGATCTCCCAACTTCTGCCTTCTTAAGGATCAGTTTTTATATTTGGTGACTCAATTCAATGAACGATTAACAACTCTTCACCTTGTTGTACCCTCCAGGCTCTTACTTGAAACATACTCAGGCTCTATATGTTATGAGTGTTTTAGGATTCTGGTCTAGTTATGAGTCTGACTTTAAAAGAAAAGCTGCTTCCCTTATTACTCAAAGTGGAGGGTTACTCCTTGACTTAGAGTTATGATTTAATAATAATAGCAGGAGAAACCATCACAATAGTAATAGTATATAAACTCATATATCTAAGCTAACAGCAAACAGAAATTGAAAGAGTTCTACAAATTAGAATGCACCAAAGAATACATAAGTAAACTCCAGTTGAGAGTGAGATAAAATCTCAACTCAATCTAGGAAAGAGAGAACACAAAGGATACAGAGTTCTTTCATGGTCAGTAATATGAAAGAATCACCTGTGATCATGTCCACATCTTGGAAGGCTACAATGGGCCATGTAAAGTCTTTCTCTCTTCACTGATTCCAGGAAGTTCTTTCTATAAGACTCTCTCTTAACAGCCTCTGAAAGGAGTAAAACTAAAGCCTTTTCAGCACAAATAAGTAGTGTCTCTCCCATCATTCTTTCAGACATTTAAGGGGCATGTCTGTTGCTATCTACTCAGGAGCACACAAAATTCTTCCAGGCTTTGGTAGAAGCTGGGCTACAGTAATTTTAAAATTCTCTAACTTTCATTCGTTCTTCAGTCAGTCAGTCAATAAATGCCTTTCAAGTGCCTATTATGTATGCTTTGTGGTAGAGGTTTTTTGTTCTGTTGCTTTTGTGTTAGTCTAGATCTACCATTTCACTGATTTAGGGAACTCCCTCCACTAATGTAGTTGCAAATCTATTGCAGAAGGTACAAGGATAAATAAAATAAATTTTAAAAAGAACTCCTGGACATCAGGGAGCTTAATAGTCTGGCTTGAAAGAGTATGTGATATCTACACAAATATTAATTCAGACAATAAAGTATATAGAAGTATAATCATTGAAGTGTGGTAGTTCAGACAAAGAAGAGATCATTTTTTGCTGTATAAGGGATCATAGAAAGCTTTCTTGAGGAGATTGCACTTCAACAGGATCTTGAAATGGGTAGGATTTCAAAAGGCAAGCATGGGCAAAGAGGGCGTTCTGGGCATATAACATGCTATAAAGAAAGGCATGGACATATTAAAGTAAAGGATCTATCAGGACCTGTGTCAAGCAATTCAGCTGCATATCAAAATTCATGAAGGTGAGCAGTGACAAATACAACAAGAAAGGTAGTGATGTACTAACTGGTTTTGGAAGGCCATTGCTAAGGAGTTAGTAATTTATTTCCACAATGGAAACCAAATTTCTTTTGGATAAGATCCAAGTATTTGGATTCTAGGAAGCAGAGAACTTTGCACTATATTCTTAACTAATTATTTAGCTTCCCCTTCCCCCCATCCTGCTCCATGTTTGGATAAGCTTTGTGCTTCAAACACTCATGGTATACAAGGCCTAGATACCTTCCAGGAAACTTAATGACTTTTTTAGAAAAACTGAGGAAATCTCTTCATTATACTGCTTCAGCACACTAAGACCTACTCCCCAACATGAGCACCCATCATTCATGATATTACAGAAGAAAGTTTTCTTGAAAGCACAAGGAAAACTAAACAGAACTATCTGAACGCACACCTATTAGCCCAGAGAAGACATTCCATAATGCAAATGCACAAATCCACTCAGTGCTAAATAGGTACCTTTCTCTGGATGAGCCCCCACCACTAGTCAAGCCTTTGACTGTTTCTCCCAGCTGGTCACTCTTTCTGACTTTCTACTTCACTCTTGCCAGTGTTTTCTCTGCCTCACCACAAATATAGTTTTAGTACTCAGAAAAAAGCTTTTTTAAGACTTTCATTCAATGTAATCTTTGCCTGTAAGACAAAGGGAAAAATAAATTTTAAAATTTGACCTTTTCTGATAGGAATTACTTCTCTTTCTACAATGTGTTACAGATTCTGATAGAAAATTATTTAGGGGGGCAGGGATTCACCCTTTTTGTCACCACTTCCTTGGCCCCTCCCCCATAATTCTCATTAGCAGGCCTAAGTTTCTCAGGAGCACAGTGGAAAGAGGAAAGCAAAGAAGATTCCCACACTGGCTACCTCTGAAATTAAGATAATTGAATCTTTGACCCCTTGAATTCTTTTTTCAAACATCAGTTTAATTCTTTGATTTCCATTGATTAATGTAAAAGCTACTTCCTAGTTTCTTTTTATACACATCTGATCATATCATTCCTCTGCTCAAAACCTTTTAGTAGCTCCCCATTTTCTACAGAATAATGAGGAAATTAAAATATTCTGTATCATGTAATAATTGATTCTATTCCATAATTGATCTCACTCCCTACTTTGTCAAGTGACAATTCTCAGTTCTGTAGCTAAGCTCAAGAATATGGTCTTTTCTTGCCCAAATTGATTGAAAAGGAATGTTGTTATCATTCATCCAATTAACCCCTGGGACATGGGCTTATGGTCTATAAGCCCTGGTCATCTTAGACTGGTGCCATTCCCCACAAAAGACAAGTCTTCTGTCCTTGCCTCTCCTTGTGCAATTTAGGGAAGTTTGATCTCCCCTTGGTGGAGATCAAACCAAGTGGTTTTGGTCTTCTATTCAAGATTATAAGAAGCAGATGAATCCCATAAAACAATTAGCATTTCTTAAGGATTAGAGAAGGGCAGCTAGGTGGCACAGTAGATAGAGAGTACTGGTCCTGGAGTCAGGTAGATTCCTCTTTCTGAGTTCATATTCAGCCTCAGACATTTACTAGCTATGTGACTCTGGACATGTCACTGAACTCAGTTTGTCTCAGTTTTCTCATCTGTAAAATGACCTGGAGAAGGAAATAGGAAACTACTACTTGCCAAGAAATCCAAAATGGGGTCACAAAGAGAACACTACTGAAAACAACCAACCAAAATTGACAGAGGGTCGTGATTAATCACACATGAATGCCAACACATTTTACCCAGTAAAGTCAATTGTAATGTTTCCCAATGTTTCCCAGAATCCCTCATTTCCTGAAAGTCAATAAAAATTGTCCCCCCTCCCTTTCTCATGGAATTTGCTGACATTACAGAGGTGGCCAATCTGACATGCTTTATTAACAGTTGTAACTGTTAAACTGACTATGCTCAGAGAATGTACCTTTATTTCATTTACTCACTACAGTAAGATTTAAACTTCCTCCTAAAATTGGGCTCAAGTCTCCCAAAATCTGATACTGATGGGGTGCTTGGGTGTATGTTCTTGGGCTCCAATTCTAGAATAACATTCTCTTTAAAAATCACATTTCTCCTAGCCTTAGAATACTATTGCAGGAAATTTCTCCCCAGACCAAGGATACAGCCCACCCAGCAACAACCATTATCTCCCTTCCTGCTACAGTAGCCAGTTGCACCTATAGAACTTATTTGTCTGAACTGCACTGTGTGATAATGACCAATCATATGTATCCTACAATAAGACATACCTATACTCCCTTCCATTTATTTTGTCTAACATGACATTGATGAGAGCAACCTGTTATTCCTGAGGCAATGCTAATCACTAGTTGAATTAGTGACATTTCAGGCCTAAAATGACTGCCCCAGACTATTTCCCGATGAACTCTGAGCAAAATACCTGTGCAGTAGATACCAAAAGTGCACATTCCTTTAAGAACTAACCACTCCCTAATCCCACCCTGAAACATCTAGTTAGAATATTTGGCACATACTTTACTGTGGAGTATCTTATATACACTTTGCCTATATCCCTCTAAGTTTGCAAGTTCCCTAACAACTCTTGCCTGCTGAAAAGCATAATAAATCTTTACCTTGACTTCAACAATGCTTGAGTCCACAAATTCCTTCCAGGCAGCCTGTCCCTGGTACCTTGCTCTTTGTGGGGCTCATCACCCCCCTTCCAGCCCTCATCAATACCACCCAGCCTCTGCAACTTTGTGTCCCCACTAAACACTTAAAGAATCTGAGAGTTTGAAGGCATCTTTGTATCTATCTAATTTTATTCACACATAGGGAAAAATCTTCTCTATAAGATAATCAACACATGCTTTACATCCAGTCTTCTAAGGAAGGATCATGGGGTTATGGGATCTGATACTTGGAGCTGTAATATATCCTAAACATCATCCATTCAATTCTCATTCTGTACATTTTGCAAATGAGGACACCCAGAAACTTTAAATGACTTGCCCAAGATCTCACAGGAAGAAATGAAAATTGAACCCAAGTTCTTTCTGATTCCATCATGCTTTCCACTAACTTCATCACACTATTTGCGCCAAACAGGCAAATGTCCTTATGACCTTATCTGAACTCTACATAATCTAACTTCCCAAAGAGTGTGTAAAGGCTACACCCTTCAGCTGTAGTCCTCTTTCTTCTCCTCTCTCCTGCCTTCAAATTCCCTTACAAATTCCACTGTATCATCTGGCTGCAACTAGCTGAGAGAGAAAGGAAATATCTCAGGATGCTGATCTCTGGGAAGGAGCTCCTCTTGTACATAGCTATAGTGGCTAAATTCAAATTCCTTCTCTAAATTTATTCTTTGACCTTCTTCAGAGTTCCAAAGATTTCCACATTAATTGACTCTTTCTTTTCCTACACCTTTAGCTTAGAATATCCAAGCATGGTAACATCCTTATTCAAGTCCTTCTGCTCTTCCTAATCAACTTCCCTCATGTTTTGATCATAGCATTCCTTATTGTCTAGAATACAATAATTCACTTAGAATTCATGCCTACTATGTGCACAATAATTGCCAAAGATTAAAAATAGCAATTCTGAACCTCAGGGAACTTATAAGGGAGTAGGAATAGGGCACATACACAAATAAGTATAATAAAAGTTACAATGTGATAGGGGAAAAGGAGAAATATAGGTAAATCTCTAGAAAAATCTAAGGAGGGTAAGAACAACTTTAGTGGGGTGTGTAGGTGAAAAGCAAGGACATTTTCAGGAAAGAGGTGATAGTGAGAGCAATAACTTGGGCAAGGTAACTAGGGCTGTGCCCTTGAGCAAACCAAACATAAAAGGAATAAAAAAATCAAAGTATTGCTATTTTCAAATTGTCCAAGTTTATATTTTAATTTATATTCTGATAATTCATAAGCTCCTTAATTTACTTAGCAAGAAAAATTAGTTACATCGATAATTTGTTAGTTGGAGCACTTTCTCACCCCTTTTTCTACCTACGATCATGGCTGTGTACAAGAGGAGCTCCTCCCTTGACCGTCACCCTTTTCATTAAGGTATGGCAGACTCCCCACCAGTAAGACTAAGGTGGTGTAGAGTCTACCTGAGATCAGCCTCCTGGGATGCTTCCTTTCCCTCTCAGGTAGTTAGGAACTAGGTGATACAGTGGACAGATCAAGAGATCTGTACTTGGAAGCGGAAAGATTTGAGATCAAATCTCAAATACTTACTCAAACATTATCTATGTGATCAAGTCACTTAGGACTCTGACTGCTTTTGTTTCCTCAACTGTAAAATAAGAATACCAATAGCAGTTAACTCTCAGTTATTGTGAGGATCAAATGAGGAAAAACATTTATAAGGCGCTTAGCACATAGCCTGGGACAAAGAAGACATTTAATAGATGTTTATTTCCTTCTTTTCCATGGTGGTGTTATGGGATCTCATTGCTCAATAATTGAAATTATCTTAATTACTTCTTAGATTATGTTCACATCCCAAATTGCAAAAGAAGGCTTGAAGTCACATTTAGTGCTCCTTACTTGTGATCCTATTTTGTGTTGCTCTCCCTGGAGGATCCAAAGAACTAGATATGGCTTTAGTGGTATCTAAGTTAAATAAAGCCCATGAAAATAAGATACCAAAAATAGGGATGAGGAGGAATTGTATTCTACTCTGTGAATGCACAGAGGGTAGGAGAAAGCAAGATGAGATTTTAGAGTCGGTTAGTAGACTAGATCAGCTAGAATATAAATTTCATGAACTGGAATGTGTGAAGAAATATAAAAAGATATATTGAAGTCAAATTATTAAGGGCCTTGAATGTCTGTTTGAGTAATTTGTGTCATTTCCTATAGGCAACAGAGAGACACTGAAGACTTTTGAGCATGGGAGTGACATAGTCAGACTGGTGTATTAGGAAGATGATTTTGGCAGCTATGTGAAGAATGAACTAGGGAGATGAGAAACTGGAAGCAGAAACACTAACTAGAAAAGCTATTAAGTACTCCACTATAATTGTAGCATAGGATGGAAAGACTTGAATAATATTACTTAGGTCTAGAAAGGTAGGAAGAGCAGGATTGTGCAGGGTCTTAAATATCCGGCAAAGGAACTATATTCTTTAACAATGGCACCACCACACTAATCATTCCCAGACCCAAAATTCTGTTGTTAGTTTTTATCTCTATTTTAATCCTTTAAGATCTAGTCACTCTCTTTCCCAACACAAAATCAATTCCTACATTTCACAAGTTTAGCCTTATAAAAATAAACTATAAGAATACAGGCAAATACAAGAGCAGTAGAACAAATCGGTGTCCTGCCGGGAAACACTCAAGTCTAATTTAGGAAAAGCATATACTTAGTTTGTGTGCAATGGATTTTTTCCACATTCATTCAGTAATAGACAAGCTATACAACTTGTCCAGTAAAGAGGGAAGAATCTATGAGTTTCAGCATACCCAAGATCCCATACGTTTTTCCAAAAGAGGCGTTGCTAGCTATGTCTTTTCCAAATTGACCTATTTCCTTTATCACATCTAACTGCATGAAATCATTTTGCTTCAGAACACTATTTCACTCACCCTGTTCTCAATGCACTCTGTCTCAGGGGGCAAACTTGAAATATGATGCCAATATTGGATGGAGTTACTGTTTCCCAGGTAACCGGGAACACACGATGTATTAAGGCTCTGGATTAAAGCAGAGAACTGATAGTTCTGTCAAACCGGTGCATCCATTAAGGTTGAGAGTTTGTCTATTTTGAGCCAAGATTCAGAAATATCCTATAGGATCACCCTGAACCTTGGCATTGTGCAAGTCCTCTTAGTTTTATAGCTGGGGGAAAAAAGTAGGGGAACAAAAAAGAAATATAATGATTAGGTGGAAAATAAACAGAGAAGCCTTGGCAACAGGGGGTGTTAACATTTCATCAAGTTTTGATTCTTTGTTTCAATCATTTCTCCTGCACTGAGAGGAGTTTTTCAGTCCAAAGTCTGTTTATTGGTTATTAATGAAGGAGTTTCCTACAAAGGTGTGCCTTCAATTCCTTTATAACTCAATTTATAACTTGTAGGGCAGTGAAGAAAAACATCCTTTTTTTGAGACCATGATATGTCTATTAATACTTTGGGGGCATGTTAAAAATGCTTCACATCTTCACTATTTCCAGCAGGAGTACAGTTTTGCTCTCTTTGAATTCAGAGTCCACAAGACCTGTGTTTGAAACCCAGAACTGCAAGTGACTTTCTGCCTGGTCTTGGGCAAGTCATTTAACTTGTCTTAGTTTCTTTTTCTCTGAATCACAAGGGTTGGATAAACTGGCTTCCAATGTCCCTTCCAGTCCCCAAACCAAAGGTCCTATGATTTTCCTTCAAATATCTACTCATGTTAGCCCATAAGAAACAATCATCATAAGCACATTTTTATTTTTAAAGCTGGACCTCTGATTTCATGGGTGTAGGGTGTTCCTGGGAAAGCACTTCCTCTACTAATATAGATTATCATCTTCTGTACAGTTTATATTCTTAGAAAGTTGCTTGGGACAACTGAAAGGTTAAAGGCCTTGCTCAGAATCACACAATCTGGCTATGTCAGAGGTAGGGACTTAAAATCGGGTCTTTCAGATTCTGAAACCAGATGTCTATCTGCTCTGCCATGCTACCTCTCTAATCAGAATACTAAATATGAAAATATTTAATTTGATAGTTTACATTTATTTTTATATTTGATGAGCTCCTAACCAGAAATGTGGTCACTCCCTTCCTTCACTGGTGCAGAATCATCCATATAATCTCAACTCATGGAATAATAATCCACATCTTTCCACAAAACCTCTCTCAAATCACCCTTCTGCCAATCAATAAACATTTATTAAGTAGTCCCTGCATAGGCTGTGGGTACCTAGATAGTTGCAGTGGGATAGAGTGCTGGGCTGGCAGTCAGGAAGATCCATCTTCTCAAACTGGAGAAGTGTAGTACCAACATGATATTCACGGTGCCTATAGCCACCGTGAATATCCCAGTATAATTCTGAATCACAAAATGGAAGAGATTCTTCACCTGGAAGACAGAATCAAAACATTTTTCAGATACCAGAAAGCCAAATCCATCATAGTAACAAAAATCTATACACAATAACAATGCAAAGAACAAATACCAGCCCTGAGCCTTCCTCCCTGCTAGGCTTCCCACAAACTAGCTCCATTAAACAAATCGCAAAGAGGTTTCATTAAACAAAATCACATACAAGCTCTCTCATTCATGTTAACCAGCTGCCTGCTTGCCTACATCCTTCCTAGCTCTGACTAGACTCTGACCAATTTTCTCTCATCTCTGCTCTAGCTCCATTTCTTCCTATTCCACCCTTCCTATTCCACCCCTTCAGCAAAATCCTCCTACCACAGGCTCCATGTGACTAAAACTCATGTGACTTAGGCTTCTATGTGACTTAAGCAGGTCACATAGGCCTATTAATGAATGGGAAAAAATCTTCCCATTTAAATTACCATTCTAAGACTCAAAAGAAGAACCACTCCAGTGTATTTTCCAAGAAAGTTCCCAAAGGGGTCATGAAGAGCTGAATGACTGAAATAACTGAACAACAACAAACCAGATATGTAGACATTCCCTCCCTCCGCTGGTGCAGAAGCATCCGTAGCTTCTCCTTCCATGGAATAGCTATCCATGCCTTTGCACAAAGCTTCTCTAAAGTCACTCTTCTGTCAGTCAATAAACATTGATTAAGTGCTTATGAGTACCAGGTAACAGTGAGAAATAACAGGTTATCTTTCACTTGCCTTTCCTCTGACAAGTTTCAGGTGACTTTGTGTTGTTTCATGGCCACCTGAAACCCACACTCTCTCCATCTATAGCTGCCTCCCAAGGCCAAGTCTGCCTCTGCAAGTGCTTCATGCTCCAAAAAGTCTTCTCACCCTCTCCCCTCCCTTGCCAAACAAGATCCCTAGTACCTAATACATAGTTACTGAGAATTTTAGGGGGGAGAGGGGATAATGTTTAATAGGCAATTGTCAGTACTTTTCCTAGTCTTGACACCTCTTATGATAAGGAAAGAAAGTCCTGTTTTCACCTTCCTTTGTAGAAATTGGCTCACTTCTTTGATATGGAGTACATTCTTGTAATTTAAGAAATGTCTCTGCCGAAAAACACTACCTTCACTTGAAGACCATCACATGTCAATAAGATAAATAATTTGGTCCATTGCCTCAGATCCTTGGCAAACAAGCCCAGAAGTATTTTGTTTGCCCAGAAGTATTGTTTACTTTTGGATCCCTCTACGTATTTTAGTGATATTGTTTTTGATAGTTTCTTAAGGATCACATGCATGAGAGAGGTAAAACTAGGGTTTTTAATTAGCTCATTACAGTTTAGTTTCCCATATTTCTCTTGAGATCAAATTTGTCTTCAAGGTTGCTCATATTTCAGACTTCCAGAATAATGCAGAATTTCTCATGGTAAGTGAGCACTTGCCTATAGAATACTATTCTCTGAGTCAGGAAGACCTTGAATCAAGTTCTAATTCTAAAGTCATGTGATCAAGTCATTTACCCTCTCAGTGGTTCAGGCAACTCTCTTAGATCATAAATTATAGAGAAGATGAAGATCTGCATTGGTAGTTTGTCCCTATAGCTCCTTACACCAGTGAAATTATAGGTCCAGTCCTCCCTTATACATACATATACATACATGTATATACATATACATATATATGTGTATGTGTATATGTATGTATACAAACATAAATATATATTTATATTTGTATATTTAGATAATTAGTGTGTATATGTGTGTGTGAGAAAGAGATACACACACTCACAGAAACAGAGAGAAAGAGAGAGACAGAGAGAGAGACAGAGAGGGAGAGAGATATTTATCAGGCAAAATAAATGTGTGCACAAAAGATAATCCCTAGAAGGTTGCATTCCAATGGGGGAAGACAGAATATGAAAAATAGTTGGAAAGGGAAAGGGGGGTGGGCAAAGCACCAATGAGGGTAAAGTGGAACAACCTGGAGGATATACAGGAATACATGTGTCTATGTATACACGCATATATGTATGGACTCATGTATACACATATCTTAAAGCACGAATATGTGTGTATAATATGAGTTGTAGATGTCATCAAATTTCATAAATATATTTACATTTCCTATCAATTTTTCTTCTGTTTTTGTTTAAGATAAATAGTGAATGAACATGTGAGATATTCCCCCTGCAACCTACAGGCCATTTAGTTGCTTAGAAATTTATAGGGATTGTATTTATCACATGAGTGTAAGCTGTGCTTATCCCTTTGCCCCTAGAGAGTTTGCCTGGACTCATTTGAAGCAGTTATTTATTTAACAAAATTTAGTACTGAGAATTAGTACTTAACCCAAGTACTGGGAAATTTTACACCTGTAATCACTTAACTTGTTCAAAATGCTGGTGAAAGCAACAGAGGAGCTCTTGTTTTTCATCCAGGAGGTTTTAGGGATATAAGAGTCCTAAATTGGTGGCTCTTACTAAGATGATTTGGACTAAAGAAGCATTTACTTTTGTGAGAAACTCTCATTGAAATCTATGAGTGGCACTCCTTCCATCTGACTCAATGTTCTCTGAAAAATCTGGTAAATTTGGTTAGGAAATACATCTATTGAATTAGATTGTATGTATTTTCTAAAGAATGACTTTGGACATCATAAACTTAGAGTCAAAGTCAGAAAGATAGCATTTGGGGGGGGGGAAGCAAGGGGCAAACTTTTAAAATGTATTCTAGATCATTTCAATCTATCCCCCGAAACTAATATAAAGATTTAAGAATAACTTAACACCCAAGTGTAAACCCCTATATACCACCCCTTTCTACTTCAGTGTATCATGGGAGGACAACTGGGCACAGTGTAATACAGAGTAGGAGGAGGCAGCTGGGTGAAATGTAGTAAGGCAGGCAGGACACCCAGCTTTCCTGTGGAAAGAAGTTTGGGACTCCACTCCTAATATTAGCACATAGGCAAAAGGGGAGGGGAGGAACACCTAAATTGGACATGTGATAATGTGAAATCTGGATTATGTGATAATGATCCCTATGTATATTGATCATTTTATGGCAATACACATTTATTAACCTTTGACAGTTTGACATACACACACCTCTTGCAGTGAGATCTGGAATTAGATATTAGAAATTTTTAGATCTTAAATTAGATCTACCTCAGCACCTTTTTCTCTACCCTCTCCCTACAGGAGACTTATTTTCTTCTTGGTAGCTTATGTTAGATTGTAGGGATGATGGGTGAACAAGGAGGGATTGGGCTATATCCTATCTCTATCCACTTAAAAGAACAAAAATTAACATATACTCTCATTTCAGCTCTAAGTGAGAGAAATTAAAATTCTCTGTCTTTTAAAGGGCAAAAAAACCCCCAAAATCCCTTTCCCTTTCCTGACTCGCCCTGCTTTCTATCATTAATCATTCAAAAGTCAGAATTAATGACTGCCAGATTTCCAGTTTTCTATTAATATTCTCGTTTCCAATAACTCTTTCCTTTCCTGGAAGGGAGGCAATTCAGAAATTGGATGAGCTAGAAAGTTAAGGGGAGAGACTCTCCCTCTCCAAGGTATCAGGAGCTTGGCATATGTGTGTGTGTGTGTGTGTTTGTGTGTGTCTGTCCCACAAGTTCGTCCTGTTAGTCCTTGGCAATCCCTATGGCTCACCCCACAGTTCTGATTACCACCATCCTCCAACAGTAACGTATAAGAATCCCCATGTGTATGTGGGGGATGAGAGGGGCCAGAATATGTCCTGGATTTCTGTGTGGCTCTCCAGATGAAAGCTATTTCTCTTTCTCCTTTATCTTATAAAATTAATGATGAGAAAAGAATATCTCACAACTAATTTCCATCACCAAAGTAGTGATGGACAATTTGTTGGGAAGAAGTAAAAGTAGAACTGACAACTAAAATTTCTATGAACATTTCTACTACAGTACTCACAAAATAGGTACTAAATAGATATTTGGTCACTTTTATCCCCTGAATCTAGTTCTGGTTCTGACATTACTAGTGTCTATGATCCTACACAAGTCACTTGATCTCTGCAGACTTCTAGAAACTCAGGGACTAGGAGCTGGTTACTGTTTCCCATGTCTTCATGTATGCCTCCTCCTCCTCAGGATTATAAAGTGGCTATATGGCTGGCATTGAGAATGAATCCAACTTCCCTAGGATTCAGCAATATTAGCTATTTACTGTCCCAGATGACCAGACAGCCTCTATTGTTTCCCCTTATCAACTACAGGTCCAGAGCCTAAGTGTTTGAAATGCTCAGCTTGAAAAATAAGACACACTCCACCACCACCACCCCGCCACCCATCAATTGCCTACATATGTAGTCATCACAATTACCTGGAAGATAAAAACTTCAATCACCTGGTTATTTCTTTATGCTGTGGTGCACATGCTCCAGAACAGCTTATCCCTGTGGTTCAGAGCTTACATCTGCTGCAGTGAACTTTTTTTAATCACCTTACTTCATCCCTAGATATTCAGGCCCTACCTCTCCACTATTCACATTATTCTCTGCCTTCCTCTTCCATTATAGCCTCTGGAATCCCACTTTATCAATGACAAACTTCCCTTCATCCAAGATCTCCTCACTTCAAATTCTATCTTCTTGCTCTGACTGAAAGCTGTTTCTCCAGAAGATACTGCATCCAAGGCCACCCACCCTCCCCAGCATTAGTGTTCCTTTCTGCATTTTATCAATTGAAAAAAATATATAATGAAAAAATAAAAGTCAGAGACACAAAAGATTTTGCTTGTTTCAATAAGGGTAGATAAAGCAAAATTGTTCTGTACATGGATACTAATCCTACATGGCATAACTTTACATTCTTTTTTTTTTTAATAAATATTGAAACTTTATTTTTATTTTTTTATTTTTTTTAGCTAAATTTTTATTGAACTTTTTACATTCATTTTCACAAAATTTTGGGTTCCAGATTTTCTCCCCATTTGTCCCTTCTCCCCACCCCAACACCCCGAGCATTCTAATTTCCCCTATCACCAATCTGCCCTCTCTTCTATCGTCCTTCCCTTCCCTTGTCCCCATCTTCTCTTTTGTCCTGTTGGGCCAGATAACTTTCTATTCCCCATTACCTGTATTTCTTATTCCTAGTAGCAAGAACAATATTTGTCACTTGTTCCTAAAGCTTTGAGTTCCAACTCCTCCCCATCCCTCTCTCCCCACCCATTACCTTTGGGAAGTCAGGCAATTCAGTAAAGGCCATATGTGTAGTTTGCAAATGACTTCGATAATAGTCATGTTGTGTGAGACTAACTATATTTCCCTCCATCCTATCCTGCCCCCCATTGCCTCTCTTCTCTCTTTTGATCTTGTCCCTCCATGAGTGTTAACTTCAAATTGCTCCCTCCTCCCATTGCCCTCCCTTCCATCATCCCCCCCACCCTGCTTATCTCCTTCTCCCCCACTTTCCTGTATTGTAAGATAGGTTTTCATACCAAAATGAGTGTGCATTTTATTCCTTCCTTTAGTCAAATGTGATGAGAGTAAACTACATGTTTTCTCTCAGCTCCCTTCCTTTTCCCTCTACTAAAAAGTCTCCTACCTGCCTCTTCTATGAGAGATAATTTGCAACATTCCATTTCTCCCTCTCTCCTCCCAATACATTTCTCTCTCACCACTTAACTTCATTTTTTTAAGATATGATCCCATCCTAATTAATTCACCCTGTGTTCTCTGTCTCTGTGTGTGCGTGCATGTGTGTGTGTGTATGTGTGTGTGTGTGTGTGTGTGTGTGTGTGTGTGTGTAATCCCACCAACTACCCAGATACTGAAAAGTTTCAAGAGTTAAAAAATATTGTCTTTCCATGTAGGAATGTAAACAGTTCAACTTTAGTAAGTCCCTTATGACTTCTCTTTGCTGTTTACCTTTTCATGCTTCTTTTCATTCTTGTGTTTGAAAGTCAAATTTTCTTTTCAGCTCTGTTTTTTTCATCAAGAATGCTTGAAAGTTCTCTATTTCATTGAAAGACCATTTTTAACCTGAAGTATTATACTCAGTTTTGCTGGGTAGGTGATTCTTGGTTTGAGTCTTAGTTCTTTTGACTTGTGGAATATCCTATTCCATTCCCTTCAGTCCATTAATGTAGAAGCTGCTAGATCTTGTGTTATCCTGATTGTATTTCCACAATACTGGAATTGTTTCTTTCTAGCTACTTGCAATATTTTTTCCTTGACCTGGGAACTCTGAAATTTGGCTACAATGTTCCTAGGAGTTTCTCTTTTTGGATCTCTTTCAGCAGGTGATTGGTGGATTCCTTGAATAATTATTTTGCCCTCTGGTTCTAGAATATCAGGGCAGCTATCCTTGATAATTTCATGAAAGATGATGTCTAGGCTCTTCTTTTGATCATGGCTTTCAGGTAGTCCCATAATTTTCAAGTTGTCTCTCTTGGATCTGTTTTCCAGGTCAGTTGTTTTTCCAATGAGATATTTCACATTCTCTTCCATTTTTTTCATTCTTTTGGTTTTGTTTTGTGATTTCTTGGCTTCTCATAAAGTCATTAGCTTCCATCTGTTCCATTCTAATTTTTAAAGAACTATTTTCTTCTGTGAGCTTTTGAACCTCCTTTTCCATTTGGCTAATTCTGCTTTTGAAAGCATTCTGCTCCTCGTTGGATTTTTGAAGCTTTTTTCCAATTGAGTGAGCCTATTTTTCAAGGTGTTATTTTCTTCAGAATTTTGGGGGATCTCATCAAGGTGTTGACCTGCTTTTCATGCTTTTCTTGCATTTCTCTCATTTCTCTTCCTACTTTTTCCTCCACCTCTCTCACTCAATTTTCAAAATCCTTTTTGAGCTCTCCCATGACCTGAGCCCATTGAATATTTATTTTGGATGTTTGGGATACAGAAGCCTTGACTTCTATGTCTTTCCCTGATGGTAAGCATTGTTCTTCCTCCTCAGAAAGGAAGGGAGAAGATATCTGTTCACCAAGAAAGTAACGTTCTATGGTCTTATTTTTTTTCCCCTTTTCTGGGCATTTTCCTAGCCAGTTACTTGAGTTCTGAGGTTCCTCTCCACCCCTGCCTTGCCTCCAGATCTGCCCAACTAGTGCTTAGGGTCTGAGATTCAAATGCTGCTTCCCAGCCTCAGGGCTTTTGGCAGGGGTGGGGCTGCTATTCATTCTGAGATTAAGTTCAGCTGCTTGGGTTGGGGCAGGTCCACCACACAGGGCTCAGTTCCCTCAGGGGGATTATGTGAAGACCTTGAACAATGGATCTGAGTTCCTGTCTACTTTAAGAGCCCCTGTCCTCTGCTGCTGCCTCCTGAGGGGGCCTGAGTTATGGAGACACTCCACTCCCCTCTTGACAAGCCAAACAGGCTCTCTCACTGACCTTTGGCGCCTGTGGGTGGAGGGACTGCCGCTGGAGATTCTGTCACTGAAGCCTGCTTGGATCTGCTCCTCTTGGTGCCTCACAGCCAAGGCAGGGCTGGGCTCTGCTCCGGGTTCGGTGTGCCTTTGGTGTTGGTTTTTCAGGGCTCTCTGGAACAAAAATCTCCTCCACTCCATTGTTTTGTGGCTTCCACTGCTCCAGAATTTTGGGGGAGTTCTTCTTTACAGGTATTTTATGGCCTGTGGGTTCGGAGCTAGCATATGTGAATCTTTCTACTCTGCCATCTTGGCTCCCCCCCCCCCCCAACTTTACATTCTTTATAGGTTTTAGCAATAGTGGTAAAATGTCAAAGTTTGGTTTTTTTTTTTGTTTTTTAAGAATTAACTTATATATTTGTTTTTAGTTTTCAACATTCATATCCATAAGATTTTGAGTTCCAAATTTTCTCCCCCCAACAAAAGACACTGTGCATTCTGATTACCCGTTCCCCCAATCTACCCTCCTTTCTATGACACCCCTCCCTTCTCTATCCCCAACTTCTCTCTTTTCTTGTAGGACAAGACAGATTTCCATACCCCATTACCTGTATTTCTTATTGCCTAGTTGCATGCAAAAACAATTCTCAACAATCATTCCTAAAGCATTGAGTTCCAACTTCTCTTCCTTCCTCCCTCTCCATCCATCCCAACTGAGAAGGCAAGCAATTCAGTATAGGCCATACAGGTGCAGTTATGCAAAAGACTTCCATAATAGTCATGCTATGAAAGACTAACTATATCTTCCTCCATCCTATCCTGCCCCCCATTTATTCTGTTCTCTTCCTCAAAAGTGTCCTTCCTCAAAAGTGTTTACCCCTAATATATATGTATGTATGTATGTATGTATGTATGTATGTATATAATCCCTCCAACTACCCAAATACTGAGAAAAGCTTCAAGAGTTACAAATATTATCTTTCCATGTAGGAAACTACAGTTCAACGTTAGTAATTCTATTTCTCTTTACTGTTTATGTTTTCATACTTCTCCTGATTCTTGTGTCTGCAAGTCAAATTTTCTATTCAGCTCTGGTCTTTTCTTCAAGAATGCTTGAAAGTCATCTATTTCACTGAACATCCATTTCTTCCCCTGAAGCATTATACTCAGTTTTGCTGAGTAAGTGATTCTTGTTTTTAATTCTAGTTCCTTTTATTTCTGGAATATCATTTTCCAAGTCCTTCAGTCCCATAATGTAGAAGTTGCTAGATCTTGTGTTATCCTGATTGTATTTCCACTACACTCGAATTGTTTCTTTCTGACTTCTTGCAATATTTTTTCCTTGTCCTGGAAACTCTGGAATTTGGCTACAATAATCCTAGGAGTTTTTCTTTTTGGATCTCTTTCAGGAGGTGATAGGTGGATTTTTTCAATATTTATATTACCCTCTGGTTCTGGAATATCAGGGAAGTTTTCCTTGATAATTTTGTGAAAGATGATGTCTAGGCTCTTTTTTTGATCATGGCTTTCAGGTAGTCCCATAATTTTTAAGTTGTCTCTCTTGGATCTATTTTCCAGGTCAGTTGTTTTTCCAGTGTGATATTTCACGTTGTCTTCTATTTTTTCATTCCTTTGGTTTTGTTTTGTAATTTCTTGGTTTTTCATAAAGTCATTAGCTTTCAACTGCTCCATTCTAATTTTTAAAGAACTATTTTCTTCAATGAACTTTTGAACCTCCTTTTCCATTTGGCTAATTTTGCTTTTTCAAACATTCTTCTCCTCATTGACTTTTTGGACCTCTTTTGCCATTTGGGTTAGTCTATTTTTAAAGGTGTTATTTTCTTCAGGATTTGTTTTGAGTCTCCTTTAGCAAGCTGTTGAATTACTTTTCATCCTCTACCTCTCTTACTTGATTTTCAAAATCCTTTTTGAGCTCTTCCATGGCCTGAGACTATTAAATATTATTTTGGACGTTCTGGCTGCGGAAGCCTTGACTTTTATATCTTCCTCTGATGGTATACCTGGTTCTTCCTCATCCAAAAAAATGGAAGAAAACACCTGTTCACCAAGGAAGTAACCTTCTATAGTCTTATTTTCCCCCTTTTTAGGACATTTTTCCAGCCTGTTGCTTGACTTTTGTGTCCTTTGTCAAGTGGAGGGTATACGTTAGGGACTTATAAGTTCTCAGTTCCTCCGAGGTGGCACAATCAAGGGAGAGGAGTTTACTCTTTCTTGGCCTGCCCTCTGGACTGGCAGCAACAGCAAGTTTTTCTGCCCTGGATCTGTGAGTAGAATTCCCTCTCTAGAGGAGAGTTAAAGATCATCAGTTCCACCACACCAGTGTTCTTCCTTCGACCACCACTCAAGACTGAGACCCATATCAGTCTCTGTGTTCCTCCAGGGTCTTTAGGCCAAGGGCTCCAAAAATGGATGCTGTGCTGCAGTAACTTCTACTGCTCTGGGGCCAGGGTTAGGGCCAGACCCTACTCCCTTCTCACTCAGGTGAAAGAGGTTTCTCAGTGACTTTTGAAAATATGAGAACTCCAACTGCTGCCTTTGATTCCCCACCCTGAAGCCTGCTCCAGTCCTGTCCATGCTGCCTGGCCAAGGCTGAACTGTGCTCTGCTCCAAGCCTGGTGTGATAGTCCTTTCCTGTTGGCCTTCCAGGTGGCCATGGGCTGGAAATGTGTTTCACTCCTTCATTTTGTGGCTTCTGCTGCTCTAGAGTTTGTTTAGAGTCATTTTTTTCCTCTGTGTGGGGAGAGCTACAAGTCTGTACTTCTACTCTGCCATCTTGGCTCTGCCCCCCAAGATTTTTCAACAAATGGGAGCTTCTGTGTTTATATTCTTAGACTACAATATCCATGTTTTACATTTCAAAATGTTTTACCCCATAAGAGTTCTTGTGACTTCAAAATAATGAACTTGTCATGTAAGTTCTGCCTTAGAAGGCTCCTGTAAGATTAAACCATCCTTGTTCCTTCCTCTTCAATTCCCTGAGTAGGAGGAAGGGGAGGAATCATCCTTACCAGAATCTTGGCAACCATTACTCTTTCATCTCATATCTTGTGATATCACATATCTTGTGTGATCACCTAAGTGATACCACTATATCAGCCTAGTCCAGATGCTTGTGACAGTAATCTGTCAATCTTCAGACCATTCTCTCTTCTCAAACTCACACTCCTCCTTTTCACTTACATCACTACCTTCACACTCAGAGGCTTCAATATACACATTAATGTCCCCTTGAGCATCCTGGCCTCCCACTTCATCAACCTTCTCCACTTCAATGATCTGCACCACCATTCCAGCATAGGGTGTTGGCATTACTCATAACTAGTTTAGCCAACATTGGGAAAGACAAGACAGAAAGAAAGTAAGACAGTGCCCTGAAGCCCATGGATTGTACAATAGTAGGTATCTGCCAAACCTCCGCTTAATGACTGGCTTAGAGTAATTATCAATAGTAACAGTTTCTCTTTCCTTCACAGCTTGATTTAGTTATTTTTTTTGTGCTCATTAAAGGCACCATTCCCTGACTACTTCTTAAAGAGGCCTATTCACTGAAAGGGTGTTACTCTGCCTCTAAGTGAGTACCTGAAAAGGCCTAGCCTAAAAAGACCAAGGTTTCCCATTGCATCCTGGGCCATCTCCAGTCATTCTGATGAATATCTGGTCACTGGATCCAGGAGGGGAAAGTGAGGCTGGTGACCTTGTGTATCCCTCTCACTCAAAACAAAGTCAAGTGCAAGTCATGTCGTCATTTCTCTGATGTCATGGTGTTCTTTGAAAATGAAGGACGAACACAACTAGTCTAGCATAATGGTCCAAAACCCTCAAATTCCACAGCCTTTTAAACCTGGTTTCTCCTTCTAGTTCAGCTCTCCAAAACTAGTCTTTACCATCCCCACTGTGGCCTCCTGTTCCTCTATCCCTTCTTATTTTTCTGATCACCTCTACTTTGGCTTCAATCTCTTGGATTCACTAACTGGACTGACTCTATGGTTGACCATTTTAATGATATATTAGCCTGTATCCTTTAACACTTTCTGCGTCGTATCACCACTCACATTTCACCAACCCTAAGCATGAGTTACCCTTATCAGTTACGATCTGTGTTCATAATTGTGAGCAGCTGATCCCTTCCGGAGAAAGTCAGTAACCATGCTGACTGAGTCTACCACAATTACTGGTTTGTTGCTGTTGA
The DNA here is from genome assembly GCA_023548195.1 of Bettongia penicillata ogilbyi. Lineage (NCBI taxonomy): Eukaryota > Metazoa > Chordata > Mammalia > Diprotodontia > Potoroidae > Bettongia > Bettongia penicillata. The sequence goes on from JAJHZJ010000766.1 coordinate 73,208, forward strand.
GTTCTTTCGGTCATGTCCCACTCCTCATGACCCCATTTGAGGTTTTCTTGGCAAAGATACTGCAGTGATTTGCTATTTCCTTCTCCAGCCCATTTGACAGATAAAGAAAATGAGATAAATAAAGTTAAGTGACCTGCCAGGGTCCCATAGCTAGTAAATATCTGAGGTCAGATTTGAAATCAAGAAGATGAGTCTTCCAGACTCCTGGCTTGGCTCTCTATCCACTGAGTCTCCTAACTACCTCAATAATTACCCATAAGTAATTTCAACTGGGCCTTTTTCTGCTCTTTAGGAATCATTTTATTCCTGCCTGACTAATACCATACTCTTCTTTCCCAGAGACTGTTATAAATCTCCTCTCTCAAGGTCCTTGCACTTCTATATACACTTTCACTTAAAGAGAATAATTTTTTTTACTGAGTAAATAGTGGACCTATGTATTGAGATCTCTCTTCTTCCTTATTCTCTACCTCTCAACAACCCTTCCTCTTTGTCTATTTTCTCTTCCTTTATTTTTATCTCTGATGAATTGATCTCCTTTTTCCAAAGTTAATTCCTTCACTTTTTCCCTTGATCCCATTCCTTCTCATATTTTCCTGGGAACTTGTGTCTTGATCATTCCCCCTCTCTTTTTTACATTCAGTCACTCCTTATACACTGGCTTACTGTTACCCATAAACAGGCTCAAATTCCCATCTCCTTTTAAAAATCTTAATCTGGAAAACCTTGCCTTCTCTTCAAACTATCACCATGTCTCTCTTGATAAAGAGAGTTTATAGTTGAAATCCTAAAAAGGATTTGTCTTTATTTCCTTACCTCTTAATGACTCTTTTCTTTTTGGTCTGATTCAGTATAATACAAATGAAATGAAACATCTTTCTCTTAATTTACTTTGTACTTTTTAAACTTTGTCTACCTATCATCCTCTCCCAGACGATCTCTCCTTGCAGCTTAGACTACAGTGTCTTTATTTAATTAATTTGACTATTATTAACTTTGTTCTTTGCTAGATTTCCCATTAAGCATGGGCATTCCCTAAAGCACTGCCTTGTAGTCATCGTCATCATCATCATCATCAACATGATCTTCTTCCTTTATCTACTTTCTTTTTCTTCTTTCTGCTGCTTCTCCTCTTTCTTCTCTTCCTTCCTGTCCTCCTTTTCTTCTTTTTCTTCTTCCTTTGTCTTCTTTCTTTTTCTTCCTTCTTTCATTTTCTTCTCCTAATTTTTCTCCTCCTCCTCCTCTTCCTCCTTTTCCACCTCCTGTTTTTCTTCTTCCCCTTATTTTTCTTCTTCTCTTCCTCCCTCTCTCCTCTACCCCATCTCTCTGTCTCTCTCTGTTTCTCTCTCTCTTTGTTTCTATCTCTGTCTCTCTGCCCCCCGTATGTGTATGTATTTGTGTGTGTGTGTGTGTGTGCATGCATGTGATTAGCTCATGTAAATTCAATAATCACCTCTAGGTATATGATTCCCTGATCTTTATATCCAGTCATGTTCTCTCCCCTGAATTCCAGTATAGAATTAACCTCTGCCTACTGAATGGGTTTCACTGGGATAAAACGTTAGCATTCCCAACATTTTCAAATAAAAACTAATTATTTGTCCCCAGAAATATCCATCTTCACTTCAAACTTCTTCCCTATTTCTATTAAGGACACTATTATTATTCTGGACACACGTGTTCCCAGTTTCCAAATCATCCTTCTTTTTTACTCCCATATTCAAATAAGTCTTGTTCACTCTCCTTCCAAAATATTTCTTGAATTTCTCCCTTTTTCCACACTCTAATTGAGAACTGCATCACCTTTTGCCTGGGTTATTATAACAGTCTCTAGTTTTTCTCTCTCCAATCTAACTCCCAACTCCAATCTACAAAATTAACATTGCAAAAACAAAAATCTAACTCTGTCACTTCCCTGTTTAAAAATAAGCAAAAACTGCAATAGTTTGCCTTGAGGAAAAAATGAACTGCCTTAGGCAAGAATTTAAAAGCCGCTGCAATCTGGTTCCTATCTGCTTTTCCAGACAATTAATATTTTCCTCCTTCACTTACTCTATACCTCAGGCAAACTGGCCTGATGCCTGTGCCCAAATTGGACATATTCCTTAACAGTAGGGATAGTTTTGTCCTTTGTATTTGTATCTCCCATGATTAGCCCAACATGTGGCAAGTAGTAGGATTAGATAAGTTCTTAATGATTAATCATTATGATATTTCCTATCTATGTGTCTTTGCACAAGTTGTGCATCATGTCTGTAACTATTTCTTCAGTACTTCCACCTTTAAGATTCCCTAGCTTACCTCAAAGCTTCCTTCCTGAGCCCTCTCCCATCCCTACTCCATGCCTTTTACTAGTGCCCTCTTCTTGCTGAAATTTGTATACTCATCTATGTACAATGTACATTCCTCCAGTAGAATGTAAGTTCCCTGAGGGCAGGGACTTTTTCATTTTATTTTTTTGTTCCCAGGGTTTTATGTAGTGTCCTGTACATAGCAGGTGTTTAACAAATGCTGACTGAATGAGTGGCAAAAACAAAATAGAAAACTAGGAGGAAAAACAGAATTTAAAGAGGGAAATACTTCAATGACTGAACTAAGGAAGAGTTTCCTGACGTGGTAAGAAAGATGAGTTGGGTTTTGATGGAAGAGAAGGCTTTTAAGTGCAAAGATGTGACCAGGATGTATTGTAAACATGGGAGAAAAAATAGCCTGAAAAGCTGATGAGATGTGGGAATTGAGGCAGACCCTACCTTGGAGCCCTCAGGGACTCCAAGGTTTGAGGCCTCAAAAACTAGGTAGAAAGTGTTCCATCACATGAAAAAGATAACCTGGGAAAGGTGGCAGATTTTGGTAGGAAGATAATGAGTTTGGTTTTGGACATTTGAGTTTGAAATGCTATAGTGAGTTCTATGTATCCAGTAGGGTGTTGGAGATGTGGCATTGCAGTTCAGTGGAGAAATAGCACTAGATCTGTACATATTAGAATCATCAAAATAAAGGTGATCAATTAAATCATAAAAGTCTATGATATTGTCAGGAAACTCTCTTGACCAGAGGGATGAACTTCTTGGGAGATTAGTGCCCATCAGCAGAAGTCCAATGACTATAAGTTAAAGGTAAGAAGCCAAACTGAAAACAAACAAATGTGTTAGCATGCTAAAGAAATTGCTGATAGCAGTCTTGATGTCCAAGGGTACAGGTTTTGTTTTACTATCTTGTCAAGCTTACTTAGAGTACAGAGTCAATCAGAGCATTCTGCATCAACTTAGGATAGATATGTAATGCCTTTCATAGGAGAGAATAGGATAGAGAAAAGGAGAATCAGTTAAGGGAAAAGAAGGAGTATCTGGGCAATAGTCTGTTATCAGAATAAGACATTCTGCATTCAAGGACAGGAGACAAAGAAGCAGAGATTAAATTTTACGATTGTGAAAAAAGTCCTTTTAAACAAAGCTACAAGGTAGAGTTGACCATGTAGTCTAAACTGGAGGTATCTCTTATCCAAGGACCAAAAGTAGGTTGTAACAATGCCTGAGACTATCCACTTTATATAGTGTATTATATTTTATTTCTCCTGTTATGCCAACGAGATTTTGGTAATTCCTATATTGTTTGTCTATCAAGGTGTCATGAAATTATTGTAGGTGCTGCTTTTCCTCTATATTTTCAAGCAGAGAGTGTAAAGAAAAATTTAAATCATGAAAGTCATGACATCACCAAAGGGAAAAGAGTAAAGAGAAAAGAAAAAAAATCTAAGGACAATCCTTCAGGGTTTGTACACAGTCCATAGCCAGGACAATGAATAAAGAAGTAGAAGATAAGGAGGGTGACTGAGGACAATTCAGAAAGGAAAGGGAGGCAGGAGAAAAAAGTATCAAAAAGCCAGAGAAAAGGAAAATATATGACAGAGGAGGAGTCAACTACAAGAAGGTGAAGAAGGATTTGAGAAAAGGCCATTGGATTTCCCAAATGTATATCTTTCATTTGGACTTTGTATTGAGGAGTTTCCATAGGAGGGATGGAAATAAGGCCAAGTTTCGATGGAGGAGAAATTGGGTGATGAAAACATGAAATCAGTGAATTTTAGCCATGAGTGGGAGACCAGAGATGGGATAATATTTTGAAATGGTAGGAAAAAGCAAAAAGCTTGGGATAATCATCGTTAGAAAAGAAGAGACTACAACGTTTGTTGGCTCTGTACAGAATGGCCAGGAAATGAGAAACTGAAGATGAAGGAGGATGATTCTTCCATCTGGTCAGAGAAGAAAAACTGTCTCTACTGTTCACTAAAGCTAATCCTGTGTTTAATTCTCTTTCTCTTGCCTTCTTCATGACTTTGTCCCCCATTATCTCATGCATCTTTAGTTTCTCCACTTCCTCTATTTCCTTGCTATCTGCCTATAAACATGACCATATCTCCCCAATCCTAAAAAAAACTCTCTAAACTTTCTACATTCCTGATATTCAATCCAGCTAATGTATCTTCAAGAGGTATATTATTTCACTGTTGAATTGATTTTTTTAAACACTGAAGTCTGTGCCTAATAATTCATTTCCTGACCACCTAGTCTCAATTTTGCATTACTGACTCCTCCTTACTATTGGATATTCCTTCCTCCTCAGTTTCAGAGAAACCACATTCCTTTTACCCTTTTCCTACCCCTCTAAACTCCCATACTTTTTCTCTTCTGGCTTTTCATCCTTTTCCCAACACATCATGGCAGTGCCATTCACTGTGCTTAGACTCCCTTTCCTTTCCATTTTCAACAGTTGAATTTCTGTCCATCTTTTAAAGACTAAAGCAAATGCCACCTCCTACATGAAGGCTTCTGTAATACTTATAATTAACTTTCCTATTTGGGACTTCTGAAGTCTTTTGTTTCACAACTAAGCAATGAAGTTTCATGTATTCTTCTATATCTTCACATAATCTTCACATTTTACACTCCTATTTGAGTGTAGGCATCAAAAGGTCAATAACCTTATCTTATAGGACCTTTCAAGATCATCCATGTGACTTAGTAGTGCTCTGCATTCAGAAGGCACTTAATAAACATTTATTGAATGAATGGGGCAAGATATTAGAGGGGATGGAATCAAGGATGCAAAATGTAAAGAATAGCCTTGACAAAGAAGAAAGCTATTTCATCCTGAGAATGGAAGACAGGAGGAAAGCATGGGAGAAGTAATAAGAAAGTAAAGTCAGCCTCCCTGTATCAAAACACTCTTTACTAATAGTTCCTACACCTTGGCAAGATTTGCCGTGTTTATTGAAGTTAAATGATTTGTTTATTTAGATGATAATATCAAGCAGTAAATACTATTAATTTTAGTAGGCTCTAAAATTGTCTTATGATATGTTGTTTTCTTTAATGAAGCTAGTTAGGGAAATAGCAAAACTTGATCTTTCATTTTTAGAATCAAGTATTCACAGGGGGAAAATATTCATCTTAAAATATATGCATTAGAATTATTTCTGTGATTCAAACAAATTTGAGGAACTTTTCACCATTTTGAAAATTGGAATTAAAAACTGGTACAAATAAAATCAAGTCAATATAGAGACACATAATCACCAGTTTCATATATGAAATGAAACTTGGTGACCATTTAGTTCAGATGATAGCTGAAATTAATTTCTTCTCCAATATACCAAAAAAAGAGATCATAAAAACTTCAGAGGCTGACAATTTTTAATAGCTATAATTGCTAGTAGCTTTTCTTTGAATTAAATTTTAATTTACCTTTTTATATCTTCCATGTATGGATCTTAATTCTGTTTTCTCAGGCTAGGTAGAACAAATACAATTCCTTCTACTCCATGATTATTGTTTCTTTTTACTTCCGTGCTATAATTGCTCCAACCAAGGTTGCTAATGTTTAGTGTTTGGAAATCGTTCATCTTATCCATCAGAATCCTATATAGGGCATAGAATAATAAACAACAAAAATAGATGATGTTGAGTGATATTTTATGACTGACTTATTTTAAGCAAAATTTGAACCCATAAATTCAAATAGTGCCAAAGTATTTGTTGGGCTTTGGCATATATTTTATCTTCAGAATTTTAGGAAATTTTTTATGAATGTAATGAGATCACATTAATTGTAACTGTACAAGTTGGGAATTTCTCCTGCCAAGATATCATTCTTGTGATCCTAATGTAAATAATATCCTAATATTAATAATAACAAATATAGAATTTAATGTATTCTTCAGAATTCAAACACTGAACTCTATGTGAATTGAAGCATTATCACAGAATAAAATATTGCTCACATCAAACCAAGCATCAATATTAGTATTGATTCACAAAACTTTAAGAACAGTGCTTTTAATAAATATAGCCATACCAAATACATATAATCTTCATTCTACACAGAATGAAATGCTTTCAAGAGCTAGCAGAAAAGACCTAACACAAGGAGGTCTATAATAAATGTTTATTGACTGACAAAGTCACGTGAGAAAAGAATGAATTGCATATCATTCTTGCTGTCCTCTTTGTTCCCAGAGTTGTGCCAAGGATGCTTTCATTAAACTTACAGAGGATAAGCTTATATTCAAATATGCTTATTCAACATTATACCAAACTGTGCAGTAACCCATAGAATATTAAAATTGTAGCAGTGTATATACTTCACCAGGAATGATTTCTTTCTGAATTCCATCAAAAAGATAAGAATGAAGCAATAATAGAAATCTTCATTCATGTAGTGTTTTTTTAATCAAACCTATTATTTCATAAGGCTCTGCTTTTCCTATACTCAATTCCCTCTTCCAAGGCAAATCAGCCCCTAATCTGCAATTAATTCATTTATCTTAGAATGCTGTATGGAGCACTGAAAGTTTTAAATACTTTCCTAGATTCACAAAGAAAGACGGTAATAGAGACAAAACTTGATCTCAGGTTTTCCTAACAACGAAGCTTACGTCAGGGAGAAACATTTTCTTATTTATTATTAGTGTTCGAACTTAACTTTGTGTGGAAAGATTGTCTAAACCAAAAACTTAATGTAGAGGTCACACTGACCCCTGAGACATCCAAAGAATTCCTCAGTTCCATTCAGATATTGTTTTGGGTCCACCCAAAGCTTGTTTTGAGTTCAGAAATTAAATTGACTTACCTGATGATATGTACCTCAACCCATCCTTCTTGGAAGACTACCTACTGTCAATCGTGCAAATAGCTTTATGCCCTTGTCTGAACTCTGTGTATAATATAAACCTTACAAAGACTGGACAGGGAGTCAAACCTTTCTCCAGCTCTCTACTTTGCCAAATAACCAAATACATTTCTTTCTAAAACTACTTCAGATTTTGGGTTTGTTCTCACAACCAAGTTTAACCAAGATATCGTTCTGTTTCTCCTGCAGAGTATTTTAATAGTGCTCATACGTAGTGCTCTTTACAAAAGAAATAGAGTGGAATAGTACAGTAGAAGAGTGACTTCAGAGCCCAAGATAGCCCCTGTACAAACTGGCTATGTGACCCTAGGCTACTAATTTACAACTCCCTAAGGTTTTAAGTTGGAGGAGGATGAGAGGCATCTTGCTCACCAGTATTTCCGAGGAAATCACAGGCTCCCATCAAAAACAGTGTTTTTTTGCAAAATACTTTTCATATTTTATCCTATTTGATCTCATTTGATTAAATTATTTGCTGAGTACATGATGTAATGAGGTTAAAAGAGGAACTGTCACAAAAAGAATATTATCAAGTTGAGAACAATTCCTTTATACATGGTTATAAATTATTCTACTGCTTATGATATGAGCTTCTTGTGGCATTTTTTATTTCATATCACTCTGAATGTTTTGAGGTACTTTTTCTATACTGATAAAAATTACTGTTAATAGAATTTATTTCTTCAAAAATATTCTATCATTAAGACTTTGCATTTATTCACATTGTCACTCCCTTTATTTACTGGGAAATAATGAGTCAGATTTTGTTATGTTAGAATAAAACTTGTCTGTTAATGTATTTTTAGCTCTTTTCCCTAAAAGTTGGTAAATAGAGTCACCCCAAAGTGAAACAGGTTGACGGTGAGACATTGTAAGTCTTCCTTTACAGAAGATCTTCTAGTGAAGACTGGTGAGATAGATTGTAGAGAGAATTATTGTTCTAAAAGGCCTATGAGGTCTCTTATATGATTCTTTTATGGAGGAGGGGTGAAGCAGGATCTCACAGTGGATGACCTCAATCTTTTTAGTTGTTTATGGTGAATATCAACACAAGAGAAACATGACCCCTGCTGAAAAGCTATTGTTAGTGTTGTGATTTAATTTTTTAAATTTAATTTAATTTTTAAAATGAATAACATTATGTTTTCTTCCCCTCCCATTCACCTCAATTCTCTATGGGGAAAGAAGAAATACAAATGAAACCCTTTTAACCAATGTCTATAATCAAGTTAAAAATAATTGGCTATACCCAAAATACACTGTGTCCTAAAAGTTTTAGTCAAGCTTAAAACTTCACTGAGAATTTGGGGACATGCAGTATAATATATATATACATATATATATACATATATATGTATATATATATATACATTGTGCATGTATGTATGTATATGTAAATATATTCACATATATTTTTACAGGATGTCTCAGAAGTCTTAGTGTAATTTTCAGCTTATATTTGTTTACATGTTGCATGCATGCTTACATGCACGAATATATGTCTCATTCTGCACCCTTAGTCTTCATTGATCCTCTGGGGCATGGTGGGTAATTATTTATTATTTGACTGTAGTTTTATATATCTTCCAGTAAAAAGTACCTTAAAAAGAAAAAGAAACCAGCTTGGCTAGCCATATTGATCAAATTACTGAATAATTAATTACAAAGAATTATTATTGCCAAGCTTTCCCTATCCCCCAGGATGTTCACAGGAATTTTTGAAAAATAATGAAGCATATTCAATTACATTGCTCTGAAAAGCTAACAGTTTCGCATTATTAATACATTTTATAAATTTGAAAATATTATTTACTTTATTTTCATTTCATCCTTTTTAAATTTCTACTTTTGTGAATGTTTTGTATTTAACATAACACATTGAAACATATATATGTATATAATTTATTATGGAAATACATATACAAAGTCATAGAGCAGTTTATTATTAAGATTGAATACCTTAAAAACACACTAAGATTATTGCCTATATCCTATTCATATTAGGGGTGCATGTTTAAATATTTTTTATTGATATAATTCTAGATCAAAAAATATTTGGACACCTATCAGATCGGCTCACATAACAAACCAGAAAGATGATAAATTATGTGGGAGAGTTAGAACACTATTTCTTTGTTGGTGGAGCTGTGAGCTGATCCAACTATTCTGGAGAGTAATTTGGAACTATGCCCAAAGGGCTACAAAAGTGTGCTTTGACTTAGCAATATTGCTTCTAAGACTATATCTCAAAAAGATCATCAAAATGGAAAAATGTCCCACATGTACAAAAATATTTTAACAACTCTCTTTGCAGTGGTCAAGAAATCAAGGGATGCCCATCAACTGGGGAATGACTGAACAAGATGTGGTATATGAATGTAATGGAATACTATTGTGCTGTAAGAAATGATGAACAGGAAGACTTCAGAGAGGCCTGGAAGGACTTATATGAACTGGTGCTGAGTGAAAGGAGCAGAACCAGAACATTGTACACAGAGTCACAGTGTGCAGGGACTATTTCTGGTAGACTTAGCCCTTCACAGCAATGCAAGGACTTAAAACATTCCTAAAGGACTCTTGAGGCAAAATCCATCCACATTCAGAGAAAGAACTATGGAATCGGGACACAGAAGGAAGCACATTTTTTTCTCTTGTGTTATGTTTGGTTTGGGCTTGGGGTTATTTCATGATTCCTCCCATTCATTTTAATTCTTCTATGCAATATGGCTAATGTGAAAATGTGTCTAATAAGAATGTATGTGTGGAACACCCCTCCAAAAAAATCATTCATAGCTGATCATCTTTTTAAAAAAGCTGATGAGACAGAGAAATAAAAAACAAAACACACACACACACAAAAGTCACTTCATTAGAATGTTAAAAAAAAGTTTGGATAACATTGTACAAGGGCAGGCCCTCAAGTCCAGAGGTTACCCAACTTTGAACCAGAGAATCTAGAGAGAAATGAATGAAAAGTTTCCCACCCATAAGTTTACCACTTCTGAATTAGAGCACTAGAGAAAAAAGAATGGAAAGAATGCCATGCAATAGTAAAAGCCCAACTGAGATTACAAAACATGAATGTGTAATACAAGAAGTCAGTGAAGACTGGTTATTTTGTCTTGGGATGCTTGGCAGTTCTGGTTTATGAGGAAAAAATGTAGATGAAAAGAGCAACCTAGGGCTGGGGATTATGCATCCATGAAACTTTCACTTCTCTGTGGTTTCATATTTTATAAAATACTTTAAGCACTATCTCTTAAGATTCAGACAACAATATTTTGAAGCAAAAGAGCAAGCATTGCAGTTCTTGTTTGAAGGTAGGTTGGAAAGTATTAATGACTGGAAGAGTTCTAGCATTTGAGGGCACTTTCTCTTTAAGAATTAGGACAAACGAAGATGGCGGAGTAGAAGGACGCACATTTACGAGCTCCGAAACCGCAGCCCATAGAATTAATGTAAAAAGAGACCCCCATAACTTCTGGACCACTGAAAGGGGTACAGAAACGGAGTGGAAGAGATTTCTGTTCCAGGAAGCCCTGGAGACCCATCCCCAGGGTCCGTCGTGCCCCCGAAAGCGGACACCACCCCAGCGCTGCCCTGGCCGCGGCCCCAGAGAAGCTGACCCGAGCATGCTTCAGGGAGGGAAGCTCCAGCAGCCGGGAAAGTCCCTCCACCCACAGAAGCTACAGGTCAGTGAGAGAGAAGACTGGGCTGGACGAGAGGGGGAGCGGAGTGTCTCCGTGGCTCGGGTCCCCTCGGGAGGAAGTGGCGGCAGAGACGGGGGCAGGGAGCGGTGGAGGCAGAGGCATGGGCGGCAGCAGCGGCAGCCTGGACTCCCCCAGCATCAGGCAGGATCCTCATTATGGAAGGTCTCTGCATAAACAACCTGAGGGAACTGAGCCTGGGAGCCCCACCCCCACCCCAGCACCAGAACTAAAGCTCACATTGATTAGCGGCGCGAAAAGCCCATTTGAATCTCAGAGTCCAAGCACTAGTTGGGCAGATCTAGGCGGGGGTGGACAGGAATCTCAGAAGTCAAGTAACTGGCTGGGAAAATGCCTAGAAAAGGGAAGAAAAATGAGACTATAGAGAGTTTTTTCCAACAAATGCAAATGATCCCGACATTCAGATCTGACGAGGACGAGGAAATGTTCTTGCCATCAGGGAAAGATGTGGAGGGTGGGGCCTCAGCACCCCAGACACCCCAGGGGGATGTCAGGTGGGCTCAGGCCTTGGAAGAGCTCAAAAAGGATTTTGAAAAGCAAATTAGACAGGTGGAGGAAAAACTGGGAAGAGAAATGAGAGAGATGCAAGGAAAGTATGAAAAACAGGTCAATACCTTGGTTGAGACCCAAAAAAATGCTGAAGAAAATAACACCTTGAAGAATAGGCTCACTCAATTGGAAAAAGAGGTTCAAAAAGCCAATGAGGAGAAGAGTGCTTTCAAAAGCAGAATTAGCCAAATGGAAAAAGAAGTTCAAAAGCTCACTGAATTTAATAGTTCTCTCAAAATTAGAATGGAACAGATGGAGTCTAATGACTTTACGAGAAACCAAGAAATCACCAAACAAAACCAAAAGAATGAAAAAATGGAAGAGAATGTGAAATATCTCATGGGAAAAACAACTGACCTGGAAAATAGATCCAGGAGAGACAATTTAAAAATTATGGGACTACCTGAAAGCCATGATCAAAAAAAGAGCCTAGATATCATCTTCCATGAAATTATCAAGGAAAACTGCCCTGACATTCTAGAACCAGAGGGCAAAATAAGTATTGAAAGAATCCATCGATCACCACCTGAAAGAGATCCAAAAAGAGAAACTCCTAGGAACATTGTGGCCAAATTCCAGAACTCCCAGGTCAAGGAGAAAATCTTGCAAGCAGCTAGAAAGAAACAATTCCAGTACTGTGGAAATACCATCAGGATAACTCAAGATCTAGCAGCTTCTACATTAAGGGATCGAAGGGCGTGGAATAGGATATTCCAGAAGTCAAAGGAACTAGGACTCAAACCAAGAATCACCTACCCAGCTAAACTGAGTATAATACTTCAAGGGAAAATATGGTCTTTCAATGAAACAGAGGACTTTCAAGCATTCTTGATGAAAAGACCAGAGCTGAAAAGAAAATTTGACTTTCAAACACAAGAATGAGAAGAAGCATGAAAAAGTAAACAGCAAAGAGAAGTCTTAAGGGACTTACCAGAAGTGAACTGCTTACATTCCTACATGGAAAGACAATATTTGTAACTCTTAAAACTTTTCAGTATCTGGGTAGTTGGTGGGTCCACACACACATGTACATGCATGCACGCACACACACATACACACATGCACACACATACAGAGACAGAGAGCACAGAGTGAATTGAATAGGATGGGACCATATCTTAAAAGAAATTAAGGTAAATGGTGAGAGAGAAATGTAGTGGGAGGAAAGAGGGTGAAATGGAATGAGGTAATTATATGTCATTTAAGAGGCAAGTAGGAGACTTCTTAGTGGAGGGAAAAAGAGGAGAGCTGAGGAAAAAAAAAAACCAATTAGTTTACCCTCATCACATTTGACTAAAGGAAGGAATAAAATGCACACTCATTTTGGTATGAAAACCTATCTTACAGTATAGGAAAGTGGGGGAGAAGGAGATAAGCAAGGGGGGGGGGATGATGGAAGGGAGGGCAATGGGAGGAGGGAGCAATTTGAAGTCAACACTTGGGGAGGGACAGGATCAAAAGACAGAAGAGAAACAATGACTGGCAGGGTAGGATGGAGGGTAATTCAGTTAGTCTTATACAACACGACTATCAGGGAAGACATTTGCAAAATTACACAGATATGGCCTATATTGAGTTGCCTGCCTTCCCAAAGGGAATGGGTGGGGAGGGAGGGATGGGGAGAATTTGGAACTCATAGTTTTAGAAACAACTGTTTAGTATTGGTTTTGCTACTAGGAAAGAAGACATAACAGTTAATGAGGATTAGAAAGTCATCTGGCCCTACAGGAGAAGAGAGAAGATGGAGACAAGAGAAGGGAGGGATGACAGAAGAGAGGGCAGATTGGAGATAGGGAAAATTAGATTGCTTGGGGTATTGGGGTGGGGGGAGGGGTTAAAAGGGGAGAAAATTTGGAACCTAAAATTTTTTGAAAATGATTGTAAAAAGTTAAATAAATAAAAAAAAAGAATTAGGACAAACATGACAGATCCAAGATGGCAGAATAGAGGCACCTCTCCAGTTTACCCCCAAAAAACCTTTAAATAACACCTCAAATAAAATTCTGGAACAGCAGAGCCAACAAAAGGCCAGAGTGAGACATTTTCCCATTCTAAGACAATTTAGAAGGTCATCAGGAGAAATCTGTGACACTAGGGTGATAGTTGGGCTGGAGCAAAGTATGAATCACAGAAACAGCAGCAGCCCTCCTTGGAGGTGGTGACAACAGTGTCAGCAATAGCTTTGGGAGCTCCCAGTCCACATAAGGTAAGGGGATTGGACAACTGATCAGAAAGATATTACAGGGGATACTTTGCTGGTACTGAGTACAAGACCCCATTGTATTGTCCATACAGAGTTCTGGGTTGCAGCTTCAGGGTGAAGGGAAGCGCCAATGCTTGTGGTCACAGGGAAATAGGGGATCTAGTCACAGTTCCAGGACCAAGAGGAGCTCTAGCACTTGTGGCTGCAGGAGAGCAAGATCCTTTCCTAGGTAAAGACAAGAACACAGGGAAGGAGAGCAGTGCCAACACCCTTTCTTGGATTTTACCACCCTGGGGCACTGAAAACTTATACAGCTCCAGAAGTAACTCGGAAAACAGGAGCATGAAAACTCTGAAGCTTGGAACAGGGTGCCTCCATCCCAGTAACAATACTCAATTTTAACATAAAATTAATAGTCAAGAAAAAGACTGGGGAAATGAGCAAACAAAAAAATATAGCCTGACCCTAAAAAACTGCTATGCCAGTTTTTGGAAGATTAAGACACAAATTCAGACAAAGACATCTACGTGAAAATAGCTAAAAGCCAAACCTCAGAGAGGGGAAAAGTGAATTGGACACAAGTCTAATAAGGATTCCTAGAAGAACTCAAAAAGGGATTTTTTTAAATCAAATAAGAGAAGTAGAGAAAATTTGAGGAAAGTAATGCAAGAAAATCACGAAAAACTATCGGGCTGGTAAAAGAGGCATGTACATACAAAATGTAGGACTAAAGAAAATACTCATTAAAAAGTCAAACTGGCCAAATTGAAAAAAATTCCTAAGAATTGTACCATTATTAGGGCAGTTAGAAGGTGTGTATATGTAGAGGGAATGGGTATGAGTTGAATATGATGGAATCATCTCCAAAAAAATGAAGGCATGAAAAAGAATGATACACTGGGAAAAGGAGGAAGGAAGAAATTATATCACATGAGAAAGATTCAAAAAAAGCTTTTACATCGGAGGAGAATATGGAGGGGTGGCAGGCAGTGCTTGAATCTTATTTACTGGATTTGGTTCAAAGTGGGAATAGCATATATATTCAACTGGGTATAGAAATCTTTCTTACCTGACAGAGAAATAGGAAGAGGAAGACATAAGGAAAGGCAGAGGAGAAGCTGATATAAGGGAGGACAGATTAAGGAAACAATTGTCAGAAGCCACACAGACTTTTGAACAAGGATAGAGTATAGAGATAGAGAGACACAGAGAGAGAAAGGCAGAGGCAGAAATGGAGAGAAGGATAAACAGGATAAAATACGATGAGGAAAAATACACAACTGGTTACCATAACTGTGAACATGACTGGGATGAATTCACCCATAGAAGGTAGATAGCAAAATGGATTGGAAACTAGAATCCAACAATATGTTGTTTAAAAGTAATATACTTTGAAACAGAGACATACACAGAGTAAAAATAAGGTGCTAGAGCAAAGTCCATTATCTGAGGTTAAAAAAAGTCAGAGGTAGCAATCATGATTTCAGCCAACATAAAAGCAAAAATAGACCCAACTAAAATAGATAAGCAGGGAAACTACATTTTGCTAAAATGTACCATATAGACAATGGAGTAATGATAATGCTAAATATACATGTTCCAAATGGTGCAGCATTCATGTTCTTAAAGGAAAAATTAAATGAGTTATAGTAGGAAATAGACAGTAAAACTATTCTAGTGGGAAACCTCAACTTTCCCCTCTCAGAACTAGATAAATTTAAACATATCATAAATAAGAAAGAAGTTAAGAAAGTGAACAGAATTTTTGAAAAAAATAGATATGATCTATCTAAAGTGGTTAAGAATAGAAAGAAGCATACCATTTTCTTAGCAACACATGGAACCTTCACAAAATTGGTCATGTATTAGGGCATAAAAAGCTCATGATAATGCAGAAGAACAGCAATATTAAATGCATCATTTTTAGACCATAATGCTATAAAAATTGCATCCAAAAAGGGCCATGGAAACAGATTAAAAATGAATTGACAACTAAATAAGCTAACCTTGAAGAATGAGTGAGTCAAGAACATACCATAGAAATAATCAACATTTTCATTAAAGAGAATCATGAGACAATATACCAAAATTTGTGGAAGGCAGACAGAGCAATACTTAGGGCAACATTTATATCTCTAAACATTTATATCAACAAAATAGAGGAAGAACATATACACGAATTAAGTTTTCAATAAAAAAAATAAAAATTCATAAATAAACACCATACTGGAAATCCTGAAAATCAAGAGAGAGATTACTAAAATTGAAAGTTAAACAAAATCATTGAACTAATAAATAAAACTAGAAGCTGATCTTATTTTTTAAAACCCAATAAAATAGATAAATCATTAATTTTTCAAAAAGTCATCAAGGAAACCTGCCCTAATAGTGTCAATCCTGAGGATAAAATCCATCTTTTGAATCAAAATTGACTATTCTGAAAGAAAAGTGAACTAAGAAATATTGGAGGGGATATGGAAAAATTGAAACATTAATGCATTGCTGGCAGAGTTGTGAACTGATGCAACCATTCTGGAAAATAATTTAGAACTATACCCAAAGGGCTCTAAAATTGTGCACTTGATCAATAACATTATCAGCTCTGTATCCCAAAAAGATCAAATAAAAATGAAGAAGGCCTATATCTACAAAAAAATTATAATAATAATAATTATATATAATAGGAAAACAATTAGAAATTGAGGGGATGCCCATCACTTAAAGAATGCCTGAGCAATCTGTGATATTTGTTTTGATGGAGTTCTACTGTGTTATAAGAAATGATGAACAGAATGAATTCAGAAATACCTGTGAAGGCATATGAACTGATGCAAAGCAAAGGAAGTAGAATAAGGAAAACATTGTGCTCCATAACAATACTGTACAATATCCAACTGTGAATGAGTTAGCTATTCTGATCAATACATTTATCTAAGACAGTTTTGAAGAATTTGTGATGAAAAATGATATTTACCTCCAGAGAAAGAATTGATGTAGTCTATATGAAGATTGAAGCATATTTTTTTGGCTTTCTTTTTCTTTCCTTTTTTCCCCCAAAATGATTAATAAGAAAATATGTTTTGCATGATTTCACATGTAAAATTGATATCTCATCTATTGCCTCCTCAATGGGTGGATGAGGTATGGAAAGGAGGGAGAGAATTTTAAATTCAGAAATTTTTTAAAATGAATGTTAAACATAAGTAATTTCTTTAAAAAGAAAGTAGGAGAAATGAGTAGCACATATACACACAGAGAGACACAGTATAAAAGCATATGCCATTGGAGCATCTGATGAATAATTCAAAATGTAATTCAGAAATATTAGCACAGAGTAATAAGGTGGCAGGGAAGAAGGTATAAAGTGTAATTTCATGCTGCTGATGGCCCCAGAAGTTCTGCTATACTGGGGTTGTGATCCAGAATGTATTTAAGCAGATGACATTTTGGAGTCTACACTGGTGTGCTATTTAAACCATCCTAATATGTGGGGGATCTCAAAAAGATCTGATGTAGGATGATTATGAAAGCAGAAAATGGCTGAAACATTGATTTCAGTTCAATTCAGTTAGTAGAAAGAGCACTGAATTTGATGTTAGATGTTATGAGTGGCTGACATGTTCCTTAATTGATTATTTTACAATTTATTTTTAAAACATTTTAATAAAGTGTAAAACTACTTAAGAAATTACCACAAAAACACATAACCTGGGCATGTGTCATCATATTGATTTTAAAGTTTCCATTATCAGCAGAGGTATGCTTTGGCTGTCATAGTTTATGATGGTTGAAAACACCTGTATGATCCTGGGAAAGTTATTCAATACCTATGGACTTCATCTTTCCATCATCTTTAAAAAACAAAGGATTGTCATAACCTTTCTTGTTTCATGGACCTCCTTGTTAGTCTGAGGAGACCCATTGTCCCCTTATCAGAGTGTTTAGTGATGAATTTCTATCCACGTTTACAAATTCCCTGGTCAAGAACTAGATGATCTCTAAAGCTCCTTCTGTGTCATATGTTATGATCCACTAATAATATTCAATCAAAATCAATTTAATAAACATTTATTAAGCAACTAATATTAGGAAGACAGCTTGTGATGTGCTACAGGGAGGGACAAAGATGAAAAATTACTGTCCCTGTTTTCATACAATTCTGGAGTGTGGTTATTGTGATTTAGGGATCTTTCATTGTTTCTCCCTCTTATTTTCTCATTTATGTGTATGGTGAGCATGAAACTTTTGGAAGAGGTAGACAGGAGCCTAACTGGTTTATATGTTGACCTTATAGGATCTGAATGGACCTCCAGACCCTTTATCCTTCTGCCTCAGAATCTAGACACAGTTACACCACTGGAGGAATTGAGTGTTGCTAAACTATGTCCCAGATTCAGCCTAGGTCTGCATATCTGTGTCCATTGCATTCATTGTTCTTACCCTGGAAGAGTAATGTCCTGTCAAAGTCATCAGGATTTGCTTAGTCTGCTCTCTGCTTGCTTGCATTATCCTCTGATTCTTTTATAACTTGATTCCTTCATTATGATTAAAGCAGCTGGCTCAGAGGATACAATACTAGGTTTGGATACTGGATGTGAACTGGAGTTAAAATCCCCTTTCATATACTTACTACATGTGTGGTCCTATTCAAGACACTTCATTTCTATTTACTACAGTTTCCTCACTTCTAATATGAGAATATAATAATAGCACCTACCTCACAGTGTTTTTATGAGCATCAAATGGGATAATATTTGTAAAAAACTGGTTAGCACAGTGCCAAGTCCTGTATGAATATTTATTCTCCCCAACTTGTTCCAATCTATGGGCTTCTGTTGTCAGTTTCTATTCCTGATACTGATTTGACCTAGACTCTGCTCCATACTTTTACCTGTTCTCCTGCTTCATTCTACTACTGACTGCCTTCCTCTATTATTTACTCTAGATCTCGTCAGTATAGATAAGTATTTTTCCATTGTGTTTACTCCCTTTACAATTGGGAAAGGGAAATCTGAGAGCCAAGAGTTAGGAAATAAGAATATGTTATAAATAATAGAATAGTGACTGATTTCTCAAATGGATATGACACTTTAATATTTATAAAGTTATTTCCTTACAATCCCACATCTGTGAGTTTGAGAGTACAGATTAGGTACAAGCTTGGAGTTAAGGTAACTTGCCCATCATCGCACATCTCACTTTTTAGGTATCCAGCATATACCCATTATACACAAAGTCCTGAAAACACAAAGACAAAAAGTAGCTTCTACCCTCAGGGAACTTATATTTGGGTGTGAGGTAAAGGGAGGGACAAAAAGACAGTGAAACTGATAAGCAAATGCAAGATAATTTCAAGAAATAGAAAGCAGTAACAAGTAGGGCACCTGAATTGAACTATAAAGAAGCTAAAGATACTAAGAATTGGAAAGGAAGAAGACTTGCTAGGGGAAACTATTAATATGTTATTTTCCTGCTAATTAGAAATGACTAGCATGCTATTTTCTGAATGGGAAAAAAAATCTCTTTTCCTACTTTTTAACGAATATATATTTAAGAGAAGCCCTCTCCCACCCAATCCAATAAATTAAACACCAGGACTGAGATATTAATATGGCAGTTGGCTGGATTTAGCTTCAGCATGAGGAGCATTCAGCCTGTGAAGTCCTAGCTGTCTCAGGAGAGGCCAAGATAAGTGCTTTGCGTGTTTACCTGGATCACTAAAACAGCCAGTTTTGCCAAAAAGTCTCAAAGTAAATATTTTACTAAATTCTCATGGGAGCAGTTATTATAGGAACTAAACTTTCTGTTTGTACTTTTGATTTGCCTGTTGACATGAGAAATGAGGAAGATCCTAAGAGCTTGGAGTGATACCCATGCTGAATCAGTGATGTGATTTATTGGTTTCTAATATTCTAGCTAAAATTTTATTTGGTATTTCCTTGAGCTGGAGGTACACTAATAAAGCACACATCCAGTGACATAATGAATGTTACAGGGGAAATGAGATAATACTAGATGCCTTTGGGGAGAAAGGAACACTAATAGGGAATGTGGAAGGTTGTTTCCTGGTAGCATGATGTGAGCCAAATAAATGGGTAGTGCATGAAGACCTTAGATAAATAAAGTAGGTTATGCTACATGCAAAGATGCAGAGCTTAAGTAAAAGAGGTGACCAGCTTTTTGAGAGTCAGAGAGCTTTGAAGTTATACCTTCTGGTACCAACTGGTGAGCATACAGGTAGATTTCTTAACAGATAGAAATTGATTCCTACTGCTAATTAGGGTCAGATGCTCATCACAAACATCTTACTAGAAAAAAAGTTAGGACCAAGACTTGCCTACATTCACACTTCTACAAAACTTGGTGGACAAACTTAAATTCAGGTTTTCCAACTATGGTTCAGATTCAGGACTCCTAACTCTTTAAGTCTAGCACCCTTTCCACTAATAGGACTAAGCAATAAGATGAGCCTGTTTCGCTTGTTCAAAACATGGTAATGGGAGTGAAGTTAACTTTGTCATACTTGTAATGGTGTAGCTTTTAGGTCATCTCAGAGAGGTGATGCAGGGGAATCTTGTTCTACTCTCCCAGTTAATGAGCTACTCTCCACAGCTCAGGTGTAGAACTAAAAGAATATCTTTAGTTTTGACAAGGTGATAAACTTTCTTAGTAAGTCAATAGCAGTCAAAAGAAATGTTGACTTTTCAAATCCCAAAGCAGTGTGTGGCTAGCTCAAGTTTTAGCATAGCTAAGGGTCCCTTCGAAAATTAAAGAGTTACCCTAGAATAATATGAAAAGCTATATTTTCATCAAGCAGGGGAATTTAAAATCAAGGAAATTATTTTTGTTCTTTTTGCCTTTGTAACAAATAACTACAATTGTAACCCAAAAGTATGTCTCTTTCTGCATTAGACTCCATTACCTCTGTCAAAAGTTGGGTGACATGCTTCTTCACCTCTGAAATCTCAGTAATTGCATTCATCAGAATTATTGAGTCTTGCAAAGTTGTTTTACATATACATGTCTATGTGTCTATGTATATACACATACATGTATGCATATGTACATGTGTATATATACACATAAATACCTAGATATTTGAAATATAGACACATACATATGTTCATGTGTATATGTGTGTATACATATGAATAATATACATATATGGTATTTTATGTCATCATCCTATTTCTGCTCACTTTGCTTTAATTCACACAAATTTTCCCAAGTTTGTCTGAAGCTATTTTATCATTTCTTACAGTGCAATAAGTTACATTCATTACCATAATTTATTTAGTCATTTCCCCAAGTTTTGAAGAGTTGGGATATTTTTGTACATAAGGCTCCTTTGTCTCTGATCACTAACCCAAATTCACTCATTCTTAAAGCTAAAACAGTCTTTTTTGTTTAACTCCTACCTCTTCTTTGTTCCATACCTAATGTATTCTTCCTCAGAAACTTTTTTTGAATTTTTCCTTTCTTCTTCATTTCCACTCTGGTCGGGTCTTTATTAACTCACGTAAGTATGCACCCTCCTAATTCTTTTTTCTCCTGCCTCTAGAATGACCCTTCCCTAATCCACCCTGAACCCTGCCAGTCAGTTTCCAAAAATGCTCTTCTGATTAGGAACCCTTTAACTCTTGCCCCGACCTACTTTTCCGGATTCATGTTTTACTACTTCTTATTCATACCCTGCACTCCCATCAAGCTGGCACACATGACATTCCCCTTCACCTACAAACATATTTTGTGATTTCTGCCTCCTTTGTCATATTATTCCTTTAGTTAAAAATATACTTTCTCTCATGGCTACCTGATAAAATAGGAAGATGTTTACGACAAGCATGAGAAGACTTCTCCCAGCAACATGGACAGATGAGAACAATTTGTCCAGTGGCTATGAAGGGAACTGAAGCAGGAGCTGTGGAGCACTTAGAGTTTGGTACAATATCAAAGACATTAAGGTCATACACTGCATTTTGGACCTTCAGCAGTTATCCTGACTTTTTGTCTTGTCACTAGACTTCAATGACTGAAAGAGAGTGAGGTTGACAACCTTGTAAAACTCTGCTTCACCAAAATCCAATTCATATGCAAGTCAAGACATAACCCTCTGATGTCATCCATCCTCTTAGAAAACAAAAAAAAATAATCATAACCTGACAAAATGGTATCCGTCTTTCCATCTCAAAAGCTACCAGCATCATGAATTTTTACTTGATCCCCTCAGTTGAAATAGTAATACTAATGCCTACTATTGATATAATGCTTTCAGACTGTGGTATGCATGTATGCATGCATGCATGTATGCATGTGTGTTCGTCCTTCATTCCTGAAGAAGACCATGCCATCACAGAAATAATGACATGACTTGCACTTGCCTTTGTTTTGAGTGAGGGAGGGCTGTGCAGGTCACCAGTCTCACTTCTCCTTCAGAGTTATCTGAATCCAGTGACCAGATATTCATCAGGATGACTGGAGATGACCCAGGATGAGGCAATTGGAGTTAAGTGACTAGACCAAGGTCACACAGCTAGTGAGTGTTAAGTGTCTGAGGTAAGATTTGAACTCAGATCCTCCTGACTCCTGCACTGGTGCTCTATCCACTACACCACCTAGCTGCCCGCATGTGTGTGTGTATATTATGTATGTATATACTATCAATACATATAATGCATATGCATGCATACACACATATACATAAACACAGGTGTTTCTGTTTATATGAGGTATCCCAAAAGTTTTAGTGAAATTTTAAACTTTGACATTAAAAGGATATAGTATCTTAAAGGACCAAGTCTTTCTATTCTCAATGTGCTGATTTTGTCCATAAAGAAACCAGTATTAAGACAAAAATGTTTTATCTCAAAGGACTAAAAAAGAAAGGATTCTTATATATAACATTCCTGGCCTTTCCAGTGTTAATAACTTAAAACTGAAAAAAGATGTTGAGACACAATGTATATTACAGCATCTCATTTGATCCTTACAACATGAGTGTGAGGTAGGCATTATTACTACTCCTATTTTTACAGAGCAGAAGGTAAGAATGAGAGATACTGAATAACTCAATAAGGGTCATCTAGCTGATTGTGTCTGAGGAGAGATTCAAGCCGAGATCTTCATGACTGCAAGTTCAACCTTATTCATTTTACTGTACTGCTTCAGTTGGGAAGTAATCTCTCAGTCTTACAAAAACCACTTTGTTTCTATGTCTTGTATAGTATAGGGTTTTCATGGTCATATTCTAAATCAAAGAGGCTCAATGTCTTCACCAATAACTAGTATCTTAACAGATGTTTATTGACAGATGGACGAATGAAATCCCAGATTCTTTAAGTATTAAAGTATCTCCCCCTTACAATGCTGAAAATGCTGTGTTGCTTATAAAAATAGCCATTCAATAAATATTTAATGTACCTAGCAGTTTCTTTTCTTTAAAATCTTGCTCTAATGTGACATCTCTTTTATGTATTTTTCTGACATCATGTTAATTATGATTATGTTGGTAGTTTAATAAAGATATTTAAGAAAAAAAGGCAGTCTCTGAGATCTTCTGTTGTCTGTGTCCATTAAGATCATAGATCTTACCTACCTTTAAGGGAAAAAAAAATGTCTTCGTCATACATATTTCGAACTGCAGGCATGAGGTCCCCAGTGTCTAGATAAGGTTCTAAGGAATTTATCTGAAAAACCAAAATAAATTTGTGACAAACACCACACACACACACACACACACACACATACACACACAACCTACCCTTTATCTCTCTCCACTAAGTCTGTCAAAAAGGTCAGTACTAGGACAAATTTTGAAGTAGATGAAACTTTTTTCTCTCATCCTTCCACATTTTCCTTTATTTCTCCTTTCTCCCCTAAGGACTCTATTATTACCCCCATTGCCTTCTATAATATTCCAGTATATCCTACTGTGGTCACCTTCACACATAACATTCCAAACAATTATAACTTCTTTATTTCCTGATGTTGACAAGATTGAATACACACATGGTCTTTTAGGGTCAAGTAGATCCCACAGAGGAATTCCAGGTGTAGGGACAGTAATGCTCCCACTGAGTCAAATCTCGTTAAATATGAAATACTGAAATCACAACGTTCTGGGTCATTAATAGTCTCTTGAAAGCAAGAGGCAAAGGGGACAGGAGAGGATGAAATGAACATAGTGCCATGGAAACAATAAACATTACCTTGGACAGAATTCAGGATATAGTGGAGGATAGAAGGGCCAAATGTTCTATAGTCTATAGGGTCAAGAAGAGTCAGACATGACTTAACAACTCTAGAAAAACATCAACAAAAAACAAACTATCATAGAAATAAACCCAGAGACAAAACATCAAAGTACCTGGAGTGAGTCTATATCAGTAGGGATCTTACAGCTGATTTTCCAACCCAAAGGTTCTTGGTCTCTGTGTGTGTATCATCAAACATTTTTGACAGTCTGGTGAAGTCATTTTAAAATAATGCTTCTAAATAATTAGAGGAAATACTAAATTCAGGAAGAGCTTAGTGAAAATAAGGAGGTTTTATTCTCCATTCCAGTTCATTGACCCCTTGAAATCTATTCAGAAATCCTAGGTTAAGAATACCTAGTCAAATCCTTTGATCTACTGATGAAAGTCAATCCAATCCTATTCAATTCAGGCTATTATTTGGAGTCACTTCTATAAACCGGGCGTACAGAGATAAAAAATCTTAGCCTCAAGCAATGCAGTAGAATGATTATGGAATTCATTTTTTCCTACTTTCTTTCAGCATTTGTGTATGATAGACCACTAGTCCTCTGAGAGAGGTCATTAAGATCCACTGTCAATCCCAGTTTAACAATACCTAATCTAACTCCCTTGTTTTATAGATGAAGAAACTAAAGACTGGATAAATAGCTTTGTCCAAAGTATTAACATCTGGGTTATATAGATCCCCAGAAAAAAGCAATGGAAGAAGGAGTCTGAAGTAAGAGTGGATTTGAAATAAAAAAGAATGAATGCTTGGGTTGGAGGCAGCCAAGGAGAAGTATGAAGGTCTTATCAAGAGGCAGCATGACACATATAGCAGGGCCAGGTTAAGTAAATATGCAGTTATAAAAGTGACAAGTTAGTCCAGAAAGGGGCTAAATTGCACTGATATTCTGAAGGACAAATTAAATGTATATTTAGATTCTCATGTTCTGCATCTCAACAATTCTGTATCCTTTAAATATATAAATATATTCCCTTATGATGGGGGAGTCAGACATCCACTTTAGGAAAATGACCTTAGCAGCTGTGGAGGAAGGATTGGAGAGAACAACTGGGAGGTTATTTTGATAGCCCAAGAAAGAGATGTTGAAGTCCTAACTAGAATGGTGACACTTCAAGAGAAGGAAACAAATGAGAAAAAGTGAAGGTGAGAGGGAGGGTATAGATAGAGAAAGTAGATTAAAGAAGCAATTGGATATATGAAGTAAATATTACTGAGAAGTCAAGGATGACTCTCAGGTTGCAAAGAGAACGAAGGGTGATTTTTGTTATATAGGCAAGAATGAACCATGAAAATTTTGTGAATAATGAATGGCATGATCTTATCTTTGGATGAGGAAGACTAAAGAATCTGTCATCTATGCAAAACAGGAGTTACTAACTTTTTTCTCTCATGGACTTCTTTGACCCCCTTCTCAGTTTAATGTCTTTAACAGAAATATGATTATAAAAATATTTTTGAAAAACAAAAGCAGATGGTGAAATAGAAGCAGTGCTCCTATTGAATTCTCTCAACCTTCTCCTCCAAATAACTTTAAAATAATGCCTCAGATCAAATTTTGGAGCAATAGGGCCAACAAAAGGACAGAGTGATATATTTTTCCAGCCTAAGAAAACATAGGAGGTCAGCAGAAGAAGTGTGTGACACCAGGGTGGAGACCCAGTCAGAGCACAAACAAATGTAATAGCAACAGCTTCAGGAGCTCATCGGCCAGAGACATTAAGGAGGGTCAAACAACTAGTCAGAAAGAGATTACAGGGGAACCTTTGCTGACACTGGGTAGAGCTCAGATGGATTAATAATTCTATTTCCCATAAACAGTTCTAAGCCATGGTTCCAGGATGGAGAGGAATACTTGTGTTTGGTCACAAGGGAGTAGGAGCCTTAGTTGCAGTTTCAAGGCAGAGAGGAGTGCTAGCACTAGTTTCTGCAGGAGAGCAGGGGCCCTGGTCACAGTTACAAAAACAAGAGAATCCCTAGTGCTCATGACTTCAGGAAAGCAGGGGCCCTTCCTGGATAAAGACAAGAGCACAGGCCAGGAAAGTAATGACTATATCCCTCCATGTATCACAGCACTTCCAAAGCACCAAAAACTTGCACACTTTCAGAATTAGCTCTGAAAACAGTAACACAAAACACGGAAGCTTGGAGAAGTATCCCCCAAACCCCAGGTGATCAGATCCCAATGTTAGTATAAAGTTCAAAAGTTAAAAGTAGACTGAAAAAATGAGCAAACAACAATAACAACAGAAAATAACTTGACCATAAAAAAAAACCCACTATGGTAGCAGAAAAGGCAAGACACAAAAATAGAGGAAAATAATAGTGTAAATAATAGCTACAAGCAAAGTTTCAAAGAAAAATGTTAATTGGATCCAAGCTCAACAAAAGTTCCTGGAAGAGTTAAAGAAAAAGTAAGTGTGATAGAAGACAAATTGGTCAAAGAAATGAGAGTGGAGCAAAAAATTATGAAAAGAGAATTAACAGCTTGCCAAAAGAGGCGCAAAAAAAATACTGAAGAAAATAGCACCTTCAAAAACAGAATTTGGCCTAATGGCAAAAGAGGTACAAAAATCCACTGAAAACAAGAAATCCTTAAAATACAGAATAGGCCAAATGGAAAAAGAGGTACAAAAACACACTGAAGAAAACCATTTCTTAAAAATTAGAATCAGGCAAGTAGAAACTCATGACACCATGAAACGTCAAGAAACAATAAAATGAAGTAGAAAGAATAAAAAAATAGACTAAAATATGAAATATTTAATCAGAAAAACAGTTGACATGGAAAATAAATCAAAGGCAGATAATTTAAGAACTACTAAACAACCTGAAAGTCATGATTTAAAAAAAAAAAAGCTAGGATGCAATTTTTAATGAAGACTGTCCTGACATTGTAGATCTACAGGGTAAAATAAAAATTGAAAAAAATCTACTGATCACCTCCTGAAAAAGATCCCAAAGTTAAAACCTTCAGAAACATTATAACCCAATTCTAGAACTTCTAGTCAAAGGAAAACATTGTAAGTACCAGAAATAAACAGTTCAAAAATCATGGAGCCACAATCAGAATCAAACAATATATAGAAGCAAAGGAATAGAGGGCTAAATTCTAAAAGGCAAAGGAGTTAGGATCGCAACCAAGAATAATCTACCCAGCAAAAATGAGTCAAATCCTTAAAGAGAAAAAATGGATATATAATGAAATAGAGGACTTCCAAGTATTCCTGATGGAAAGACAAAAGCTGCCAGAAAATTTGACATTGAAACAAAAAACTCAGGTGAAGCAAAAATAGATAATCATGAAAGAAAACCATTAAGGGATTCAATAAGGTTAAATTGTTTACATCCCTACATAGGAAGATGATATATGTAAGTCCTAAAAACTTAATAATTATTAAGACAGTTAAAAGGAGGTTTTTAGGCAGAGGACATGAATCTGAGTTGAATATGATTGGATGATCTCAAAAAAAAGGGGTGAGAAAGAGTGATATACTGGGAGAAGGGGAAAAGTCAAGATAGAATGGAAAAATTTTTCTGAAATAAAAATGACACGTAAGATAGAGCTTTTAAAGTGAAGGGGAAAATGGAAGAGAGAGTTAGCAGGCAATGCTTGAACTTTACTTTCATCAGAATTATTTTGAAGAAGAAAGGATATACATATACATACACACACACTCAGTTGTATATAGAAATCTAGCTTAGTTGGTAAGGACATAGGAGGGGATAGTGATGAAAGAAAGAAGGATGATAAAAAGAGGGTAGATTAAAGGAGGTAATAGTTAGAAACAAAATAGACTTGAAGGATAAGACAAAAAGAGAAAGAGAAGCATAAATAGAAGACAATGGGATGGTGAGAAATCCACAATTAAAGTCATGATTATGAATGTGAATGGGATGATCTCACCCATAAAACAAGCAAATAGCATGGATTACAAACCAGAATTAGATTAGAAACCAACAGCATGTTGCTTAAAAGAGACACACTTGAAATAGAAAGATACACACAGAGTTAAAATAAAGGGCTAGAACAGAGTCTAATATACTTTAGCTGAAGTAAAAAAGGCAGAAGTAGCAATCAAGATCTCAGACGAAGTGAAAAGAAAAAAAGACCTAATTAAAAGAATATTTTGTTAAAAGATACTATAAACAGTGAAATAGCATCAAAAAAATTTACCACAAGCTTCTCTTTAAAGGACTCATTTCTTAAATATAAAGAGAACTAAATAAAATTTATAAAAGATAGAGCCATTTTCCAATTGATAAATGGTCCGAGAATATGAAGAGGTAGTTTTCAAAAGAAGAAATCAAAGTTATTTATAACCATTTGAAAAAATGCTCTCAGTTATTATTGATAAGACAAAAAGAAATTGAAAGGACTCTGAGGCACTATCTTACACCTACCAAAAACGGCAAATGTTGGAGGGAATGAGGAAAAATAGGTATGCTAATGAATTACTGGTAGAGTAGTGAACTGGTCCAACCATTCTGGAAAACAACGTTGTACCCCTTGACCCAGCAATACCTCCACTAGGTCTCTATCCCAAAGAGATCAGAAGAAAAGAAAAAGATCTATATGTGCAAAAATATTTAAAGCAGTAATTTTTGTGGTGGCAAAGAATTGCAAATCAAAAGGATGTTCATCAATTAGGGAATGGCTGAAAAAGTTGTGGTATATGATTGTGATAGAGTACTGTTGTTCATTCTCTCTTCTTAAAGAAGACCAATAACTTCAGAAGGGTGATATCTTATCTCACAAGTTGTAAGGGAATTGCCAACCCCCAGCCTCTTGGACGGCATTCACTAGTCACGACTCAGGTAAACTGAGGGGAGACTGGTAAGGCATGAACAAGATGGCGCTGGGAGGAAGGGTTCTGCCCCTGTTTTGCTCAAGGTTATTTTTCCCAGGCTTTTCAGAGAACAAAGAAGCCAAAAATGTTTTTCTTTCTTGCGGCTACGTGTCCACACTGGGCAGTCTGGTTTAAGGTAGATTACTTCCTTATATGGGCAAACTAATTGGTGATAGGTTCACTTAGAGCGCTGGTGTCAGAAAAGAGATAAAAGCACAGCTCACTGCTTGAATAAACGGAGTTCTTACTATCTTGTCTCCCCCCTCGGTCATTGCTTACAGCTCACTCCACCAAGGCCTACAGGCCTCTGCTGGTCAGATAAGCCTGTGGGCCTGAGAGATCAGGCTCAGACTTCCGGGGTCCCTAACAACAAGTGAATTGGATTTAAGTGAGGCAGAGCCCTACAAAGTCATCAACCTTACTGTCTCCTCCAGAATCATGGGAATTCAGCAGTAAGAGAAACATCAGGACAGCTGGTGATGGTCCAGGATGCAGTGGGAGATCTTGGCCTTTTTAAGCTAAGGTCTTTCCCAGATCTCAGTTTCTCTGAGGCAATACCCATTCAGTAGTTAAAGGCTAGGTAAAAGTGAGGTAAAAGATGGCCCTGCTATGCCTTCACAAAGAATTAATCAGGAAGAGAAAGACCCTCAGAGTTTCTCACCTGAACATAAACAATTACTATTTACCCTCACTCTGAGCCACCAGAACTCAAATAATAAGAAAATAAATGAGAAAATGGATCTGGGGCCTATTAATGGCTATGCAGTGAGAGCCAGAGTGATTTGTGTTTAAAGGTATAGCCAAGTAGTTCCATTTGAACCACAATTGGTATTATCCAAGCCTGGTTTTTCAGGGCTATATTTTGAGAGATCACAAATGATAACTACTTGAGATAAGAGTTAATTGTCCCAGGTTAAAAAAAATAATGATTAAAAAAATACAGAAGAAGAAAATTTAGCTCCCAAACCCCAAATACCCTGTGAGGTTTAAGTGATCTAAATTGATGCTCCTTTGGACAACGTACCCACATGTAAAGGTATTATCTTCATGTGGACAGAGAAGAGGAGGAATATTGTTCAGTAAGAAATGATGGAAGGAAGTTAGTTTCAGAAAGACAAATATCTTTATATGAACTGATGCCAAGTGAGTGAACAATAGCAGCAAAGTTGTAACGATGATCAAATGTAAAAAATCTGGCTACTCTGATCAATCCAATGTTCCAAGATAATTCCGAAGGACTAATAATGTAAAAATACCATCCACTTCCAGGGAAACAATTGATAAGAGTCTGAGTGCACATTGATGGTTGATTTTCTCACTTTATTTTTCTTTCTTTTTTTGTAATAGGCTAATATGGAAATATTTTTTGCATGATCTAACAACTGTAATTGATATATTGTTTATCTTTTCAGTGGGTGGAAGAAGGGAAGGAGAAGGAAGGAAGAGTGGTAGAAGGGAAGAGAAAATATGAACTATGAATATGAAACTAAAATTTAAATGGAAAAGAACATTGAAGAAGAACATTGAAAATGAATATTTTTTAAAAGAAAAATAAGTTCATATACTCCAGGTTAAGAATCCTTGTTACAAAGAATGGATTGAAGGAATCACTCCGGAGTTAGAGAGACTGGTTAAGAGGTCATTGGAATATTCCAAGTTAATGATAGTAAGTGCCAGTACTGAGATCCTGGGTTCTTCTAGTCAGTTTAAATATACTTCCCTGAAAGACTCATTGGTACCAACTTCCCTTGGCAAGACAGGGAGATTCTGGATTTTGTAGTAATAATGCTTAAGGCAAGGAATGGGACAGGAGGAGAAACGTGAGTGTATGTTCATTATCAGAACCAACTATAAAGATGTACCCAGGTGCTATTCCAATATCATCAAGAATTTAACGGTATTCACACCTCTGATCTTAATTCTGGGCTCATCATCTTGCTTTAGATTGTTGATTTTGCAAACATCTTCACAAGTTATGCTTATCATCTGACTCTATGTTTAGCCATACACAAAGCAATTCAGTCCAATTAAAAAGAATTATTTTCCCTTAAATGAAATAAATAGAAATGTTTACTGATATACAATGCAATCTTAAAAGACCATGACCCAAGAATATTTTATGACGCTTATTTTTAACAGGAGGAAAAACGAAAACATGCCTCCAGTACATCAGGTTGCAAAAAGGAATAGAAAATTGACTTGATAAAAATAGATTGGTGGGATGAATACATTTCCACATTACAAGAGCTTTCATAAAGGAACAGACCTGTGCATAGAAGAGGATCTTTACACACTCAGGCTATCAGGTTTCTGCTACATTAATTTTGAATTATATATAATCTTTTGCAAAAAGAGAGAAAATGAAACCTCGAAGGCTTGAGACAGGTGGGAGCAGAATTTCTATTTCAACGTTGTGCCTGGGTGAATGTAGAATCAATGGAGAAAATACCAGTGATCATTATATATCTTGGAGGATGGGGTGGAATTCCCTCCAACAGGATGAGCTGAGACACTTTGGCATTCCCTCAAGAGTTCTTGTGATGCTCATAGAAGGTATTAATTAGAATACAGTGGTAATTACACATGGGCTTAAGTGCAAAATAAAACTAGGTTTCTAATGATGCTGTTGAGAATTGCAAGAAAGACAGGAAATTGATGACAGTTGGGAAATTTTAAACTCAATTGTGATTTTAATCAGTTTCATACATTTTGCTTGCATCATGATCACTTCAGCTAGGTCTCTGTATCTGTTATACCAAGTGATTACCCAGTGGTCATCAGTTCCATAGTTTGAATTGTTTATGACATTTCAAGGAAAATAAAGAATGATCAAAATAAATTAAAAGCATTTATAAAACACTCATGACATAATACTAAGTGCTAGGGAGAAGAATGCAAAAGGGAGATAATCCCTAGACTTAGGGATTTTATATCTTCCTTGAGGAGACAACACATATATGAGAATGATGATAAAAGAGGGAAGCATCTAAGGAATGCACAGAGATGGTGATCCCTGGAGTAGTTGATTGGCATACCCTTTCCAGAAACAATGATATGATAGTAATGATTTGATTACTGAGTCTAGAGCAAGAAGAGGAAGTCTGATGTTTGCAGGAGTAGGGGAAGGTGAGGAGAGAGAGAGAGAAGAAAAAGAAACGCAACACTAGAGGAGACAGTCAGATAGCCAAGATGAACAGCTGACTAGGATTTAAAGCATGATATGATCTGTTGGTCTTGGGCTAGATATCTAGAGTAGACTAGTTATAGTTACACTTATTTATCAATCAGTCACCCTGGGGATAGTGGTGGGAGGTGGCTATCCTCCTACTTCTCTGGGACTAGGGATGCTTGTTGTTTTTTTTTTTCTTTTTTTTTTTCTGGTAGCCCATGCCAGAGATGCTCTTCCAGGTGGGGAGAATTCTGAAAAAGAAATAAGGATCACAAGATAGTTACAGTGAAAGGCTATAGGAAATGTGAAAAATGGTCTACAATAATAACAGCTTGTACTTAGTGCTTTGTTTAGCTCTGGCGATATGCTGAAACAATTGCAGAGCTAAAAGGGAGCTCAGGGGCCCTCTATTTTGTCCCTCAACTGAAAGAGAATCCCTTATGCAACATACCTGAAAGGTAGTACTCAGCCTTTCTTTGAGCATCTCCAACAATCAAAAGGATGAAAAAATAGAAGACAATATGAAACATTTCACAGGTAAGAAAACAGATCTAGGAGAGATAATTTTAATTATTGGACTACCTGAAAGCCATGATTGAAGAGGAGCCTAGATATTATCTTTCAAAAATTATCAAGAAAAACTGCCTTGATATTCTATAACCACAGGAAAAAATAGAAATTGAAAGAATCCACTGATCACACCTTGAAAGAGATCCCAGAATAAAAACTGCCAGGAATATCATAGCCAAATTCCAGAGTTCCCAGGTCAAGAAGAAAAAATTGCAAGTAACCAGAAACAATTCAAATATGTAGAGGAACAATCAGAATAACAGGAGGTTTAGCAGCTTCTACATTAAAGGATCTGAGGACTTGGAATATGATATTACAGAGGGTAAAGGAGATAGGATTACAATCAAGAATTACCACCCCCAAAAAAACTGAGTATAATCCTTCAGGAGAAAATATTAATTTTCAGTGAAATAAAGGACTTTCAAGCATCCTTGATGGAAAAACCAGGGAAGAATAGAAAATTTGACTTTTGAATACAAGACTCAAGAGAAGCATAAAAAGGTAAACAAGAAAAGGAAATCATAAGGGATTTAATAAGTTTAAACTGTATACATATCTACATAGGAAGATGATATCTGAAATTCATAAGACCTTTCTCATTAAGGTAGTTAGAAAGATAATATATAGACCAAGGGTACAGGTATGAATTGATTATGAAGGAATGATATCTAAAAATATATTAAGGGAGTGAGAGAGGAAGGTGGGAAGAAGAGAAAGGGAGAGGTAAAAGAACACATAGAAGAGGCACGAAAAAGCCTTTACAGTGAAGGGGAACAGGTGGAGGTGAAAGGGAAACAAGTGAAGCTTATTCTCATTAGACCTGACTCAAAGAGGAAATAACATGCACATTCAATGGATATGGAAATCTATCTCACCCTATGGGAAAGTAAGAAAGAAGGGGAAAAGAGAAGGGGAGAGTTATAGAAGGGAGTAGTGATTAGGGGAGGGAGCAGTCAGAAGCAAAACACTTTTGAGGAGGAAGAGGGTGAAAGGAGAGAGAGAATAGAATAAATGTGTGAGGGGGAATAGGATGGAGGGTTAGCAATAGTAAATGTAAAAAGAAATTGAAGCAAGTCTCTTTGATAAAGGCCTCATTTCTCAAAGTGAGTCAAATTTATAAGAATAAGAGCCATTCCCCAAATGATAAATGATCAAAAGATATGTTTTCAGATGAAGCAATCAAAGTTATTCATGATACATGAAACAATATTCTAACTCATTACTGATTGGAAAAATGAAAATTAAAACAATGCTGATGCACTACCTCATGCTTATTAAATTGGCTAACAAGACAGAAAAGGTAAATGACAGATGTTGGAGGGAACATGGGAAAAAATGAGACATTAATCAATCAATTAATTAATTAATTATTCTTAGTTTTATTTTTATTAATTTATTAATTAATAATGATTAGTGCTCATGAATAAATATTAATTTATTAAATTATTGTAATTTATTATTAAAATAATTAATTAGTTAATAGCTGTTGGTGGATTTGTGAACAAATTCAGCTATTCTGTAGAGCAATTTGGAACTATACCCAAAAGCCTTTAAAACTATGCATACCCTTTGATATAGCAATACATCTACTAGGTCTAGATTCCAAAGGAGATAAAAAACAAAAAGGAAAAGATCTATATATACAAAAATATTTATTTATTTTTTAAAAAAATATTTATTTTCAGTTTTCAACATTCACTTTCACAAAATATTGACTTTCACATTTCTCCCCATTTCCTCCCACCCCCACCCTAGGACTGTGTGTAGTTAGATTACTCTTTCTTCCAATCTGCCCTCACTTCTATCAACCTCACCTTCTATAATCTCCTTCCTTTCTATTTTCCTGTAAGGCAAGATAGATTTCTATACACCATTACTTTTATATCTTATTTTCTAGTTGCATATAAAAACAGCTTTTAGCATTCATTCTTAAAACATAGAGTTCCACATTCTCTCCCTTCTTCCCTCCCCATGCACCCTCATTGAAAAAGCAAGCAATGGGATATAGGTTACACATGTGTAGTCATGCAAAACACCCCCATAAGAATCATGTTGTGAAAGATTAACCATATTTCCTTCTATTCTGTCCTGCCTCCATTTATTCCATTCTCTCCTTTGACCTGTCCCTCTACTAAAGTGTTTGCATCTGATTATCCCTTCCCCCAATCTGCTGCTCATTTTATTATTCCTCCTCTCTTATCCCCTTCCCCTCTGCTTTCCTATATGGCAAGATAAATTCCCATACCCAATTGAATATGTATGTCATTTCCTCCTGAAACCAAATCCAATGAAAGGAAGGCTCACATAATCTCTCTCACTTTCCCCTTCTTCCCCTCCATTGTAAAAGCTCATTGTTGCCTCTTTATATGTGAGATGATTTTACCATATTCTATCCCTCCCTTTCTCTTTTTCCTAGTACATTCCTCTCAAAAGTAAATTTTCTGTTTTAAATATGAACCCATCATATTAAGTTCACCCTCTATCCCCTTCCATATATATATATATATGTGTGTGTGTGTGTGTGTGTGTGTGTATACGTACACACACACATACACACACACACATATATGTGTATTTCCAACTATCCTAATACTGAGAAAGGTCTCATGAGTTACAAATATCTTTTTTCCATATAGGAATATAAACAGTTCAACTTTAATAAGTCCCTTACAGTTTCTCTTTCCTATTTACCTTTTCATTTCTCTTGGTTCTTATATTTGAAAATCAAATTTTCTAATCATCTCTGGTCTTTTCAATAAGGATGCTTGGAAGTCCTCTAGTTCAACAAAATTCCATTTCTTTCCCCTGAAGTATTATGCTCAGTTTTACCGGTTCGGTTATTCTTGATTTTACTTCTATCTCCTTTGACCTCTGGATTATCATATTCCAAGTCCATAGATCCCTTAGTGCACAAGCTACTAAATCTTGTGTTATACTGATTGTGTTTCTACAATACTTGAATTATGTTTTTCTGGATGCTTGTAATATTTTTTCCTTGACCTGAGAATTCTAGGATTTGGCTACAATATTCCTAGGAGTTTTCCTTTGAGGATCTCTTTCATGAGGTGATTGACTAATTCTTTCAATTTCTATTTTACCCCCTGGTTCTAGAAAGTCAGGGTAGTTTTCTTTAATAATTTCTTGAAAGATGATGTACAGGCTCGTTTTTTGATCATGGCTTTCACGTAGTCCAATAATTTTTAAATTATCTATCCTGGATACATTTTCCAGGTTAGTTGTGTTCCCAATGAGAATACTTCACATTGTCTTCTTTTTTTCATCCTTTTGGTTTTGTTTTATTGATTCTTGGTTTCTTGTGAAGTCATTAACTTTGAGGATTCATTTTCTTCAGTGGGCTTTTGGACCTCTTTTTCCATTTGTCTTATTCTGCTTTATAAGGAATTCTTCTCCTTATTGCCTTTTTGGACCTCTTTTGCTATTTGGGTTAGTCTAACTTTAAAGGTGTTATTTTCTTCAGCATTTTTGGGGGATTTCCTTTAGCAAGCTGTAGATTTGCTTTTCATCATTTTCCTGCATCACTCTCATTTCTCTTCCCAATTTTTCCTGTACTTCTCTTATTTTATTTTTAAAACCTTTTTTTGAGCTCTTCCATGACCTGAGACCAATTTACTTTTCTCTTGGAGGCTTTTTAGGCAGGAGCTTTGGTTTCCTTGTCTTCT
Source organism: Bettongia penicillata ogilbyi (assembly GCA_023548195.1). NCBI lineage: Eukaryota > Metazoa > Chordata > Mammalia > Diprotodontia > Potoroidae > Bettongia > Bettongia penicillata. The sequence goes on from JAJHZJ010000766.1 coordinate 109,405, forward strand.
TCTGCTTCTATGTTTTCATCTTCATTGTCATCAATGATATAAGAAAATACTTCTTCACCAAGAAAGTAAGAATCTATAGTCTCTTTCTTTTCCCCTGTTTGCTTTTTTTCCTTGCTAAACCCAATTACTTGACTCCTGAGCTCCTTGTTAAGTGGAGGGCTCCAGAACAACTGCTGCTTCATCAGTGGCTGCTATTACCCTGGGGTTGGGGCTGGGGATGGGGCCAGATCATGGTTCCCTCTCAGTCAGATGAAAAACTTCCCACTGACCTTCAAAGTTGTCTTTGGTATTTGTGGTTTGAGTAGCCTGGAAAATGCATCAGCTGCCAAGAATTCAGTCCACTAGGGCCTGCTCCAGGTTCATCCACAACAGCATGACCTACGCCAAATTATGCTCCATGCCCAGTCTGGTGTGATAGACCCTTTCAGTTGACCTTCCAGATTGTCTTGGGCTGGAAATTTCCTTCAGTCTGTCATTTTGAGGGTTCTGCTGCTCTAGAATTTGTTTAGAGTCATTTTTACAGGTTTTTTGCAGGGTTTAGCGGGGGAGCTGTAGTGGGTCCCTGATTCTGCTTTGCCATCTCCATCTCTACAAATAAATTTATAACAGCTCATTTCTTGGGGCAAAGAATCAGAAAGGAAGAAATGTGATTCAGTTTAACAAGTTGTACTGTGTGATTATGATGGAATATTATTGTGCTATAAGAAATGATGAGCAGAATTTTCTCAGAAAAACCTGGAAAGATTTGCATGAGTGCTGATGCAAAGTGAAATGTACTAGGTACAGTGTAATAGCAATCTTGTAAGATGATCAGCTGTGAATGGCTTAGCTCTTCTCATCAATGCAATGGTACAAGACAACTTTGATAGACTTATGATGAAAAATGCTATGCATCCTCAGAGAAAGAATTGATGGTATCTGAATGGAGATTGAAGCATATTTTTTAGCTTTATTTTTCTTGCATTTTTTGGTCTGTTTTCTTTCAGAACATTACTATTATGGATATGTAGAATTTATATCAAAGTACTTGCCTTCTCAATGATAGGGTGGTAAGGGAGGGAGAGAGTTTGGAACTAAAAGTTTTAAAAATGAATGTTGAAAATTATTTTTACTTGTAACTGTTGAAAAATAAAAATAAAATACTAAAAAATAAGAAAGCACTGGATTTTGAAAAAGACTTTTGATGAAGATTCTCAGAGTATTCTCATAGACCAGAGTGAAAGATGTGACCTGAATGGTTGTACAGTAAGATGCATTTGTTACTTACTGATTTGATGTAAAGAAAAGTAATTGACAGATAAAAGTCAATCTGGAAGAAAGGATCCCATAAATATGACCTTTGTCCTTTAAGACTTTTTTTCAACCTAGTGGATGAAGGCATAGAGATCTTACTTATAAAGCTGGAAAATTACGCAAAACTTGCAAGGATAGCTCCCATATTGGCTCAAAGTATTGAGATACCTACATATATTAAAGACCTCTATTTTTCTTCTGTGTCCAAGGTTACATTTATGGGGGATGCATACACCAAGCACTTTAGTTCCAAAACTATGCACTTTGATCAAAAAAAATCAACTCCCTATTTACAAAATGTGTGAAATATTCTAGCCTACTCTGGGTGAATATAATTTAAAAATTTTAATGGTTTACAAACTCAGAATGAATCAACAGTGATGTAATAATCAGCAAAAGCTAATGTAATCTTTGGTTACATCAGTACAAAAAAAGTTTTGTGCCCAAAGAGTGGGAAATGATATTCTTTTATGTTCAGACCATACTTGAGATATTACATTCAGGTCTGAGTATCATATCTGACAAGAACATTGACAAGACAAAATATATCAAAAGTTGAGAGACCAGAGTGATGAAGGGACTCAATTACAAAATATATAAAAATAATATGAGGGAATGCATATTTATCTTGGAAAAAAAAAGATTTATTGGTGCAGAAAATGAGGAATCATGGGAAGAGTAGCTGTCTTATTTGAAATGTATGATGAGAAATGTATGATTAGACATGTTTGGCTTGGCCCAAAATAAGATCAATGAGAAACAGAATTCAGTAATAGAAATTTCAGAGGTATAGATTTCTACTTACTGAAAATTTGAAAAAGTTAAAAAACATCCTAACAATTAGAGCTGTCAAGACTTGGTATAATACTGCAAGAATTAGTGGGTTGGGAACCAAGATAGTAGATTAACAGGAGAAAAATATAACAAAACTCTCCTTACACCCCCTGATGTACATAGTTCTTTCTCACATATCTAGAAAACACATTAGACTAAGTCCTGATCAGGAAATCCAAGAAAAAAATCATAGTCGGTCATTTTTCCATCATAGGTAAGCATATGAAGACAGGTAAGAGAGTCTGGAGAGTGTAGTTTCTAGGGCTAGCCAGAAACATTAGAAAGGTCAGCCTTTTAATGAAGGAACTGAAAGAAGAGTGAGGCTATACACCAGAGCAAGGAGAGATCCCAGATCCGTAGAGAAAGGCCTGACCTTGTAAAGATGTAGGAGCACATGCCACCTGGCATCTCTGTCCTTCTGAATCATAACTCCAGGGTAGATTGACAAGGGGACCTGTTACAAGTGGTGTATTCCAGAATGAGGAATGATCATTAGCCCTAGGCTGTGTACTAAGAAAGGAGCAAGTACAGAAGCAAATAGTAGGTGTGCTCTGACTTCATGTGGTGAGCAATGTTTTGCTTCCGGCCTCCAACCTAGTTGAAGACTTGCAGAGGTGGGGAGAAATTCCAGACCAAAAGGGACCCTATAATTTTCTAATTTTTCACTTCTACAACTTTCTAGCTTATGTGGCAATTATGTAGTGCTTGCACCGCCTTTTCCCCCGTCTATGTATTCTTTATGATCACTTATACCTCCCTGTTTGCCTCAAAATCACTCCAGGTCCATTCCCTCCTGCTCTTGCAAGTGCCTGTTACTTCCAGAAATTCCAACTTCCCTTTTCTTTCTGAAGTATAACCTTCAAGCACCAAATCCCTGCAAATGATACCTGGCAAAAGGTCCCCATTTTCCTTCCAAGAACATCTTTCTTCAACCATGGGGCCTTTATTAATGAAACCTCCTCCAACCACCCAAAGAAAACCTTCCCCTTCCTCCTCTTTTATAGTTCTTTCCCTCATCTCCTCACCCACTGTCCTTCAGGATCTCCTTTTCCTGACAGAGAACAGGAGTCATCTTCTCCTCATTCCTCACCCTATATATAAAGGCATATCACACTCTTTCCTCTATCCTATTCTTCCCTTCTCTCAATTACATACTAAAAAGCTTGAAACAGGATAAAGTATAAATGATTAACAGAGGGAAGGCATCAGTTTTAAGAGGAACATGAAAAAGCTTCCTTTTAGTATAGTAGTATAGTATTTTTTTTCCAAATTTATTAATTTATTTTAGTGTAGTATTTTAAATGGAACTTGAAGGAAGCCAACAAAGTCAGGAGATAGAGATGAAAAGGAAAGGTTTCCAGGAATTGAGAACAAACATTGAAAGTGTCCAGATTTGGGAGATGAAGTGACTTGTTTTAAGAACAAAAGGACAAAGTCACTGAATTAGAGGGTATGCACATGTGAGATGGAGGTAGGACATGGAGAGAAGAATATAAGACGTACAAAGCATATAAAGGTGAGGTGAAGGTAAATTATGAAGGACTTTGAATACCAAAAAGAAGATTTCATAGTTGGTTCTGGTGGTACTAGGGAGGCACTGGAGTTCATAGAGTAAAGTGGCACTGTAGTCCAACCTGTGCTTTAGGAAGATCACTTTGACAGTTAAGTGGAGGATGTAATAGAGTGGGAAAGACACTTGTATCAGAAAGACCAACCAGCTGGCAAGTGCAAGAATCCAGGCACAAGGTGATGAGAATCTGCACTAGGGTGGTAGTAGAGTCAGAGGAGAGAAAAGAGCCTATACAAGATATATGTTGGGAAAAAACTTATATGAATAGTCAAGGATGACATTTAGGTTGTGAGCACGATTGACTGACTGAAGAATGATGGTAGCCTCAATAGCAATAAATAAGGAAGGGCTTATGAGAGAAAGGAAAGAACTCACTTTTGTACAAATTGAGTTTAAATGTTGAGTAGGGCCAGCCGATTTAGGACATGTAATAGGCAGTTGGAAATGTAAATCCAAAAGTCAGCAGAGAGGATCAGGCTAGATAAATAGATGTGAGAATCATAAGCACAGAGAAAATAGTAGCATCAACGGGAGATGATGAGATCACTAAGTAAAATTATATAGAAGAGAAGAGGGTCAAGGACAGAGCCCTCTAGGGTACCCACAGATAATGGGTATGACATGAATGAAGACCTAGCAAAGAAATGCAAGACGCTTCAGTCAGATAGGTCTAGATAATTTTCCCCCCAAAAGTATTGCACAGTGCCTAATTAGGTTGGAAGAATGAGGAAACAAAAAGAGAATCTCACCATAAAGATCTTTGGTGGTGAAAAGGAAACTCAAGGCACAAAAACAGAAGCAAATAATTCAAAAATATCTATAAAGAAAGCTTCAGAGAAAAACTTAGCCTTGGCATAAATTCAAAAATGAATTCAACTATAAGAGGAAAGGTAGATTAAGACAGACTTAAACATTAGACTACTTAATACTTAAAAATTACAATACATTCTAAGGGTTGCAGGCAAAAGGAAGGAAGGAAAAGAAAGAGAGAAAGATGTCAGGGAAGGAAGGAAGGAAGGAAGGAAGGAAGGAAGGAAGGAAGGAAGGAAGGAAGGAAGGAAGGAAGGAAGGAAGGAAGGAAGGAAGGAAGGAAGGAAGGAAGGAAGGAAGGAAGGAAGGAAGGGAGGGAGGAAGGAAGGAAGGAACAAAAGAACATGAATCTGTGAGTGGGTCCAGGGGCAGGGAAAAAGAGGGGCAGAGAGGAAGAGAAAAAGGTAACACTAAATATAGAGCACTGGTGCTTAGTTTGTTCTTTCTTAACAAACTCTTCTTTATAAACAGTAGGTAGGAAACAAAGAGAAGGAAAAGTATAAAAGAAAAGGATGAAGGTAAATATACAATTAATGATCATAACTGGATATAGATGGGATGAACTCACTCATAAAATGGAAGAAAAGAGTAGAATTAAAGAGAGGGTAGAATCAAACAATGTATTGTTTATGAGAAATACAACTGAAAATTTAAACAGTTGAAAAAAAGAGTTGGATCAAAATCTATTATGGTTTATCTGAAGTGATGTAAAAAATAGAGTTATCACTCATGTCCTTCTGACAAAGCAACAGCAAAAATAGGTTTAAGAGACAAACAAAAAACCACATCTTGCTGAGCACATTTAGGGTTATGACAATACTAAATTGACTTATTCAATTTCATACCAATCAAACTGCTAAAACATTCTTGTGTAAAAGTAATAATAATACTAGTATTAATAATAATAATAATAATAATGTAGAGAAAAAAGGTCAATAATTTCAAAGAAAGTAATGGAAAAATATAGGAATGAAGTGGGTCTAGTAGCATAAGGTCTTGAAATATCAAAACAAATTTAAAATGTGACTATGTCCATATTTACCTTTTCAATTATTCTAATCAACTCTCAGATAGAGTTTTGAATATCTTCTAATCAATCGGTCAATCAGTAAGTATTTATTAAGTGTATCTGGTCTGTCCCAAGCACTATGGCAAGCCCTCAGGATACAAAGAAAAAGAAAAAGCCATCTCAGTCTTCAGGAAACTTTCATTCTATTTTTATTTTGGGAGCCAGTTTTTTTTTAATTGGTAAAGATGAGGTTAAAAACAGCAGAACTCTTCATCCTCTTTAAGAATGAAAGTATCATGGAAGCGTGCCAAGAATTTATTAGCTTCTTTTTCTTAGCATTATATTTAATTGAAGAATACAATGAAAACTTCAATAGGGTAAAGGTTAAATAAACTCTGCTTCACTTATGTAAAATGATTCTATGTTTTAGTTAAGACTGACTGGAAATGTTTGTGTGCGGGGAAAAGAAATCTAGAAAGAGCTTTATAAAATAATGCAAAACAAAAAAACCCAAAAGAACAGAGTTCACAATAAACAATGAGTTCATATAATCATGAGGAAAAATGAATGATAAATCAGTTCCCAAAAAACCCATGATGGATGTTTGAAGAAAATTTCTAAAATTATTATAATACTTTATATATTAAAATTAAGTACAATCAGCTATTAAGGTTAGTCAGTTGTATTAATGTCTAATACTAATATTTCTTAATCTTTAAGAAGAATTTCAGTTGCTCTTCCTTCAGTTGAGACAAAGTTAAAAAGGAGAAGCTTTGATTCTTTTTTCTGCTACAAACTAGTTGTATAACCTTGGATAGATTATATAAAATCTCTGCTTCTCAATTTCCTCATTTATAAAATTAAAATGTTGAACTAACTTACCTTTAAGATTGCTTTCATTTCTAAATTCTTATCATCCTAAATGTCCAATTAATTGAAGTCTATAGACTATAAATAAATACATATACATATATACACACATGCATATTAATACATACGTAGTTGCATACGGGTGACTCATAAATATTTGTATTTATGTGTTTATGTGTGTGTTTATATGTATACATTATGTTTATATATGGATATATGTGTGTGTATGTGTGTGTGTGTGTGTGTGTGTGTGTGTGTGTGTGTGTGTGTATCAGAGAAAGCTAGGTGGCAAGGTGGATACAGTGTTAGTCCTGGAGTATGGAAGACTTGACTTCACATCTAACCTCTGGCACTTACCAGCTATGTGACTCTGTGCTATTCATTTAATATCCTTTTCTTGCAGTTTCCTTAACTGTAAAATGGTGATCATAATAGTATCTGCTTTTCAGGATTGTTTGGATGATAAAACAAAATAGTGTATGTGTATATCTTTGTAGATATTAAAATGCTATATAAATGCTAGCTATCATCATCATCATTATTATATAAACCATAATTATGCATTTCCTCCTTTTGGTCAAGTATTCTGTTACCAAAATAATAAATATCTACCTTTATTGACTCTCACCTTGATGTTCATTGCCATGTCTTCCTATTCTACACCCATCATTTCATTGATTGCTTTATATAAATTTATTTTCTTGATGATGTATTTCCTTTGAGGAAAAATAGTCTATAATTGTATTATTCTAGGCATGAGTCACATTGACATATCATTATTTCAGTGGTAAGAGTAAGGTCAAATTTACTTCCTTGCTTTAAAATTTCCCTATCATTTTATTACTCATATTTTGTGCATTTGTGTACAGCTACCTGAGGGCATGAGTTATCGTCCTCTCTTGTTAGATGGTGTATACTGTGAATTATGGAACTTCTGAATTTCCATCTGCTACTGTCCATAGTATCCAAAACATGGATGAATGTGAGTAATCTGTCTTTCTATATACTTTTCCAAAATATTTAAATTTAAATATTTAAAAATATAATTACTGACAGTTTATTCCTGTTCTTTAAACACACGAATCCAGAAATCCAAATTAGATAATACACACACGCAGGCACGCACACGCACACACATATATAGACATAAATTAGACATATATGTATACTTTTGTTTACTATATATTTACTTCATATACTTTTGAATTTTATTTTTGTTTTCAATTTCAAACTCTCCTCTCTGCCCCTACCTTCACCCATTGAGAAGGCAAGATACAATATCCATTATGTATATGAAGTTATACTTCCACATAGATCATGTTCTGGAGTGAGAGGGAAGAAACAAGAAAAATATGCTTCAACTTGCACTCTGAGTGCATCAGTTATCTCTGGGGAAGTGGATAGCATTTTATATCATGAGTCCTTGGAGTCGTGGTGGATCATTTTATCGATCAGTTACTAAGTCTTTCACAAATGATTATCTTCACCATATTGCAGTTACTGTGCATATTGTTCTGGGTGTGTTCGTTTCACATCCATTCATAAAAATCTTTCCAGGTATTTCTGAAATCATGTCCTTCATCATTTCTTTCATCACAATTATTTTTCATCACATTTATATAGCTTAACTTGTTCAGTCATTCCCCAGTTGAGGGGCAATAGATACTATATTCTTGGCCAGCTTAACACTTAACTCATTTTAAGCTATTATTATTTGTCAGGAATTATCAGAACATCATCGATGCCTCTACCATCTTGAATTGCTTGCCCAGGAATTTGTAATTTCTAAAAAGGTTTCTAGATTTATTCTGGATGTTAATTTGGCTCCATATGAATCACCAGAAGTAAATGAAAATGAAAATTCTCAAGAGGCTTTCTGTAACTTACTGAATACATGTCCCAGGAATAGGACTTGGCTGTTCATGTCAGACTGATTTATGACTACTCAGGGTTCCTTAGCAGGGAGTCACACATCATTCCATGTCCCTTTTCCCTGGAACCAGTAATGGTTGTATTCTCACCTGTCCTACTTCAATAGCACGCAAAAAGCCACTTCCTCCCAAGTGACTGGACAAAGTCTCTAAATGGCAAAGCCAGTACTGGAAACCAAGATTTACAACTCCAAACTCCATGTTCTTTGCTACATCATGATTCCTCCCAAGAGAAGTTAAGTGTAGATATAATGGAAAGTCAAGATGTATATCATCTTCAGAGACTCTTGTAGCATTACATCACTGAATTATAGCATATTAAAGATGGAAAATGCCTTAGAGATCATCTAGCACAATCCTCCCATTTTCATGTCTTAGAATGGTTGCATGGTGTGTGTCATATGTGTTAAATATAGCTTTGAGTTTTAAATATGTTTTTTTAAACTCCTTCTACCAATGATAGATGCCACTCCATTATACTTTTCTCAAAATCCTAATAACTGGCAATTAGAAAGGAAGAACAAAAAAAGAAAAGATTATAACCAACTAAAAAGAGATGAAATTGGAAATGTCAGGTTTTACATTAAGGTTCTGTGCCTAGGACTAATCTCTGTTTTATTTCTCAAAGGAGTAATAAAAATGAGGCAAATGATTCAAGTGTATCTAAAACTAAGAAGCACAGGTAAAATGTTTTTCAGTCATATCTGATACTTCATGACTCCATTTGGGATTTTCATGGCAAAGATACTGGAGTGGGTTGCCATTCCTGCTCCAGCTCATTTTAGAGATAAGGAAACTGAAGCAAACAGGTTTGGGTCACTTGCCCAGGTCATGCAGCTGGTTAGTTTTTAAGGTCAGATTTGAACTAGGGAAGATGAATCTTCCTGACTCCATGGCCAGCACTCTACTATGCCACCTAGTTTCTCAATCACAAAAGAAATTTTATAAGATGAAATCAATTTATAGAATGAAATCAAGAAATATCCCCATAGCAATTGCCATCGGTGCTTTTCCTAAGGATTGCACTCAGAAAGGTAATGCAATGATAACCAATCTGAACGGCACAGTTGGTTATCCAGTGTGGGCAATTGCACTTGCTATTGGGAAGTATCACTGAGCCTTAGGGACAGAAGGAACATTGGAAAGACATTGACTCTCTCCTGTGAGTTTCAGGTGAGTTCACATACAAAAACTAGTCCAGACAGCTGAGAATATGTCTGAATTTTAAACTTTTTCATACATAATTCACTTTAATGTCTAACAACTTTCATTGTTAGAAAATATCTCCTTATACTTATTCTAACTCTTTCGTTCTGAATAAGCTATTTAACTTTTTTTACCTTAGGGGAGATACTTTGCCATCCCAACCACCTACCTCTCCTGTCATCTAAAAATAAGATAGCAATTGAGAAGGACATAAAATATTTGAACATTTTATTTCATTCATATGGTTAAATTCCTTTTAAAGGAAATATGAGGAAAACTTTTAGCTTATGTTTAAAATATTCAAGCTTTTGTATGTCTCAGATGAATTTTAATGACAGGAAAAGTGTTGGGTTTTTTTTTTATTCAACATAGAAAGGAGCAAGTGTCAGCTAAAATTTAAGAACAAAACTTTTCCAGTTAACTGTGACTTAACTCATACTGTCTTATTAGTCTTTTTCTACTTACAAATTTTTAAAAGCATGAAGCACATAAAAGCAACCTAATGACTAAAAAGCCCTTATTAAAAAATTAACTTTTAGATTTTTGAAAACAAACCATTTACTGTTGCAAAAGTGCTGAAGTCTGCTTTATTGAAATACTTTCCAGATCCTAGAGATGCTTATCAAAATGTGACAGGAGTTTATAATTTAACCTTCTTCCCCAAAATGTGTTTGTGAATTTTAGGGAAATTGTCCCAGACAGGGGATGCAAAGTATGTAATATAAACATTCAGTTCTAAGTATTTTAAAAATTGTAGCAGAAGTAAATGGAAATTGATTGTAATATATAAGAAAAAATTGATCCATCAATCAATAAAGCATTTATCAAAGACCTACCAGGTGGTAAGAACTAGAGAATTCAAAGATCAAAGCTTATACCACGGTCTCAAGGAACTTACATTTCTTTGGAAGAGAAAACATTTATCTATAGAAGTATGTGCAGAAGAAAAGCAAAATAAATATAAGGTAGTTAAACATATGATAAATAGGGATGTTCGTCACTAGAAGTTGTTAGAGTCAGAAAGGATATTTGTGAGAAGCTGTAATTCAACCGAATTTCAAAGAAAGTAAAGGATTCTTGGAGGTAAATGAGAAGAGAAAATGTCTTTCAGACAAAGGGAACAGTCAGAGCAAATGTATAAAGATGAGAGATAGGCCAGTTCGTATTTTAGAGAGAGGGAAGGGAAGCCATATATAATGAGACTGGAAAGATAGGTTTGGACAAGATTGTGAAGGGGTATAAATTCCAAACAGAGTTTATAAAGAGATAATAGAGAGCCGATGGAGTTTCTTGATTAAGGGAGTAATATGGTTAGATTTATACTTCAGGAATATTACTTCAGCAGACGTGTGTTGGACAGATTGGAATGGTGGGGATACTTGAGGCATGAGATAATTAATGGGCAATTTACAGAGAGCTCCCTCTGCTCACTTCTCCTCATCTACTATTTCCCTGGCAACATATTCCACTATCTCCTCCTTCATACCAGTCTCTGATGAGCAGGAGACCCTTCTCCCCGCTACGGCCAACCCCTATGTGCCCTAGATTCCATCCCATCCATTCTGATCTTCTCAAGCATTGTCCTCGACTATCATTTTCCCCTCCCCCAATTTTAAATCTCTATATTCTAGGTGATTCCCTAATGCTTTCAAACATATCCAAGCTTCCTCCTTCCTGAAAGAAATCTCACTAAAATATTCATTAGGTATCTTCACATATTTTTCCTCCTGAACTAAACTCTTTCAAAAAAGCCATCCATAATAGGCACTTCCAACTTCCTCTCCTCTTACTGTTATGAAACTTCTGCAATCTAGCTTTCTCCTTCATTTTCAACTAAAACTGTAGGTTAGCTGTTCTGTGATCCAACTGTATGTGATACACTATAATGAACAGGGTAAGGAAAAATAGGGAAAGTATAACTCAAAGAACATAAAATACTGGCTGGGCTCAAGGAATTATTTTTGTGAAGAAACTATTATACATATATATATACACACACACATATACATATATATATACACACACACACATATACATATATATATACACATATCCACATATCCATGTATGTGTATATATCTGTACCATATGTGTATACATATATATGATGTGTGTATATATGCATGTGCGTATACTATATATAAACATGGATTGATAGTATCAAAGAGAGAGTCTGAGATAATCAAGGAATGAAGTATTGTGCCTCGGTTTTCTTTTTTTTTTTTACATGAATCTCTTTGATATGAACATGTTAAAGAAGAGAAGACTTTGAGAGGTCATCACAGCTGACCTCAAAGATTTGAAAAGAAATTATATGGAAGAAGGATTAGATATATCCTGCTTAGACCCAGAAGGAAATGGATAAAACTGACACAGATGTTGACTTATGCTGGGCATAAGGAAAAGCTTTCTGGCTATTAAAGCTATTTCAATATAGAGTGGGCTACCTTAGGAAATAGACAGTTAGGTGGTATAGTGGATAGAGCACTGGACTCAGAAATAGGAATACTCATTTTCTTGAGTTCAAATCTGGTCTCAGACACTTACTGTGTTACCCTGGGCAAGTCACTTAATCCGTTTGTCTCAGAAGGAAATGATAAACCACCCAGGAACTTTGCCAAAAAAACCACAAATGGGGTCAAGAAGAGTTGGACATCAACAAACTTAGGAAATAGAGGCCTTCCGCTAACTGGAGCCTTTCAAGTGAAAGCAGATGACCAGTTTTCAGAGTTATTGTAAAGTGTAGTCCTGTTCACATCTTAGTTGAATTAGTTGAGGTACCTTCTAACTTAAGTCTGTGATTCTGTAATCCTGTGAAATTAGCCTTTTGGTCTCCAATATTTCATGACCAAAAATGGTTTATGTTGACTGTTTCAATACAGTATCCCCAAATCTGTTATGTTTCAGTACTTTTCTAGATCATTAGAGCAAAGCTGTTTCATTGAGGATAGCAAAAATGCAATTTCCTAAAGTTCTCCAATTGGTGAAATAATGGATAGCATAGCTTTACCTCTATCAGCAGTTACATTAAAATGAAAGAGAAATGTGCTCCTTCAGCCTAGACTGTGTCTAATAGAAGTACAAATTCCTGATGATTTACTTAATAAATGAAGTAATTATTTGTTTTTGTTAGTATTATTTGTAAATCTGTGTTGGTTTATCTTTTATATGCAATAGGATGTTTGACACTTGAAAGTGCTTTTTTGATAATTGGGTGGTTAAAATACCTAGCAGGGAAGGCTAAGTCACAGTTTTGGTTTTCTACTGATGGTTCAGCCAAACCATAGCTCAGATTTCATGATATCTGTGACTTTATCTTCTTTAACAATTTTCTATCTCTCTTAGGGAAATGTACAAGGGTAAGGTAGAGGAGGGAATACAACATTCACATAGTGCCTGCTATGTGCCAGGCACTATAAGGTACTCTCTTGCAAATACAATCTCATTTGATTCTCACAACAACCCTACAAGGTAGATGTGTTTTTATCTCCATTTTATGGTTGAGGAAACTAAGGCAAAGAGAGGTTGAGATTTGCCCAGATTCACACAGTTAATAAGCCTCTTAGGTCATATTTTAACTTGTTTTTCTCACTCCAGATCCTACATTCACCACCAATGCACCACCAGATACCTCTAACAAAAATGTTTTTACCTTCAAAAAGAGTGCCTCTAAGTGATGAGGCTATTGTTTTGGGCATGTAGTAGATGCTTATGAAATATTTTTGAATAACTGAATGTAGGGCTTGTCTGAAATGACTAATGAATTTTTTAAAATTTCCATGTTTTGTAAAACTTACATGTTCACCAAAGTACTTTAAGTGAGTCTCTTGACTTCTCTGAGCCTGAATTCTGGCTGGGGGATCACGAATAATCCTGGGTTTTCATACAATCTCAAAATGGTAATAAATTTATCAAATAAGATGGAAGGATAAGGGAAAGAGACAGAAATAAACCCTCAGAGGAAGAAAAATCTCTCAGGAAAACTATCATGAATAATGATGAAATGAGTAAGGAAAAACTGAGGACAGAGGGCATTTAATGAGTGCTGCGGAATAAAAGGAAATGTGTAGAAATTTCTAACATATTTACAACAAAAATACCTCTGTAAGAGAATTCATATACCACAAGATCTTCTTAGAATCATAATCACATTAAAAGATATAAAAAGAAATTTTGACACTGATAAGATTGGAAATAAAACTGTTGAAACAAAAAAGAAGGCAGAAAGCTTCAACTTTGAATTTTCTAAGAATAGAGAGAAGGGAAAATGCAGTAATAAAAAAAATAACAGGAATAGAGAAAATCACAAAACTGGAAAAAATGATATCTTTAAATCAAAGCAACAGATTTAAAGGACAGACATCAGTGAGGCAATGTGAAAATTATTGGTCTTTCAAAATATGAAGAAATAAATGGAGTTTAAATATCCAGAAATAATAACAAAATTGTTCAGAAGTATTGGGAACAGAGAGCAGAAAGCAAATTGTTAGAATTCATCCAGCCACAACAGAAAATAATCATTTGTTTAACTTACCTAAAGATGTTCCTTGAAGGATGTAAATAATATGTTGAAAAGTTTAATTTCAAGATCCACAAAATTATTCAGTAGAGGCTAGAACATTATATATAAAAGGGAGATTATCTTATACCCTAGTATTACCTGAAAAATTTAGCATAGTCTATCACTGGGAAAGATGAAATCATAAAATGTAGTTCTTTCCTTCTCAGAAATTCAGAGCAGGGCAAGGGTCTTGGGCAAGGCCATTGAAAATTGACCAAGCAGCTGAAACTTAATGAGGTAAACTGGATTTCAATGATGAGAGAAAGAGAGACAGGAACAGAGAGAGAGGAGAAGGGAGGGATAGACAGAGAGAAAGATACAAAGAAAGAGAACGAATGAATGCATTGAGGACTCACTTTAAAGTGGTATGGTAAGCCAGCTCAATATGTTAGTATGACATGAGTTTAACTCCTGCCTTAGATACCTAATAATACCTCAGCAAGTCACTCAATCTCTTTTCAATGTCAGTTTTCTCATCTATAAAATGCAGATAATAATAGTAAATACTTCACAGGTTGTTGTGAGAATCAAAAGATTTTATATGTATGCATTTGTGTTTGTATATATGTGTATGTGTATGCATATATATGTGTGTGTATGTGTGTATGTGTGTGTGTGTTTATGGGGGTAAAGAAAGAGTGCTATATAAATACCTGCAATTATTATCACTGTGAATGAATATTGCCGTGGTATATGAAATATAAAAGGAACTAGAAAGAGTTCTATGAACTGATGAAGAATTACATAAGCAGAACCAAGAAAAGAATTTTATATAATGATAATATTCAAGAAAAATACCCTTGAATGACTTTAGAGTGCTGCTCAACAAAGAATAGAGATGATACACTCCACTCATCTGACAGAGAAAAGATGCACTTAAAATTCAGACATAAAAATCTTCCCCAACCCCTCTTAATTACAGTACTTTCTTTTCATTATTTCTTGTTTACCCTATATATGGTTTGCTTTGTATGTATTTGCTTGCATGTTCTCTCCCCAATACATTGAAAGTTCCTTGAGGGCAAGGACTATGTTTTTATTCTATTTATATACCCAGAACTTAGCACAGTGCCTGGAATATAGTAGGTTCTTAATAAATATTGAGTGATGGATACCTTTTCAGACATGGCAAATGTAAGGATTCATTTTGCTAAATATGCATTTATGTGTTGAGGACATTTTATTTCAGGTTTGTTTTGTTTTCATTTGCTTAAGGGGGAATACTGGGAGGGATAGAGTAATTTTTAAAAAGGAAAAAAGAATCTGCTGATATACCACATTTAATGTAATTAATTACATGCAGTGGTGCTGCTCAAGCACTAAATAACACTGCCAAAGAAGAATAGTGAAGAAACACTGTATTATCTTACTACTAAAAAAATAATTCAGTGCATGCCTTAATGGGGTAGGGTTGTTATTAATATTGCAGTTTTTGGAAGTGAAATAGAGTATTTGTTGGAAACCATTATGTTTCAGGTGTGCAAGTTTTCAAGTGAATATCACTTTCTTTTACCTTTAAATGATTGTGTTAGTAAGATACCTATGTTGTCTAATACATTTTAAAGAGCATTGGCTCTGAAGTCAGAAGTCCTGGGTTTAAAACTCACTTCTGATGATGATTATCTACATGACTTTGTGCAAGTCATAAAACTTGACCTGTTTTCTCCTCTGTTAAATAGAGAAGGTTGGACTGAGTTCTCTCTGAGGCACTTCATAGCCAGCTATTATCTTCTCATTCTATGATTCTAAAAAAAGAGGAGAATATGAGAAAATTGACAATTTCAAATAAGAATAAAAATTACCTTTAATATTTAAGGTGAGATAAACAGCGGAAACTTTCAAAACATGAAGCCTATAAAGAAAACAAAAAAATAAAATAAACAATTAGCTAATTTGGTCATTAATAGCACAAAATCAAATTATAAACATTTTAAAATGTTATCAGTAGAACTCACAAAGAAGGGAAAGAAAAGCTATCAGAAAGCACAATGACAAACTTCATGGCAACAGAGCAACTTTAAATCAGCCAATGAATAAGTATTTATTAAACACTACCTATATTTCAGGTATTGTGCTAAGTACTTGGAATTCAAAAGGCAAGCAAAAATCACCCTTTGCCTCAAGAAGTTTGGAGGAGGCAAAATATATAAAATAATACGTATAAGAAAAACAGAATAGAATGAAAAGCTTCATTATATGGGGACATGAGGCATAGACTTCTTCAGAAGTTTAACTAGCTGATTTTTAAAGGTGCCCAAGGATTCTCAGAGTAAGAGGTGAGGAAAGAGAATATTTCACTCATGCATGTGTGTTCATCCTTTGTTGCTGAAGAAGACCATGTCATCAGAGAAATGATGACATGATTTGCACTTGACTTTTTTTTTTTATTTTGAGTGAGGGAAGGCTGTGTAGGTCACCAACCTCACTTCGCCTCCAGAGTCATATGAATCCAGTGACCAGATATTCATCACGACTGGAGATGACCCAGAATGAGGCAATTTGGGTTAAATGACTTGCCCCAGATCACACAGCTACTGAGAGTCAGGTGTCTGAGGTGAGATTGAACTCAGGTCCTCCTGACTCCTGCCCTGGTGCTCTATCCACTGCACCACTTAGCTGCCCTTCACTCTTGCAAAGACATGGAAAAGGATGATGTAGCATTGTAGATGAGGAGTAGCTAGTAGGCCATTATGACTGGAATGTAGTATATAGAGGGGAGAAAAATATGTGAATAGACTAAAAAGATTGGAAGGGGACTAGAGTGTCAGAAAAATTTTTATTTGAACCCAGAGATAATAGAGAACCCTTGAAGTAGCTTTAGACATATATGTACACACATATACATATGCATATGTACATAAAAATGTATGTATAACATGCATATGTACATAAAAATGTATGTATAACATGCATATGTACATAAAAATGTATGTACATGTATAGATTACCATAATCTATTCCTACAGATCAAGTCAAGAAATTTCAAAGTATAGGTTGTTTTCATTTTGAGTCTTATCAAGAATTTCATGTAAGTTTTCTATCTGTAATTATTTTCAAAGTGGTCATTTTTCAAATACTTATTACAAACATTGAAATATGAGTTAATCAGATATCTCATGCATTTTTGTTAGGTTGCCTTTGATTATAGATTCATTTCTCTCAAAGAAGACTTGTGATCCAGCTCTCCATTTTTTTTGCAATTTTTGTCCATCTTCTAGTTTCCTAGAATATCCATAAAGATTGATAAAATTCAGTTCTTGCACAGTATTTCTTCCCATTGGTTTATGGCCAAGGATCTCATACTTAGAGTACCAAAAGCCAAGCTGATGTTTATATAGATGGTAAAAACTGAATAAATGAGCTAAATATAAAGTCACTCCATTAAACAGCTAGAAGAGAATGGAAGACTTTATCTTTCACAGCTGTGAATTGGTTATGAATTTGCACCAAGTCACAAGATAGAGAAGATTATAAAAGACAGATTATTGTTTTGATATATAAAATAAGCTTTCACACAGATAAAATAAATGTATAATCAAAAGAATATGTATAGACTGAAAAAGTCTTGGCATGAAATAACTCCTGTAAAAATATGACATTTAAAATCTATAGGGAAATTACACACATCTATAAGAGTAAGAACCAGAGTATGAAAAGTATAGACTTAAAATGAAAAATTATGAACTATCAAAATCATCTTTAAAAGTGCTCAAAGTTGCTAATAATAAGATAAATATAAACTAAAACAACTGAGGTTTCTCCTTGCAGAAATAAAATTGATGTAGATAGTCAAAGAAGGAAAAATTTGAAACAAAAAGATGGTAGAGCTATAGGGAAAGAGATATACTAATCCACTACTGAGGCAACTTTGAACTATTATAACTATTTTGGGAAACAATTTGGAATTATGCAAGTGAAACACGGGTAAGCAGAAGACTTCCTCCTTGTTATCATTTTACTAGACTAAACCACTTCCTATGGAGCTAAGCTCCTTTCTTCTTGGCTGTCTGTTTGCTAGACATGTTCCTTTCACTGGTCCTTTCATTTTCATAACTGAGAGATTATATTCAAGATGTTGTTTTTTAATTATTTCAGTCATGCCCAACAATTTGCGACCCCATTTGGGGTTTTCTTAACAAATATACTGGAATGGCTTGCCATTTCCTTCTCCAGTTCATTTTACAGATGAGGAAACTGAGGCAAACAGGGTTAAATGATTTTGCCTTGGGTCACACACCTAATAAGTGATTGAGACCAGATTTGAATTCAGGTAGATGCATATTTTTGATTCCAAGCCTACTACCCTTTCCACTTCACCACCAGCTGCCCAGGATTGTGTATTTAAGGTAACTGGTGACTAATCTAGGAAAGAACTACCCCTTAGCCAACTGTAAAATCTGCAGAAAAGGTCCACTTCCATCTCGTTTTATGACCCTGCAAGGTTTGGAATTCACCCCTCTTTTAGACTTACCACTGGGAAATAAAAGATTTCTCTCTCTTTCCCGCAGTGCCAGTGATCATGGTCACTCATAGTTCAAGAACATAGCAATGGTAACCTTGTCTAGGTTACCAGGTGCTTGTCTAGATCTGTCAGATGTAGGACTTTGAGTATCTTGCTTTTGCTTCGGCTTTGTGTTTCCCCTTATCTAAATCTTAGTCTTCTCATCCATAATATAGGGATTAAAATACATGATGTCCATAACTCACAAGGTTGCTGTGAATCTCAAATGTGACCATCACAGTAGCTAGGACGTGTATGGTGCTTTCCATATTTCATTAGCTCTTCACAACTCTGAGATCAAGAGGCTATTTTTGTCCCCATTTTAAAAATGAGGAAACTGAACCTGAGAGTGGCTGAGTAATCTAGGGTCCAACCGTTTGTAAATATCTGAAATGGGATTTGAGGTAAGGTCTTCCTGAATTCAAGTCCAGTACTTTTATCAATTATGCCAAGCTGCCTTTCAGTTACTGTTTGGAAAGGCTTTGAAACCTTTAAGTGTTAGGAAAATGCCAGTTATTCTTAATATCCCAATCTAATGTTTGTTCCACTATTCCATGATGATTGTGGAATTATAGTTGGGAACTCTGGAAGAGTCCTTGGAGACCATTTAATTCACCAGCACCTCTCATTTTACAGATAAGCTTCAGGAGCCTGAGCAAGTGACATCACAATGATAGAAACCTTTATACTGTATTTACTATATACCAGACATTGTGTTAACAGACTTAAAATTCTTATTCTCATTTGTTCCTTTCAATAAGCCTTGAAAGTAGGTGGTATTATTACCTCTCTTTTACAAATGAGGACACTGACTGAGGCAAACAGAGGTTAAGAGACTTGCCCAAGGTCACACAGCTAGTAAGTATCTGAGACCAGATCTGAATGCAGGTCTTATTCTACCCCCTTGTGCCCTTTAGTACCCCCACCCCACTCACACAAATATGATACCCAAAGTAATTCAATAATTCACATAGAGATTATGTGGGGATCACATTAAATCATAGAAGCAAAAGTTCTTTGGAAAAGTTTAATACTCATGTTACAAAAGTATAAAGTATTTATCATTCAAGAGGCCTCTGCTGCTTAGAGCAAAATAAAAAGAGTCTACAACAAACCCCTACAGATGACCCCCTGGTAGGTAGGTCCATGGCCCTCAAATCACTGGTTTTCTGCAGCACCCAGGGCTTATTCACATCCTTTGTCCTAGGGAGTTCATTCCCCTCCAGCAGAGCTCTTTCCTCCACTTAATATTATTCATTTTTGCACCTGGGAGTTGACATTAATTATTGCACTCATTTAGTTTGGCTGCTCAGCAACTATTTTCAAATTATAGCATTCAGTCACTGTGTTCCATGTGTTAGCAGCTGAATAAGAGGCTTTAATACCAGAAGCTTCGTGGACATTGGATTATGTAACTTTTGCAAGCCTTAAAATGGTATGCAGAGAAAAGCCATGGTGATTTCAGCCCCATCAACACATATGGGACTTCAAGTAACACTGAAATAACTGTGAATTTATGGAGTTCTAACTATATATATTCATCACTCAACAAAGGTACCTGATGGAACATACATAAGAAATGTGAAACAGCCCCAAATCTCACAAAAACACCTATGTAGTGGGGAAGGAAATGAAGAATGAAAGTAAACGTGAGAAACTATCAAATAGTGTGTTGTGGATTAATGAGGGAGAAGAGACTAGCAGTGGGCTAAAGGATTTAGGAATATTGTCTCCTTTGATGTTCAAAGAAGAGGGAAGTAATTGATAATGAAATAAGATCATATGATTTAGAACTAGAAGGGACCTCAGGGGTCTGTAATGGTAATTTAAACTGGAAGATCTTTTAATCATCCATTAATAGGCCCAATGGATCTCAATGGAGCCTGTGGTAGAAGGAGTTTGCTGAACAGGTGGAGCAGGAAGTGAGTCAGAGCAGAGCTGGGAAAGAGCGAGCAGACAGCAACAAGCATGAGTGGGAGAGCTTGTTTGTGATTTTATTTAAGGGAGCTTGTTTGTGATTTGTGTAAGGGAACTGTTTTGTGGGAAGCCTAAGAGAGGGGAGGCTTGGGGATAGTAATGGCCCCTGCACTGTGATTGTGCATAGATTTCTTTGTTGCTATAATGGTTTGACTTTGTGGTGCTGGGATTTGGCTTTCTGGCATTTGAATAAATGTTTAGTTCTATCTTCCATGTGAAGAATCTGTTATATTTTGTGATTCAAAACTATCCTGGTATATTTGTAGCCACCATAGGTGCTGTGAATATCACATTGGTGCTACAGGTTCATCTAGTCCAACCCCTTCATTTTTTTCAGATGAGAAAACTGAAGCTCAGAAAGATCAAAAAACTTTTCCAAGGTCACACAGGTAATGTGCATATGAGTTGAAATTCGAGTCCAAATCCCATGATTCTAGAGCCTACAAATACTTAATGGAGATAATGGGATCCTTCCATGAAGGATCACTAGACCATGGATAGACAAACTGGAGTAAGCATCAGCAAAGAGAGAGCATGACATAGGGGATAGAGGAATAGCCTTGAAGTGAGGAAGATGGGATAATTCTCTAAGATTATAAATTCCAGAGCAGAGAACAGTTGACATTGAGTTTCTACTATTATAAACAAGACTTTAGAATAGAAGTAAGTGAGCTTACAGTAGGCTTCCTCTAACAGTTGGTATTTCAGTTGGGACTTACAGGAAGACAGAGGGACAATCAGTAAAAATTCCCAGAGTGAAGAAAGTCCTCAAATATACACACACAAAATATTTTTAACATCATTCTTTCTGATAGCAAAGGAATGGAAATAAAAGTAGATGTTCAGTCAATCAAAATTGGCTAAACAAATTTTGGTTCATGAATGTGATAGAGAATGACTATACTGTAAGATATGAAGATGCAATGAATACAGAGAAGCTTGGAAAGATTTCCATGAACTGATATAGAGTGATGTAAGCAGAGCCAAGGAAATAATAAACAAAATGACAGCAGCAATGCAAATTGGAAGATCAAACACAAAACAAGCAAAATAAATGTTGTAAAATTATAAAATACAAGCATGATTAAAAAAAAAAAGATATGGAGAAGACACCTCTACCCTATTCCCTTTGCAGATGTAGGAGGTCAAAGTCTTTCCTTAGCAATCCTTTTGCCTCTTCTTTCTCATGCAGGCATTCTAAATGAAAATAAAACAAGACATGCCAGTTAAAGTCAAAACTCTGGGGTTAGTGGAGGCAAAATATGTAAAGAATAAGGTCTCTGTGTGTGAGTGTGTGGGTTGTCCTCACTTTCCAGGTGAGAGAGTGGCTACGCTATCATTTTAAAGGAACAGAAAACCTCTAGCCATTGTGGGAAATAAAATTATAGCTGTAGACCTGGAAGAGACCTCAAAGGCCAACCAACTCACTTTTCAGATAAGGAAATTGAGGCCTAGGGAGGTGATACAATTATAACAAGGCCATATAAGTCTAGAAGAATTGTATTCATATTTTGTTGCTCAAGAAGACCATGCCATCAGAGAAATGATGACATGACTTTCACTTGACTTTGTTTTGAGTGAAGGAGGGCTGTACAGGTGACCAGCCTCACTTCTCCTCCAGAGCCATCTGGATGCAGTGACCAGATATAAGTATCAGGATGACTCATAGAAGAATATAAGTATATGTGTGTATAAGTATATGTATATAGTATATAAGAAATAGAAGAATTAGGATTTGAATTAGGATCTGACTCCATATAAAGTATTTCTTGTATCTTGCCATGGAACTTCCTCGAAGAATGTGATTAAAATATTTACCCATCAAAAAGACACGAGCATTACACTCATTTTCAAACAGAATTTAAATTTGCTGCTGCAACTACATCTGTGACAGACAGGTGAGAGTCAAATATTTAGGAATTTGCGTCAAAAGCAAGATTGAGGAAAATAAAAAGCCAAGCAGTGTCAGGTTTTAGATTTTAGATTTCTAAAGTAATTCTCTTTTTAAAAACCTTCCATCTCTCCATGTTAAGGTTTTGCGCTATAGTGGAAAGAGCAGTGAATTAGGACTGAGGATGGCAAATAATGTGGTCTGACCCTCAGCTGGGTGTTCTAGGGCACTCAGCAAGTCTGCAATTATTCCTTACTCCTCTCATTGTTGCCAGATATAAATGTGGCTGCTACCCAGCTAGGGTTTCCTAAAGAACAAAAACATCTGCTGTATTCATTCCCAATATTCTCAGTATAAAGTTGTTTTAAAGCTTAATGCTGCACTAAGACTTTTGCGGCACCTACATACAAACTATTTTAAAATGATAGAGGGCTTTGATGTACCAGAAAGGGGCTGAGGAGAATTTTAAAAATAATTACTTTGAACTGGGTGACCTGTGGTAGAAGGAATGAAGTTCAAATCTTCTGTTTTAGTGCTAGGTGTGTTGGTCTGTGGGGATGTCAGGAGTCTGCAGGTATCATCATGCTGATGATACCTACTGAGAAATATTTTCAATATCCTTTGTTTCAGTGATTAAACTGTGGAGTTGATTTTGAATGTATGCATTTTGACATGTCATGGCCTCAGGGAGACTAGAAATTTCTTACTTGTCTTTGGTGCAGAGTAATCTACATTTTGGTTTTTTGACTCTGAGAAGCTTAGACACACACACACACACACACACACACACACACACACACCAGCAGTGTCTTGACACAGCAGCCACAGTATAAAATTGCAGAGTCAGTGACTGAGTTCCTTGGGCATTCTCCAGTAGAGTTGAGTCTGTTATTTCCCGAGGGGCTAGAAAGAAGACCAAGTAATTTTGGTCGTCCGTGACACTACCTCTCCACATTCCCACCCTCACAGGCCATGATCTGAATGATGAAAAAAACAATGGAAGATCTCCAATCAAACAAAACCAATCCATTCTAGACTTTAATGATCTAAGGAGAAAAACAGTTTACAAAGTATTTACAACCATGAGACACCTATGAATTTAAAATACTCAGATATATCTATGATCTCATAGATGTTCCCTCCAATGGCACAGGTAGAAATTCATCTATTCTGGCCTATCCTATGTGACTGTCAAAAAAATCAATCAAAATTTGAAAGGGAAATTATTGAGCAAGTGATATATTCTCAAAACTGTACTAGATCTTGTTGAATATAGAAGTAGGATATGGATCTTGCCTCTAGGAGTTTATAGTATAGCTGTTTGGCTACATCATAAATATTAAAATATATCCCATATTACAAGACAGTATTTTATAATTATTAAATGTGGTAGAGTAGATGTCATCAACAGTACTGGGAATCAAGAAGCATTTGTCTACATCTTAAATTCATCAGCAGCCCAATGTATATCCTTAAACATACCTATGGAGCCAACCTTCCTATTTATAGAATGAGGAAATTAAGCTAGGCAATTGTTAAAAGTCCCTTTCCAGCTCCTGAACCTTATTTTTCTAAGTGTTATAGAAATTAAATGATGGAGAAATTACTTCCAGTTATGATTTTCAGAGAATGTTTCATGGATGAATTAGATCTTGAAGAACTAGAACTTAAAAGAGTGTTAGGGTCTTTAAAGGGCTATAGGGCAGGATGATCATCACTCTGGCCACATTTGGGTCTAATCCTATAGATCCTATTAGATCTAAACCTCTGAGCTCCCAATGATGTGGATAAGGAACCAAATAGAGATTGTAGTCTAGAATGAAATCAATCAAAAAGGAATAACACCTATATCTCTGCTATATAGCTGTTGTCTGACTATTTCTAAGAAATCACTCCTGTCTTTGTCCTCACCTAGGCTGCTTTTGTAAGAATCCAGTCTTTTCTTCTTTCTGTGCCTATAGAAATTGCAAAATGACAAATGTCTATTCCTTTTCTCTGTTGTTATTTAAGTCCTATAACTGTTAGCAATGACAATAAGACAAGAGAAAGAAATTAAAGGCATAAACATAGGTAAAGATGAAAAAAAACTATCCAATTTCCTGGTGACATGATAGTGTATTCATGTAGCCAAGACTGGATTGGAGTAGTTTCCACAGAGTGCTGAGCCAAAAGTTCTGAAGCTGTGCCCTCCCTGGTCCCTTAATTTGAGGTAGCATGTAGTTCAATACTGAAAGGGCTTAGCCCTTTTGTATGACTCAGCAAACAGTGAATGATTCTTTTGTCCTCTCCAACCCACTCCACTCCATGACAATTACAAGGGGAGGAAGCTTAATCAGTTAATAAGGATAGACAGCTGCTGCTTCTTCATCATCATCATCTCCTCCTCTAGTCATGTGAGTCTGGTGGCAAGACTTAAGTCAAGATGACTGGAGATGACCCAAGATACAGTGAGAGACTTTGACCTTTTTTAAAATAAGGTCTTTCCAAGTTCTCAGGTTGGCCAAGGCAAAACTCATTCAGTAATAAAGGCTGAGTAAAAAATGAAGCAAAACATGGCCTACTTTG
The DNA here is from genome assembly GCA_023548195.1 of Bettongia penicillata ogilbyi. Classification (NCBI taxonomy): domain Eukaryota; kingdom Metazoa; phylum Chordata; class Mammalia; order Diprotodontia; family Potoroidae; genus Bettongia; species Bettongia penicillata. Next base: position 134,423 of record JAJHZJ010000766.1, read on the forward strand.
CCTTCACAAACAAATCAGTCAGGAAGAGGAACCACTTTCTGTTCTGGCCAGAACAGAAACAATTGCTATTTACCCTGCTCAGAGCCATCAAAACCCAAACAATGAGCAAATGAGGCTTGGGCTAGAGCCTTATTATTGGCCAATCAGTGAGAGTTGGAGTGATTTAGGTTTAAAGAGGTAGTCAAGAAACTCCATTTGAATCACAACGGGCTTTATCATTTTATTTGACAAATAACCCTTCCTTCTTCAGCTTCTTGTGTAGCATTGTGAAGGGACTTCACTTTCCCTCACCCCACCAGAAATGTAAAAACACAATGGTAACTAACACCCAGGTGATGGCTTAGGTGGGTCTGAACATGAGACTTGGGGACCCATCTATCTTTTCTGCTTTCTCTTTTTCTTCCCCATGATCATACATACCTAAAACTACAATTTCAAGCTGGACCTGTCTATACTTAAAGGCAACCTTGTAAGTTCAAGAAGTACATGTGTCCCTCAGTCCAAGTTGACTAACGACAATAAGAGTCTTCTGAAACTTCATCTTTATTTTGGCAACGATGACTGCAAAGAGGAAAAGCACCAAGCTTTAACCTGGCTTGGCCAAAGACATAGACTTTGAGGAAGACAATAGAGAGCTGAGCTGAAACGTGAAATGTAAAAATGCATCTTTATTAAACTGCTTAACGTTTTGAAGTTTTGGAGTTTCAACATTCTGAGAGCATAACTGTAGTTGAAAGTTGCTGGATCCAGTTCTGTGTCCTTTTTAATGTGCCACCTGTGAACTTTGATGTTTAGTATTTCTTTGTGGAGAAAACAAGTAACTGACCTATGGCTAATTCATATTGTGTGAGGAACACCTTTCTATTCTCTCTCCTAACTTTGGGGAGATCAGAGACATGATCCAAACCTAATCTTCAAGTAATTTTCCCCAGGGTTCTAGCATGGGATTATAAAGAGCCAAAGAATTCAAGAGGAAGCCTAACTCCTTCCATTAGATGCCAACCTCATCCAGGATTCAATACAGTTCACTTCTGGATGAGTCCAGAGCTAAGAAGGCCCGTAATAGAAAGGGGAAAGTTGAACACCTGAACCCTGTAGGCTCATCAGCAGCAATTGTTTATTATTATACTTAGAAAACCCTAGGGAATAAGAAAAGAAATTAATCGAAAATTAAAATGACTTCATTATAAAGTGCAAGATACAAAATACTTTCCCCACTGAAAAAAAATGGAGAAAGAAATAATGTTAGAAATAACTACAAAAAGCCGAAAATATCAAGGTATTAATCCATGAAAACACAGATTTTACAAGGAAAATCAGAAATAATTGTGATAATTCAAACAGTGTTTGATAAATTCTAAAACATAAATTATCTACGAAAGAACACCTTTTTTGTTTACACGAATCACTGGAAAAGCCAGAAAGTAATGTGTCAGCAACTATATTTAGACCAAGACCTTATACTACATACAACAATGAATTTTAAAAGGGTATGTGATCTGAATATTGAACACTACAAATAATGTTGCATTTTGGTAACAAAGAATTAGTTTTTCTGAACTATTTTTGTCTTCTTTTTTATTTTAAATAATTTTTATTAGTTCTAATTTTTTTTCTTTTTCCTCTTATTCTTTGTTATAAGAGGCAGTTCTCTTAGAAGCAGATACAGAAAGAATACATCAGGATAAATAGATGACATAAAATCGAAAGATGTCAATAAAAGCATATGATAAATTATATTAAATAAATATTCCTCCCTAAGGGAATATATGTCTGAGTCTCCTAGGAAGAAACAGATTTTGTGCCCTTTCCCCCAAGTCTCTATGGGGATGGTAACTGATAGCAGAACTTGAACTAAAAATTTGAGTACTTGCTACAAATTCAGTTGAGTGAGAAGGGTGAAACGATCTACCATACCATATAGCTAGTAGGCTCCTCTCTTCTCTCTAAGTTTCTAGCATTCCCTTCTTCTCCTTTCACTCACTAATCCTTCATCTTCATCCACCTCAATCCTATTATTTCAGAGTTCCTATACTGATATGCCCTCAACTTCCAATATGCCCTTGAAGAACTTCCTTATATCATTATCATACTCACCTTTTTCTTAGACCCGTGTTTGTCATGTATTATCACCTTCTTACAATCATGAAAGTGCATTCTTTCCTACATGGAGAACATTGACTCTGCAATAGTCCTAGATTCTGGCCTCTTCTAATCACTGAATGGGTGTTGCCTCCATCAAACTGAGACCTGGGAAAGATCTTACCTTAAAAAATGCCAAGGTTTCCCACTGCATCTGGGGCCATCTCCAGTCATCCTGATCTATATCTTCCCACTGGGTCCAGATGGCTCCAGAGGAGAAAGTGAGACTGGTGACTTTGTACAGCCCTCGCTCCCTTAAATTCAATCAGCTTGCAAGTCATGGCATCACTTTCCTGATGCCATGGCCTTCCTTGAGAAATAAGGACTAACAACAGATTTTGGACACAGAATGTCCTTGCCACAAATTCTTTTTCTGGGACAATTTCCCTGAGAGTTTTTTTTTTTTAAACTTTCTTATGATGTTCCAAACACTTTTTCCTCTTACATTAATAATCCATTATCTCCTGTTTCCTCAGCTCATTGTTTTTCCAAGTCCTGAACTTTATGGTAACTCTCCAACACTCAACATCAGATCCTTGGACCCCAAACTACCACGCCAGCTGCCATACTCTTGTATAAAGTTACACTGATCACGTACCCACCTCTAGCTCCATTGTCACTTTTCAGATCCATACCACCACTGAACATTAACTCCTCTATAACATAACTAAATGAGAGTAGAGATTCTCAATCTATATGTGTTCTTTATTTGGCAGTAGATAAGGAAAAGATTTATTTTGGGGGGGACAATACCTGTTATTGCTACTGCCACATCTGCTTATGCCTCTTATGATGAGAAGATTGTTGGCCTCTAGAGAAATGAAGACATATGGGTATTAAAACCCTCAACCTTCATTCTCTAGTGTAAATGACAATTGTCAGTTTTATGTACAGGCATCATGGATGGTGCCATTCCACTGTGACAGCATCAGACTAGTAGGGCTCCTTTCAAAGGACAGATGATGCATATGGGAAGGAAATGTTAAACTGCTATTGATTGTCCATATAGAATCATCAAAATGGAGTTTGTACTTGCATAGTGATTTTACTTCCACAACACTGAAGTGCTGGATAGTCTTGGAATCAGGAAGACATTGGTTTGAATTCTGACTCTGACACTACTTCTGTGATGCTAAATTACTTACTTAATATCTCTGCACCTCAGTTTCCTCATCTGTGAAATGAGGATATTAATAGCAACTACCTTATGGGGTTGCTGTGAGACTCAAATGAGCAAATCTATGTAAAAGTGCTTGCCAGCTTTAAAGTGCTATATAATTATGAGTTATTTTTACTCATTATTATTATATCATTAGTTTAAGTGGGGAAAACCTTATCAGGTAGGGAAGTGGAGGAAAGTACCCAAAATGGTACCTCAAGATTCTTTGATTTTATTCTGAACTTTAACAATCTTATCAATTTGACCTTCAAAAACTAATCATCTGAAGATTTAATCAAGAATAAAAGCAAATTCTTTAAAAGCCAAGAACAGAATTACACATAATCACATAGAATGTCCAGACATAGCATTTCATCCATGATTAAATTTCTACAAATTCATATGGACAACTCTATACATATACATATATGTATGTATGTGTGTATGCATATGCATACATGTGTGTACATATGTATAAGTGTATTGTATGCATATACATGCATATGTATATGTGTGTACACACACACACATATGAGAAATACATTGCCAAGGGTCAAGTTGTTGATTCAGATTATAAGGATGGCCCTGCATCCATTATCTTTAGATGCCTCTCAATCTTATGTGGGTGAAATTATTACCTAATTCCATTAATTAGTTCATCATGGTTGTATCTGTATGGCAAAATACGAACTATTTGTTTGGCTGAGTAGATAAAGAAGTAAGTAAAAATCACAAAATTTTTATATGTATATAAGCAAAAAGTACTCTCAAAGATGTGGATTTTGACAAATTTTCCATCTAGCTCACATATTTTTAACCCAGGAATTATGGAATTAAAGGTCTCAATATCACTTTCAAAGAAGGTCTTTCATTCCAAACATTCAATATATAACTTTCTGATGCTGGTATCTGTATAATTAAAAAAAAAAAACAGCACTAGAATTGGAATAACATGGAATCACTAATTTTAAGACAAGACAGAAAGTACCTTCAGAAAGGACTCACGAAGCAATGAGAAAGACAGAGAAATCAATGATTTGTTCATGGTCATCCAATCATCAAAAAGTAGAGTCAGAATTCAAAGAGAGCAATCTCTGACATTTACTCATTGACCATCCCAAAACCAAGTCAAAATGTCTCTGAATGTCAGTTGTCTTATCTGTAAAATATGGGTAACCATAAAGGCATTACCTATGGAAGAATGCCCTTTGGAACATCTAGAGAATATATATATATATATATAATATATATAGAAGAAGAAGAAAAATAAGAATTATTCTAGTCCCTCCCTGTATGAAATTGAATATTCTGGAGAAAAAAAGAGAAGAACTATAAAAATCTTGCCTATTGCCTTTATGTTTTTTCCAGTTTAATGGTGCCTGACTGAGGCAACATCATATATTAGGGAACCAGGAAGAATTAGATCCACTTTTGACATGTATTACTGGCTGTGTAACCCTAGGCAAGTCACTGTTAGCTCTCAGTACTGTTTTTCACTCTCTAAAACAATAGCTTATAGAAAAGGTGTCAGCTTCTCTTGGCAGAGGAAGTTTGCCTACATGGGATTTCCTAACAACAATTAAAAAGGTCCATTCCCTACCCCCCTAAAGAATTTAGATGAATAGAAGCAATACAGTCTCCTATCCTCTGTTTTTTTACCTATCTATGCATTTTTCCATAAGTTCTTCACTTTTCAACTGGAAAAGAACATACCTCTTAAATTATGAAAACCCTTCTCTAATTAAAAATAGAATGCAAGTTACTTGAAAGTAGGGAATGATTTGTTTTTATGCTGGTCTTCCTCATGGTTATCACATTGGCTCACATAAGAAGCACTAATAAATGTTAGTTGAATTGAATTAAAATAGATCAAGTTGTTGGTGATGAGGCACTAGATTGCAAAATGATTTAATTCTTCTTTTAAATGCTATGGAAGGATAAAGATGAGTCTGCAACTTAGTTCTCTATTCTAAATAATTTTCTCTAAGGGATAGTCTGTTTTAAGTAGAAATTTATTCAGTGCTCTCTGTAATTAATACAGGTCAATTTCACATTCAAGCTAAACAGATAAGAGAAACATAATACAAATGCTTATTTCATCAGTACATGTTTATCAAGAAAATAATTTCCTTTCTAAGTATGAAATCATTTTATAGTACATTGACAAGACTATATTTGCAGAGGTGAACAAATCAAGATGGTTCTGAAATTTGGATAATTATTCTCCACCAAAAATCATAAGTTGTAATTTTGGGTTTCAGTTTGAATATTTAATGGACTACAAAGTTTTTAAATAATATATTGGAGCTGACGACTTATTTTTTTTAAATATGAAATGAGTTAAATTATTTCTCCATGAGTATTAATATTTTCTTTGTTCTTTTACACCTGGGTCCCACAGCCCCAGCTGACAAACAAATGGCCATCTTAGGTACTGTGGGAACACATCCTACTGAAATTGCTCCAGTGAGTTCCTAATATTCTCTGTGAACTAGCCCATGGTGAATCCTGAGCCTTTAACTTTAACTCTTCTCCAGTGGTTTAGTGGTGTGCTTCTGCTCTAATACGAACTTTTCCATTTTGGGGGGAGAATGGGGGTGCATGACATTCATTTATCCATCTGGGCAACTGCCCTGGGTAATGCAAATTAGCATAAGGTTATTTTGGGGGGGGGGTGGAACTAAAAAAGGAAGAGCTGACTGAACAAACATACCTGAGAACCTGGGAAAATTAATGTCCCAGTCACAACAATCCACATTTTTATACTGCTTTAAAGATATTACAAAACTCTTTCTTCACACCCACCCTGTGGAGAAGATATTAGAAATATTGTTTAATTAGATTCAGACTCATGAATTCCTAAGTAGAGGAAACTGTTGAAACACCATCCATCCCATGAAGATCATGGTGAATTATTTGGAGCACTGCGAGGTTCAATGAAGTACACAAAGTTAAGTAGCCAGTATGAATCCAAGGTAAGATTTAAACTACAGTCTTCATAACACTAAGACCAGATTTCTATCTATTACAGTACTATGCTGCCTTTCATGGTAATACAGCTATCCATTCCATATCCTGACTTTCCCTATCATGATTTCTGTATATATGGGTTGGCATTAGAAGTCAAATGGAAATTTGGCAGGGCCACAGAGGACAAGTGAAGGTCAGCAGACAATACAGAAAAAAGTTTACTAACTCAGAAATGCATGAAATACAGTTATGGCATTGTATAATATCATATTTTATCTTTAATATCATAATAATTTAGACCTCTTCTCTGGTACAAAGGCCAGGTCAGAAAGTTTTATGCAGATTTTCCAGATCACAGGGGTACTGTGCCTCCAATTCTCATAATATGGAAAGAGTAGCTAGAATTAGTAAAACTTTCAAGTTGCAGATGTCTTGTATTCAAGACCTTGAGTACAGCTTAGGCTTATGAATTATAAGCGAAATGTTTATCTGAGTCGGTGAAGAGTTCTGCGTAGAGTGATGCCCACTCTATGTAGAATCAGACATGGTTTCTGCTGTTGTGGTTTAGGCCTCTCAATACTTCATACCTTCAAGAAAGCCTTCACCTAATAGAAGCTATTTTAGATAAGTAAAATAAAACAAGGCAATTAAGTGTCTTGCCTACAGTTAACACCGTTAATTTCAACAGATATTCTTTGTCACTAGAAACAGTTTATATCATTTTGCCATGTTAGTTAAATACATTTGTATATCCTTATCTTTAAGATTAAATGTACATTTTCCTAGAAAATACACATTTCAAATATGCAATCACCAAGCATTTATTAAATGACTACTATAGTCTAAACACTGAGCTATACACAGGAACTAGGGTATCAATACAAGAAATACTGAAGGCTTTCTATTGTTCATTTGTATATTTATATACTTGTTTAGTAATAAAATATATACTTCCTGAGATACTGGAATCCGGTATAAGAATATTAATTGATCTGCACTTTCATTTCAAGAGAAAGAGCATGCATAGTACTTTAAATACTAATCTTCAAAAAAAGTTAAGATATTCACAAACTGCAGATTGGGCAGTTAGGTTTGCACTACTGGCTAATCCTTTTATATAAGCATGAATGGTTCAGTTAGAGTTGGATTTTCAGCTGCACCTGGTCCAAACTCAGTATTTATATGCACCTGACTTTCTATCTATACTGCTAGAGTTAACATTATACATCACTAGATTAAATAGGCCTCAGAAATGTTTGTGAGGTCTTTCAAGTAGAAACTTTTATTTTCTTTATGAAATAAGCTGTATTTCCTAAGGGGAAGATATGCCTTAAGGATAAAACAGTCATTTTAAACATATTCTGAAATACTTTTTCTTCCCTTTTGAAAATCTGATTTGCAAAAAATATTCAACCAGATCCTTGCTTTCCACACATATTTACTAAATATTCTAGTGAACTGAGAGAAAGAACTGATTTATTAAAAATTTTATTTTAACTAGATCTATAGTTTCATCAGAATAAGATGCTACAGTTGGGAAGCTCCTTCCTACATATATCAATGCAGAAAACCAATGTATACAACGTTTTCAACTTAATTTATAATCTTAGAAATCCACAGAAGTCATTAAGAGGTTAAGTGGCTTGCTCTGGATCACACAGATAGTATGTTTTAATGGTGAGACTTGAAGTCAGGTCTTCCTGACTCCAATGTCACATCTCTATCTATTGTGACACCATGCCTTTCAGAAGAAATAGGTACATGAGGATGGGTAGGAGTGTTTCTATACTTTGCAGTAGGGCATCTTGGTGGGCCACTAGGCAGGGCAGAATAATTGCCTACAGGGTACGGAATATGAAGGAGTTTTGTTGTCCTAAATACTGCATTATTCTTCCTTTGCCCTACTTAAGCATAAGAATTGTAGGATCATATTTCTAGATCTGGAAGTGTCCTAGGGTCATAGACTTAGAGTTGGAAAGGACCTTCTTGTCACATGGCTTTCATTGGATTATGAAGCAGCCTGTTCCGTGATTTGTTTTTATTTTATAGAATATTATTTTGTTTTGATGTAATTTCAATACATTAATAACATTATTTGGGAATTTTAAGTACATAAAGACATATGGATTCAGATGGGGACAGATTGTAGCATCGAAAGGAATCTAGAAGACATGGCTAAGAGTTACAAAGTTTTTGGCAAAAAACTAAAATTCTTAGGCATACAGGTGATGTTTTCATTTTCTCCGATAATTATAGATTTGTAATTCAGAATAAAAATGCAAATTTGAGAAGCATATCTCAGGTTAGGATGACAATATCTGAGAAAGGGATTTTTTTTTTCTTGACTATGTCTTAAAATATATGGATAATAGTTTCTTAGCCAGGGACAGGACATTGTGCACTTAACAAAAGCCAGCTAACAGAAAATTCCTGGAATCAAAAGAAATCTAAATTGACAAAGTCGTAAGAGGGAAAAAACTACCCAGTGAGATTTTCTAAGTCTGATATCTTACAGACTTCATATATGAAATAGAAAAAGAAATACATAATATGACTCATAATTCACAGGAGACAATAGCAATGAAGAGAAGTGGCAAGAAAACTTATTACTTTAGATGTCTATATGGAATATGAGTAACAAATGGAGAACAATGTGGATTATGATAGTTTCCTAAAAATGTTTAAAGGGCTCACTCCTAGATGTGTGAAGCACTACCACTCCCTTTCCTACTTATAAAGATTAACCAAATAAGTCCAACTTAAAAAAAAAGAGTTTAGCCAGTGTGGATCAATTGTCATAATAAGGAGATGAATAGGCTAGAAACTACCTCAGCCAGTAAGTGATTTCCTTGCCAAGAAGAAAGATCTGGCATCCAACAGAAGAGGCAGATTATAGCATAAACTCACTTGTAAAATCTTAAGGAGGATGATGGCATGTGATTATGAGTAATTATTGCCTTATAAAACACTAACAATCAATGAGGGAAAAGCAGTTGAAATAGTTTGGTGAAAGAACCAATTAAACTAAATCATTGTGAGAACAGAAAATGTATAAAACTAGAAAGATAACAATAAATTAAAAAGTGGAAAATATATATCCATATATATTTCTACATACATAATACATATATGTATACATCAAATTCTTAACGTTAGCCCTACATGTGCTCTATGAATGGAAACGGCATTGAAGAAAGAAAAGATGGAAAATATCATCTGGATGAGAACAAATGCACACAAAGGACATTCATTCAGAAAGCAACTCACTTTTGATGGTGATGAGAGATTGATTATCAAGTTATTTGAAAGGGAAATATAGTAAAAGCATAGAAAAAGCATCATATCTCATTATTACCAAAACAGTCACTAAAAGAAGCTCAATAATAGTTTGGTTTCCCATTTAAATGAATTTGTTAGGCAAATAATTTATAAAGGCATAGAGAATGTATTTGATGAAGATATGAAGAAAGCCCGGGCTCACAAATCGCACAAATATTATTCTATAGTTGGCCATATATTAACAAGCACGTAATTCACCGAAAGGTCTAAAAAATACAAGATCCCGCAGAATGTGTTATTTGTTCATTATGCCTGCCTGCCCCCCTAAAAAAAGGAATGCATTTTATTTAGGAGAACAAATTGTGGGCTATAAGGCTCTCCTCCAAAATGATGTCTTTCATTTATGTAACAAAATCATGCTAAATTCCTTGCAGAAAAGATAGCTGTCTTCAACAACCATTTGTTCAATATAATCAAGTGAGAAATAAAACAGGATGGCATATATTCCATTGTAAAAGAGGATGTTAGGGTAATATTTCATATCATAGATTAGCTCCCTATAGATGATGAGTTCCTCTAGATCAAAGGTTCTAAACCTTTTGTACATCACAAGCTTCTTTGACAGTCTTCTGGAACCCATGTCCCCCTATTCAGATTGATGTTTTATATTAAAATGCTTAATTGAAGGAAATGTGAATTTCACTTAGAAGTATTTTTTTTTAAATCCCATCTAAGTTTTCTGCAATCTATACAAATATCCTCTGGGGATCCATGGACACCAGGGTAAGAAAATCTGCTCTAGATGCCTCTGTGTGTGTGTGTGGGGGGGGGTGTCTTTTTAATAAGTTACATCAATAACTTCAATAACTTTTTAATGGTGTGAAATGTTGAAGACAGGTCAAGAATGTTGATAATTTGAGAAATGTTCATTGAGTTTATCAACCAATAGAACATTGGTACTTCAAAAAGAGCAGTTTAAGTTGGCATGAAGTAGTTATTTGAACTAAGGAAATAGAGGAAAAGGCAGGAAAAATTGTATGTTGTACTCTTATCTGGACTGAGAAAATGAACACAATTATTTGAGATTTTAATAATCCTTTTTCAGAGCTAGAGGAATCTAACAGATAAATCATAAGGAAAATATAGTTTAAGTGAATGTTAGGAAAATTGTATCTGAAAGACCTTTGATAATTTCTGAATCGAACTATAAGAATACATATTTCTCAGCATAACATGGTAAACTTTAAAAGCTGATCATAAATTAGGGCCCAAGTTGATCACAAATATATGTAAAAATAGAGAAATAATATCACATCTTCAAAAAATGTCAAATAATAAAGGAAACATGAGGAAAACATACAGATCTAAATTGAGCCTAAATAATTACATCCTAAATAATGAGAATGAACTGAAGAAACAATTAATAATTATCTTTAAGAGAATGATTTAAAATGAATTATGCCTAAACCTATAAAGAGTGCCACCACAGTAATCTAAAAAGGGAAATACTTTTTTAAAATATATATTGGGAAAAAATAAAAACATTTTGAAAAATTCAAATCAATAACTAACCCCCCAAAATGCATAAAAATAAAAAAGATGATTAAAATGCCAGGATAAGTAGGTGAAACTTAAAATAGACTATTGAACTGATAAATAAAGCAAAGAGCTAGTTTCCAACAAAATCAATAAAGCATTAGTTAACTTGATTAGGGTTATAAGATATTTGACCTCTTCAAGAGTCAGGTTTCCATTATAAGAGGGTGGTGGAAAGAATTTTTGTTGAAAAGTTGGAGGATGTGGTCAGGATCATTCACAATTGAATTGTGTTTCAAAAAAGTGGAGTGGAATAAGATAGATTATCAGTGTATTGGAATGAAGCAGCAGTGTGGAGGGATAGAGATGGTAAGGATGATAGAGGAGGCAATGAGGGTTTTGCCACTTAGCCCTAAAAGTACCCCTAAGATAAATTCAATGACTATAATGTGAGAAAGAAGGAAAATACAACAGGAGGCTTATTTGTGTTGCATATTTCTTGAATGGACATACAGAGTTAAAACAATGGTGTTCTCAAGTGGCTTCCCTGGTGTCCTCTCCTTGTTTGACAATTGAGTTTTCATGCTCTGCATTGGGGAAGTTGAGAGAGACTAGCTCTCTGATGAAATCTTTTGCCCAGAGGAGGAGGGGGATTATGCAGGGACAGCTATAGTGATCAATGATTTCCGTGATAACAACTCCTGACTCCAAAGTAGTACCCCCTGTGCTGTGCATTATCTGACCTAATCAATATTCAAACATTTCTAAGAGTTTCCAACTCCCTTCTTCTACCTCAGTATAAAATTGCACATCACGCAAAATCTGTGAGACATCTATAACTATTTGATGCCTGGGAGGAACCTGTGATTCACCTCTACCTGGGTATAGCTTTATGTCCACAAAATAAACCAAAGTAGGGATTCTTGATGACAATGAAGTGGAGGGAACATACACGTTGTACCATTTGGTCAGTAAGTCTACATGGCTTGTATATCATCAAATAACTCCTGTAATTACTTCACCATAGGTATGATAGTGTTTCTTTAAAATTCTGAATCTGTCTAATGTACTCTGCAATGTTGTTTCCACAATTGTCCTTGGTCTTTGATTATATCAGAGAGTGAATAGCAATATTTTTTTTTTCAATTTGCTATTGATTTTCATAAATATTTTCCCCAGGACCAACTCTACTTCTGAATTTCCCAAAAAGGAAAAAACTCTCAAGGGTGCCACTACTCTTCCAGTCTCCCAGGTTCACAAACTGAATGTCATCTTCAACTCCCCACACAGCCTTGACTTTTATATCAAATCATATCAGATTTGATGCCTTGTGAATTCCATTTTCATAAAATCTTTGCTATGCCACCCCTTCTTTCTATTGGCATATAACCACCACCTTAGTTCAGGACCTTATCACCTCTTACTTGGACTATTGCAAAATCTCCCTAATCAGACTTGTCTCATTTTTGATTCATTTTTTAAATAGCTACCAAAAATGACATTCCTGAATTGCAGGTCTAACCTTGTCACTCAACCATTCAGTCAGATTTAGTGATTCCCTATTAAGCCTAAGATCCAACAATTTTGCACCTTCCTATAATCATTTCTATTTTATGTAAGTTGCATGCTGTGTATTTTTAAAGTGATGACTTGTGAGCCCTTAGAAAGGTAATGCCTTTAGACCAGTATGGTCTATTTATGTAGGTCAATAGAGCTTCCTTTTGTATAAAGGTAATAGAAGTTCTATGCCAAAACTCATATATATCAATCAGAGATGCCCAGCCCATCTATCAGAGATTCTGAGACTCTGGGCTCCATCTATCTCATCTCGCTGCCAACTCATCTTTCCACCCATTTCATTGTACCCTCCAGCACCCCCTGTTCTTTATGAATAATGTGCTTCTTGTCCTTGACTTCTTTTCATAACTCTACATCTTTTGGCACTTTAGGAAACCAAAATCTTTTCAGGAGATAATGGATTCCTAGCGTTTCCCCTCTCTAGTGTGAGTTGCTCCTTCAATCTTGCTTCAGACATGTTGCATGAGGAGGAAAAGGTCTGATCCTTCCTATAAACTGCTACAAACTTTCCCACTACTGAAATAATCTATAATTTCTCAGTAGAGACTGACTTGATGTCTTTATCATACTATGTATTTCTTTATTGTTACAGTTGTTGACTTCAGGATCACACTCACACCCTCTTCCACAATCAAAGAGCTCAGTACCTAGATGACAGTGTTCCTCTATCCCTACCTCTGGCAATATATTTATGAATTTCAATATGTAAATCGATGTTGTTTTGATCAACATGGAATTTCATTAATGTATTTAGCCACAACTGGACTGTACCTCAGCTACCCATATGTATGATCATAACTTTGATACAATCATTACCTTAGCTGTGTCAATCTTGAACTCTGGAATTCATCTTTCTGTTTATAAGTTCTTATTTTTTTTCTCTTTCCCTTTCTTTTACTCTACCAAACCTATTCATTTTTATTTTTATTTTATTTATTTATATTTTATTTTTCCAAAATTTTATATAATAAAATTATTACAAATTATATATTATAAAATTTTATATTTTATGTTTCCAAAATAAACATTAACTTTCCATACACATGGAAGAAAAACAGAATAAAAGATTGAACATGAAGCCATGAATCTCTTATATACAACTTATATTTTTTAAAAATTTATTAATTTCAAAGTTATCCTTCAAAGATTACCTCTGTCTTCCTTTAAGCCTCTTTCTATTCTGATTTGTGCATTTGTGAAAATGCTGCAATGAAATACTTTTTTTCCTCTTCTCCATTTGGCATCACCATCATTAGCTTCCCTCTCTTCCCAAATTCCCTGCTTTATATTTTTATTTAAAATGATCTGAGATGCCCCCTTCCTCCCTGGCCTTAGTTTTATATACCTGATAATTAGATAATGCAGAAGAAGCAAACTTAAAAATACAGTAACATTAGTTGGTAGACCTTGACCTTGACCCGTCAGGAGGATTTACATTAAAAAAAACAGAATCTCATTGACTGACAGCTCTATATCTTGACATGGTTTTGAACTTGGTCATGAACTCTTCCCCATCAAAGATATAAAGGTTTTCTTCTTTATTCTTCAAATTTATTTATAGTGTGAGCTTAATTTTTTTTGTCTAGATCACATCTTTATTTGGAGCTTAGCTTGTTTGATATATATAAAAATATGACTTGAGATGTCACCCTAAATCTAATTTCTGCTTCATTTATTTTCAGTTTTTGTAGCAGTGTTTGTTAAAGGACTAGTTTTTATGGCAGTAAACGTGACTATTATGAACCAGACACCCAAAAGAGGGAGTTCATTTTAATCATAAATAACGAGTTACATTATTATATTAATAGATACATGAAAGAAAAAAATCTTCAACAGAATACAACACCTATTAATTTAATACATAAAAAAGTATTGGAAATTGAAGAACTTGCCATCAGTATGGTAGTTGACCTTGATGCCGTGTTCATCCTCATTGAAAGCATTTGACAACATGACTCAAAATATCATGCAGGGGAGCTAGCACACAGCCATGTTTCACTCCACTGGTGTTTGGGAAGGCATGAAAACATTGCTCATCAGCCACAATCAGACACACTGAAATTTCACTTTATCATAGTAATGTCATTTTGGTACTCTTTAATGAAGCCAAGAAAAAGAAAGATATCAGGCTGGGAGGGAAACAGCAACAATTACTATTGATAATCACTCTAAAGCTAGGAGAGTGCGGAGGAGCCCTTAACAGGGGTCCATTGGCATCCCAGCTTCAGAGTTCAGTAAGTTTTAGGTTTTGGGAAAGGACAAGATAGGGGAAAGTAAAGCCTGATATCTTTTTTTTTTTTAATGGTCTCATTGAAGGGGCCATGCTCTGGTTGCTTCTTAAATAGGCTTATTCAATGAATGGACGCTGCCTCTCCCTAGATGAGTACCTTCAGGGACCTGGGACTGAAGGGCCCAGGGTATCCTAGTGCATCCTGGGTCATCTCCAGTCATCCTGATGAATATCTGGTCACTGGATTCAGATGACTCTGGAGGAGAAGTGAGGCTCGTGACCTGCACAGTCCTTCCTCACTCAGAACAGGGTCAAGTGCAAGTGATCATTTCTCTGAAGGCATGGTCGTCTTCAGCAATAAAGGACAAATACAATTGCCTTGATTTGAATGATTATTACAGAAAATTATGTTACTATGTCAAATAATAGTGATGATAATGGGCATCATTGGTTTTCACAAAATCTTATTTAGGTCTCTAGTATTTCTTCATTACATATTATGTTGCCTCTTGATTTTAAATAGATACTGTTTACCATATTAAGAAATAAATCATTGGCTAATTTCATTTTTTTAAAGGAACAATGAAAAGAAAATCACCAAACTTTTAAAGAGAAGGGCTTAATCACAACAAATAGAGAAAAAAAATAAGAACACAATTTTAAAATGTTATATTTCATGATGTGTCAACAAAACTGAAAATTAAATTGAAATAGATAAATATTTGTTGAAGTATAAATTTTCCAGATTAGAACATGGGATAGATGATCTAAAAACAATTCATATTTCAGGAAGAGAAATCAAAAAATCATACACAAATTCCCAAAGAAAAATATCCTTTGCCTAACTGGTTTACAAATTAATTCTATCAAACATTTAAAAATATTTAACCCATACGACATACAAACTGTTCACAAAAAAATGGGCAAGAAAAAACCTTACAAAACGTGACTATTATGAACCAGACACCCAAAAGAGGGAGTTCATTTTAATCATAAATAACGAGTTACATTATTATATTAATAGATACATGAAAGAAAAAAATCTTCAACAGAATACAACACCTATTAATTTAATACATAAAAAAGTATTGGAATAAAAAAATAATTATCAACCATAGTGTACATCTAAAACTGGAAGCTAGTATTTTTTTTTACAACAGTAGAAGCCTTCCCAATGGGATCAGGCATAAAGTAGTAATGTCCATTGCTACCACTGTGATTTGATATAGTGCTACAATTGCTAGCTACAGAAAAAGGGAAAAATTATTGGATAAATATAGGCAAAGAGAAGGTAAAATTGTCTCCCTGTACAGCCAATGTCATGGTTTCTTTGTAAGGAAAAAAAGTTCATTAAAATAAAAATAAAGTCACTGCAAAAGAAAATTGTAAAACTCATGTCTTTAAGTATGTCACTAGAAAATTCAGGTAAGGGGGGCGGAGCCAAGATGGCGGAGTAGAAGGACGCAAGTTTAGGAGCTCCAACCCACAGCACATGGAATTATTGTAAAAAGAGATTCGCATAACTTCTGGACCACTGAAAGGGGTACAGAAACGGAGTGGAAGAGATTTCCGTTCCAGAGAGCCCTGGAGACCCATCCCCAGGGTCCGTTGCGCCCCGGAAAGCGGACCCCACCACCAGCGCTGCCCTGGCCAAGGCCCCAGAGAAGCTGACCCGAGCAGGCTTCAGAGACGGAGGCTCCGGCAGTCGGGAAAGTCCCTCCACCCACAGAAGCTACAGGTCAGTGAGAGAGGCTGGGCCGGGGGAGGGGAGCGGAAGCGGTGGCGGCAGAGGCGTGGGCGGCAGCAGAGGCAGGCAGCAGCGGCGGCCACGGCAGCCCAGGACTCCCCTGATAGCAGGCAGGATCTTTATTACTGAAAGTCTCTGCATAAAGGGAACTGAGCCTGGGAGGCGGCCCTGCCCCCACCCCAGCAACAGAACAAAAGGTCATATTGATTAGCAGCTGGGTGGCGCATTTGAATCTCAGAGGCCAAGCACTAGCTGGGCGGATCTAGGCAGGGGTGGACAGGAATCTCAGAAGTCAAGTAATTGGCTGGGAAAATGCCTAGAAAAGGGAAGAAAAATAAGACTATAGAAAGATTTTTCCAACAAATGCAAATGATCCCAACATTCGGATCTGATGGTGAGGACGAGGACATATTCTCGCCATCGGGGAAAGATGTGGAGGGCGGGGCCTCAGTACCCCAGACACCAGAGGGGGATGTCGGGTGGGCTCAGGCCTTGGAAGAGCTCAAAAAGGATTTTGAAAAGTAAGTTAGACAGGTGGAGGAAAAGCTGGGAAGAGAAATGAGAGACATGCAAGAAAAGTATGAAAAACGGGTCAATACCTTGGTTAAGGAGACCCAAAAAAATCCTGAAGAAAATAACACCTTGAAGACTAGGCTCACTCAATTGGCAAAAGAGGTTCAAAAAGCCAATGAGGAGAAAAATGCTTTCAAAAGTAAAATTAGCCAAATGGAAAAAGAGGTTCAAAAGCTCACTGAATTTAATAGTTCTCTCAAAATTAGAATGGAACAGATGGAGTCCAATGACTTTACAAGAAACGAAGAAATCACCAAACAAAACCAAAAGAATGAAAAAATGGAAGAGAATGTGAAATATCTCATGGGAAAAACAACTGACCTGGAAAATAGATCCAGGAGAGACAAATAAAAATTATAGGACTACCTGAAAGTCATGATCAAAAAAAGAGCCTAGACATCATCTTCCATGAAATTATCAAGGAAAACTGCCCTGACATTCTAGAACCAGAGGGAAAAATAAGTATTGAAAGAATCCATCGATCACCACCTGAAAGAGATCCAAAAAGAGAAACTCCTAGGACCATTGTGGCCAAATTCCAGAATTCCCAGCTCAAGGAGAAAATCTTGCAAGCAGCTAGAAAGAAACAATTTCAGTACTGTGGAAATACAATCAGGATAACTCAAGATCTAGCAGCTTCTACATTAAGAGATGGAAGGGCATGGAATAGGATATTCCAGAAGTCAAAGGAACTAGGACTCAAACCAAGAATCACCTACCCAGCTAAACTGAGTATAATACTTCAGGGGAAAATATGGTCTTTCAATGAAACAGAGGACTTTCAATCATTCTTGATGAAAAGACCAGAGCTGAAAAGAAAATTTGACTTCCAAACACAAGAATGAGAAGAAGCATGAAAAAGTAAACAGCAAAGAGAAGTCTTAAGGGACTTACCAGAAGTGAACTGTTTACATTTCTACATAGAAAGACAATATTTGTAACTCTTAAAACTTTTCAGTATCTGGGTAGTTGGTGGGACCACACACACACATGTACATGCATGCACGCACACACACATACACACATGCACACACACACACAGAGACAGAGAGCACAGAGTGAATTGAATAGGATGGGACCATAGCTTAAAAGAAATCAAGGTAAATGGTGAGAGAGAAATGTAGTGGGAGGAAAGAGGTTGAAATGGAATGGGGTAATTATATGTCATTTAAGAGGCAAGTAGGAGACTTTTTAGTGGAGGGATAAAGTGGAGAGCTGAGGAAAAAAAAAAAACCAAGAAGTTTACCCTCATCACATTTGACTAAAGGAAGGAATAAAATGCATACTCATTTTGGTATGAAAACCTATCTTACAGTATAGGAAAGTGGGAGGGAAGGAGATAAGCAAGGGGGGGGATGCTGGAAGGGAGGGCAAAGGGAGGAGGGAGCAATTTGAAGTCAACACTTGGGGAGGGTCAGGATCAAAAGATAGAAGAGAAACAAAGAAGGACAGAATAGGATGGAGGGTAATTCAGTTAGTCTTACACAACACGACTATCAGGGAAGACATTTGCAAAATTACACAGATATGGCCTATATTGAATTGCCTGCCTTCCCAAAGGGAATGGGTGGGGAGGGAGGGATGGGGAGAATTTGGAACTCAAAGTTTTAGGAACAACTGTCTAGTATTGCTGTTGCTACTAGGAAAGAAGACATACAGTTAAGGAGCAATAGAAAGTCATCTGGCCCTACAGGAGAAAAGAGAAGATGGAGACAAGAGAAGGGAGGGATGACAGAAGAAAGGGCAGATTGGAGACAGGGAAAATTAGATTGCTTGGGGTATTGGGGGTGGGGGGAGGGGATAAAAGGGGAGAAAATTTGGAACCCAAAATTTTGTGAAAATGAATGTAAAAAGTTAAATAAATAAAATCAGATGGCTTCTTTCAAAAAAAAAAAGAAAGAAAATTCAGGTAAGGATATATTAAAGAAAAATTCAATTAAATGCAATAGCAAAATGCTAAAATTACCTGACAGTTAAACTACTATGATATACTAAAGATTTTTATAATTACAACTACAAAGTGTTCTTTATAGAAATAAAAGAAGACTTAATTTTAGAAATAATTACTGTTAATGAGAAGACTATCACAATGTAATAAAAATTATTATACTACCTAATTACAGATTTAGTGCCACACCAATCAAACTGCAAAAGTGATGCTTTATTAAAGTAGTAAACATTGTGATACAATTTATCTGAAAGGAAAAAGTCAAGAGCTTTCATGGAAATAATGAAAACATCAAATGGTAAAGACAATCAGACTAATTTATCTGATCTCAAATCTTTCTGCAAAGCAAGGATCACAGAAAGTATTTGATACTCCTCCAAAAATAGCCCAATAGATCAATGAAAGATATTAAAGTAGCAAAATTCAGAATTTAACATAATACCCCAGTATTCTATAAACCCAAGAAAACAAATCAATAGAGGAAAGAATCTTTAGCCAAAATTTCTAGGAAAAATAGAAAACAGTGTTCTGGAAAACAGGTGCAGTTCATCATCTTACATAATATACCACAATAATCTCTAAGCATATGTGACTTAAATAGAAAAAGTCAAGTCATTTTAAAAATTAGAAAGAAAAAGGGTACTATTCAGATTTTAATAGGGAGCAAATTCTTTTCTATTTTATTTATTTTTTATTTTAAAATTATATTATTTGTTTTTGGTTTTCTACAATCTCTTCCATATATCTTAGATTTTTCCCCCTCTCTTCCCCTCTTTCCACCCTCCTTTCCCATCTTTCCTCCCTTCCTCCCCTTTCTTTCCCTGAGACGGAATGCAATCTTATATAGGTTCTACACATACATTCTTATTAAATACATTTTCACCTTAGTCATGTTGCATAGAAGAATTAAAATTAATGGAAGAGACCATAAAACAAAACAAAATATAGCACAAGAGAAAGTGATCTGCTTCATTCAGCAATCCAATTCCATAGTTGTTCCTCTGGATGTGGAAGGCATGTTGCCTCAAGAGTCCATTGGGAATTTTTTTGGTCCTTTCATTTCTTTGACGGGCTAAGTCTACCAGAAAGATTCCTCGCGCACTGTGGTTGTTGCTGTGTACAACATTCTCCTGGTTCTGCTCCTTTCATTCAGTCTCAGTTCATATAAACCCTTCAAGGTCTCTCTGAAGTCTTCCTGTTCATTTTTTCTTATAGCACAATAGTATTCCATTATATTCATGTACCACAACTTGTTCAGCCATTCCCCAATTGATGGACATCCCCTTGATTTCCAGTTTTTGGTCACCACAAAGAAAGCTGCTTAAAATATTTTGGTACATGTGGGACCCTTTCCTATTTTTATGATCTCTTTGGGGTACAGCCCCATAAGTGATATTACTGGATCAATGGGTATGCACATTTTTGTAGTATTTTGGGCATAGTTCCAAATTTCTCTCCAGAATGGTTGGATCAGCTCACAGCTCCACCAACAATGAATTAGTGTTCCAACTCTCCCACATTTTCTCCAGTGTTTATCATCTTCCTGTTCTGTCATGTTAGCCAATCTGATAGGTGTGATGTAGTACCTCAGAGTTGTTTTGATTTTCATCTCTCTAATCAATAGTGATTTAGAACATCCTTTCATATGACTGTGGATAACTTTAATTTCTCTCTCTGAAAACTGCCTGCTCATATCTTTTGACCATTTATCAGTTGGGGAATGATTTGTATTCTTGTACTTTTGACTCAGTTATCTATATATTTTAGAAACGAAGTCTTTACCCAGACACTAATTACAAAAATTCTTTCCCAGTTTTCTGCTGCCCTCCTAATCTGGGTTGCATTGGGTTTGTTTGTGCAAAATATTTTCAATTTAATGTAATCAAAATTATCCATTTTGCACTTCATAATGTTCTCTATCTCTTGTTTGGTCAAAAATTTCTCCATTCTCTATAAATCTGACAAATACACTATTCCTTGCTCCCCTAATTTATTAATAGTATCAATCTTTATAACTAGATCATGTTTTAGGGAGAAAATTCTTAAGAAAACCAAACATAGTGGAATAGAAGAAAAATATATTGTTTATCATATTATGTTGTTCAATTATAATCGAAAAATTTTGAATGATACAAATAAATACATCCAGAATAATAAGAGAAGTCATGTAGTGTGTATAAAATCTATGCATTACAAGTATCAGATAAAAGTCTGATTTCCAAGATGTAAAAGGAATGGGTACAAATTTGTAATACCAAGGACTGTTCCTCAGTAGTTAACTGGGTAAAACATGAGAAGTTTTTAAAAAGAAGAAATGCAAGCTCTCATCAATCTTAAGAGAATATGGTCTAAGTCAGTAACAAAATTAAAACATTTAAAATAACTTTAATCTTTCAACTGTGCATTCATTAAATTGTCAAAGATAAAATACAGAAGAATCAGTTTTGAAGAGGCCACATGAAGGTAAGCATATTAATATCCTATTTACAGAACTCTAAATTGTTCTCATACTTTGCAAAAATCATTTGAAATTATGTAATATTTGAAATTATACTGTTAATATCTTTTGACTTGGAATTCCACTGGGACACATACCAAAACAAAGTCAGACAAAAAGAAAAATTTCAAATATGTTAAAATATCCATAGTATCAAATTTTATGGTAACAAAAATTTGAAAACTATATAGGTGCCCATTGATTGGAGAATGGCTATTAAAATTTTGGTATCTGATTGAAATAAAGTATTATTGCACGATAAGAAACAGTAAATAAGAGGAATTTGGTAAGAACACTATGGTGATTATAATAATTCTGATGGAAACATGGTAGTAGAAAGCAATTACACTTAAATGAAATTCAATAAACAATTTGAATTCCAGAAGACTAATACAGAAATATTCTTTCCTCATCTCCTTACAGCAGGGATTTTTAAATGTTTTTTATGTCATAGATCCTTTCCCATCTGGTGAAGTCTATGTACTCCCTTCTCAAAACAATATTTTAAAATGCATAAAATAAAATGCATAGGATTGCAAAAAAAAGTAATTTTACTAAAATAGTTAAAATACATATTTTAATAAATTCATGAACCCCAGATTGAGAACCCCTTTATTAGAAGGGTTATGGGGACACATGATGATCACCAGATATGACAGGCACAGACAAAAAATTTTGCTGTATTTATCAGTTTTGCTTCTGTTGTTGTTTTTATTATGAAAGAACATTTTGAGCAGTAAAGTTGTAACAGAGAATGAAGCATACAACATCTGATGTTATTATTGTTTGAATTTGCTTTGCTTAATTGAACTTTATTACAAGCTAGAGTTCTATGGGTGTAGGGATAGTCTGGAAAGAGACAACAAAGCAAAAAATGTCAATAAAATGTTATTTAAAAAAATACAAACAAGTGTGAAGCCAAGACGATGGAGTAAAAGCAGGGATTTGCTATAGCTCTCCCCACAAATGCAGCCAAATACCTGTTAAAAAAAAAGACTAAACAAATTCTGGAGCTGCAGAACTCACGGAATGATGGAGTGAAGCAAATCTCCAGTCCAAGCCAGCCTGGAAGGTTGACAGGAAGCATCTATCACATAGTCCAATGTGGGCTGCTAGCACAGATGGGACCTGAGCAGGCCTACAAGGGACTGAATCACTGGCACCTGTAGTGCTTTCCAGACTTCAAGACCCCAAAAGAACGAAAACAAATGAAAAGGTCAGAGAAATAAACCTGTCAGACCGTGTAAGAGAGTAAAGTGGTCTGGCCCCAGTCCTAGGGTGGCAGAGGAGCCTACAGCAGCCGCAGCTGCATCAGGAGAAGTAGCAGTGGCTGTTTCTGGAGCTCTAGGCCAACAAATTCTGGGGCAATCAAGCAGCTGACAACACGCATCCCCCACCTCCACTGAAAGCAGAGAACTACCTTGATAAAGAGCTCAAAAGTCAAGTAAAAAGCTAGGGAAATGAGTAAAAACTGGAAAAAAGAATCAGACTACAGAATCTTACTTTGGTAACAAGGAAGACCAAAATATACAAACAGAAGACAACAAAGTCAAAGCTCCTACATGCATAACCTCTAAGAAAAATATGAATTGGTCTCAGGTCATGAAAGAGCTAAAAAAGGATTTTAAAAATCAATTAAGAGAAGTAGAGGGAAAATTGGGAAGAGAAATGAGAGTGTGGCAAAAAAATCATGAAAAACAAGTGAGCTGTTTGCTAAAGGGGAACCCAAAAAATCCTGAAGAAGATAGTACCTTAAAAAATAGCCTAGCAAAAATGGCTAAAGAGATCCAAAAAGTCAATAAGGAGAAGAATGCCTTAAAAAACAGAATTGGTCATATGTAAAAGGAGGTTGAAAAATTCACTGAAGAAAATAATTCTTTAAAGGTCAGAACAGAGTAGATGGAATGATTTTATGAAAAATCAAGAAATTATAAAACAAAACCAAAGGAATGAAAAACTAGCAAGCAATGTGAAATATCTCATTGGAAAAACAAATGACCTGGAAAATAGATCCAGGAGAGACAATTTAAAAATTATTGGACTATCTGAAAGCCATGATCTAAAACAGAGCCTAGACATCATCTTTCAAGAAATCATCAAGGAAAACTGTCCTGATATTCTAGACGAAAGGGTAAAATAGACACTGAAAGAATCCATTGATTGTCTTATGAAAGACATCCCAAAAGGAAAACTTCTAGGAATATTATAGACAAATTCTAGAGCACCCGGGTCAAAGAGATAATATTGCAAACAGAAAGAAACAATTGAAGTATTTTGGAAAAACAATAAGGATAACAAAAGATCTAGCAGCTTCTATGTTAAGGGATTGAAGGACTTGTAACAAGAT
The DNA here is from genome assembly GCA_023548195.1 of Bettongia penicillata ogilbyi. Taxonomy (NCBI): domain Eukaryota; kingdom Metazoa; phylum Chordata; class Mammalia; order Diprotodontia; family Potoroidae; genus Bettongia; species Bettongia penicillata. The sequence goes on from JAJHZJ010000766.1 coordinate 158,429, forward strand.
ATTTCATAAGTCAAAGGAGCTAGAATTAAAACCAAGAATCACCTACCCAGTAAAACTGAATATAATACTTCAGGGGAAAAATTGATCACTTAAAGAAATAGAAGATTTTCAGGCATTCTTGATGCAGAGACCAGAGTTGAATAGAAAATTTGACTTTCAAATACAAGAATCAAGGTATGATTGATTTATCACATGATAAGGTAAATATGAATACTTACCTTGAATATGTTGAATAGGAAGGGATACTATATGAAGGGATACTATCTAAAAAAATAAAACTAAAGGGTGAGAGGAATATATTGGGAGGAGAAGGGGAAAAAATAGAATGAGATAAATTTTCTTTCACATAAAAGTGGCAATAAAAAACTTTTAAAATGGAGGAGAAAAGGGAGGAGGTGACAGGGAAAGTTTGCACTCTCAATAACATGCATGCTCAATTTGGTATGAAAATCTATCTTACACTATATGAAAACAGGAGGGAAGGGGGTAAGTGGGGGTGAGGTGGGGAGATGATTGAAGGGAGGGCAAATGAGAGCAGGGGGTAATTAGAAGTAAACACTTCTGAGAAGAGACAAGGTCAAAAGAGAGAATAGAATAAACTGGGGGCAGGATAGGATGGAGAGAAATATATTCTTTCACAACATGACTGTTGTGGAAGTGTTTTGCATAACTATACATGTATAACCTATATCTAATTGCTTGCTTTGTCAATAGGGGTGTACAGGGATGAAGAAAAGGAGAGAAGTTGGAACTCAAAGTTTTAAAAAGCAGATGTTAAAAATTGTTTTTACATGCAAGGAGGAAGCAAGACATATAGGCAGTAGGGTAAAGAAATCTGTCTTGCCCAACAAGAAAGTAACGGGGAAGGGGATAAGAGAAGGGAGAGGTGTGATAGAAGGGAGGGCAGATTGAGGGAAGGAGTGATCAGCATGCACACTGTCTTGGGGTGGGTGGAGGACAGAGATAGGGAGAAAATATGGAACTCAAAGTCTTGTGAAAGTGAATATTGAAAACTATAAATAAATTAATTAATAAAAAAATACAACAAAAAGATTTCCTATGGGTGCAAAAAAGTGGCAGCATACATCGCCACCTAAAAATTGTGTGCCAGTCAATGGTAAATCTAGAAGAGAACCTTCAAAAGAGGTGTATGAGATGAGCAAGCATGGAAATTGTAGTTAACGCCAAGGGATGGAAAACCCATATAAGAAACCTGATGTAAAGAATTAGAAGAATATAATATATATTTATATTTCCAATATCTCTTATTAAATAAGATGAAAATTTCACAGTAATGTAAACTGTACTTATATACATGGTGTGTTCTTTTAAATCTTTACTCTTGGGAGGGATAAGACTTGGATGCTGGTGACTTGACTTATTTCTAATTCTGACACTTTAACGATGCTCAGTTTCCTTATCTTAAAGCAGGAATAATCAAGCTTGCACTCAGAAAAGTTCTTTGAGGATAGCACTGTAGCAACTTAGAAAGTGCTATAAAAATATAAATATTATTATTATTAGTCTATGGTAAATCTTCCCCTCCCATACCCCTTTACACTGTAGGCAATATTTCTTACTCTGCTACCAAAGAGAATGCTGTAGGTTATTTGCCATCTTTTGTAGATGTTGGTTGTCTTGGAAACCTTTCTGAACTCATCAATGTCTCATTTTCTACTATTATGGTGTCCCAGTTCAACTACCAAACTGTAGTAATCTTTCTTCTAAAGTACGTCCAAGGTTAGGCGTTGAGGTGAATGATTCTGCAATATTCCAGGGCTATCGATACTGAACGCCAAATAAGGCTTTCTCTAAATCTCTGTGTTAGTATTTTACTCTTTCTTCCTTTCACCCTGACCTTGGCTTAATACCAAACATTTTCTTTTGCTTCCAGCATCTTTCTTCCTTTTTCTTACTGCATGAGTCAGTCACGGTTTCTTATCCCAAGTTTTCTAATTTCCTTGGCCAGCATACCTTGGAGGATATTGAAGAACTCCAGTCAGGCAATTGTCTTAACTTTGAGTGGATTTGAAGAGTGTGGGTCCTAGTCACTTTCATTTTACAGATTCCATGAAAAGAGGCTTCTTGCAAAGTACTGCAACATTTCTAAACTTTGCCAATGCAAAAAAGCAGCCAAGGGGAAAAAAGAGAAGAAAAAAAGGAAGAAAATGGGAAGAGTAAGCTAATGAAAAAAGATGAGTAAGAACTGAATTTTGTACATGCTAATGACTCAAAGCAGCTTTGGAGACAATACTCAAGATATCACATTTATAGGTTTTCTGCAATTGGCAAAAACTATGCGTTAATGTTTGATACATTGTGTTTCATTAGTCTTTTCACAATTGTACTAAGTAACTACACTGCTAAGCATCACAGGATTATAGGTATAGAGTTTGAAAAGGGGCCTTAGCGGATATCTCATCTTATCCCTTAACTTTAGGGATAAAGAACTTGAATCACATAGTACTTAATTAGCTTACACAAGGTTGTGCAGAAGTGGCACAGCCAGAATTCTAACCTCAGCACTCTGATTCAAAACTGAGGAAAAGTAATTTTGTGCTTTATTATTTAATAACCAATATTACTATATTACCTTGAGATTCATCTTTTTTTCTCATTTTTGTCAGATCCCACTTCTGAAGGGCTTGTAAGTTTCTTCCAAACCCCTAGGCATCTGTTCCTTAACCAGTTTGGGCTAAGACCCTCCCAAATGAGACCCTTCATTCTGTTTACCCCATAAACAGCAGTTAGTTTGAGCTAGGCTTTCTCCAGGGGATATGCTCCCTTTCTTTGGTTTTTCTTCATTGAATTTGGGGGTGAACTGGTTTACAAGAGGGAAACCAAATCAGAGAGATCCTGATTGGAATGGTTTTTCTATTTAAGACTGCTAAAGGTAGCTGGGTCTCATAAAGCATCTAGCATCCCTTAAATGTAAGAGAAAGGTGCAATCAGCCAACTCTGAAGGCCATCCCACTTTTCTGAGCTGCAAACTAATCCTTTCACCTGAAAATTAGTCCTGCCCTCCCCTCCCTACCTCCACCCCCTCACTACAACGAAGTAATAGGGAGGAGCTGAGAACTATTAAGCCATATCTTCACTAAAATGTCCACAAGTTGGGATGGTTTTGTCTTTGCCAGAGGAGGTTCAAATGAAGTGTTGTCAGGCAAGTCCAAAAGGACACCTAGGTTTAAGAAACCTTTTGATTCTCATTTAAAGGTCTTGGCACAAATGGAGGCATGCCAGAGACTTCTCTACTAATAGGTTTGGGGTTCTATTAATAAACTGTTCTCTTGCTTGGAGCATTTCCTCAAGTATACACTTCTGTTAAATTTCATTCACAATAAAATCCAGCACTCTTGATGGTATCAGGATACCACTTAAGTAATACTGATATCTATTGACCTATAAAGAAGACTATATTTTCACAAATTCATGTAAATGCTTTTTAAAAATCATTTTTAAAAATATTCCATTTGCTGTTTATTCATGAAAAATTCAATTGTGAAAGGTAAAGTCACATAGCAGAAAGAGCACTATGTAACTATTTTCCCCTCATTACTCATTTCTGGTAGGTGAGGTGGTACCTAAGAATTGTTTTCATTTGCATTTCTCTAACCAGTAGTGATTTTGATCATTTTTTGATATGGTTATAGACAATTTCTTCTAAAAACTGCCTATTTGTATCCTTTGATCACTTTTCAACTGGAGAGTAACTCTTCATAAATTTCACTCAGTGCTATACTATCTCTCTCTCTCTCTCTCTCTCTCTCTCTCTCACACACACACACACACACACACACAAATTTGAGAAATAAAACATTTATTAGAAAAAATGCTCTAAAAATTTATTGATATTACTTCATTCTCTATGGTACCTTTTAGAAAAATTTACTTTCCCAAATTATTTTTTAATTAGATTTCTTTTCTTTTGCTTTGTCTGAGATCATGTTTTCTCCCTCTGCCTTTTTTATTTTAGCTGAAGCATATTAGATTCTGTTCCATCCCTTTATTTTAACTCTGTGTGTTTCTTTCTGTTTCAAGTGTAACTCTTGTAAACAACATATTGGATCCTGGTTGTATCCTGGTTTCTAATCCATTCTACAATCTGCTTCAGTTTTATGGGTAATAAACTCATCTCATTCACATTCACAGTTATGATGACTAACTGTATTTCTCTCTATCCAATTTTCTTCTGTTATTTCCTCTCTTTTTAGCCTGTTCCCCCTCAAAAGTCTATTTTTCCTTTAAATACTGCCTCCCTTAATCTACTCTTCCCTTTATCACCCCCTTCTTTGCTCCTATCCACTTCTTCTCCTATTGGGTAATTTACATTTCTATATACAAGTGAATATTTGTGTATATTGTGTGTATATACACATATACACATATGTACATATTCATATATATTTATACAGAAATACATATTCATATATACACACAAATATACATATTCATATATATTTACACATAAATACATATTCATATATATTTTTATATATGTATACACACATATACATATTCATATATACATATGTATGTGTATGTGTATTCCTCTGTCTTAGAACCAATTATGATGAGAGTAAGTTTCAAGCATTACCTGCAACCTCCATCCCTTCTCTTCTTCATTGTAAAAGCTCCTCCTTGCATGCCTTTCTTATGTGAGATAATTTTCCCCATTCTATTTCTCCTTTCCCCTTTTGAGGGATCCCTGTTTGTTCTCCTGTATTTTGTTCTAAAGATCGTTCCAATATAATTGACTCACACCCATGCTTTCTATCTTTATAAACTTCTTTTAACTGCCCTACCAATGCTAAAATTCTTAGGAGTTACTATACCCTCTTCCCATATAGGAATGCGAATATTTTAACTGTATGAAGTCCCTTATAATTACTCTTTCTTGTTTACTTTTTTATGCTTCTCTTGAGTCTTCTGTTTGAATGTCAAATTTTCTAGTCTGCTCTCAATTTTTCATCAAGAATTCTTGAAACTCCTCTAGACATTAAATATTCATTTTTCCCCTGAAGGATTACTCTCAGTTTTTCTAGGTAGGGGATTCTTGGTTATAATCCTGGCTCCTTTGTCTTCCATAATATCACATTTCAAGTCCTCCATTCCTTTAACATGGAAGACACTAAATCTTATGTGATCCTAACTGCAGTTCCATGATATTTAAACTGGTTGATTGTATTTAAAATAGATTTTGTCCTTTATCTTTATTCCATTGAGATTTCTCTCTGTCTGCTTGTCCCTTATCCTCCCTGAGGATACAAAAAAAATGATTCTTTAAAAAGTGGGCGAAAAAGAGGAGGAAAAATATTTAATATAATGGATATACATATTGAAAAAAACATTATTTTTTTATGTATTGATTTATACTCATTGACCACAAATTTTGTAAATTAGTGAGAGGAAGAGTCTTCTCAGATATCTACTTTGGGGGCAACATTGGTTTTTCAAATATTAATTTGCAACAACCAAGTTTGTTTTGGAGATGTCATTTTTCAAATTTGCATCTTTGCACTATTTTAAATCTCTGCTTATTCAACTGCTTCAGTTCATGCCTTCTATTCTTCTCTCATGCTTATCATTTCTTATAGCACAGTACTATTCCATTATATTCATGTCCCATAATTTGTTTGCTTTTCCCCCATTTATTCTGTTCCCGCTTCTTTGTTACTATTAAAAAAAAGAGTGCTACAGATATTTTGGTATATATACATATAGATACAGATTTCTCTCTATATGTACATATATATATATATACATATATACATAGATATCTATATAGGTATGTCTTTCTTTATCTGACTGACCACTTTGGTGAATATATTTAGCAATGAAATCTCTGAGTCAAAGCATGTGGACATTTTAGCCACTTTGTGTGAATGATTCCAAATTGTTTACCGAAGTTCTGTGCTAATTTACAGCTCCATAAATACTGTATTGCTGTGTCTGTCTTTCCACAACCTCTTTAACATTAATTATTCCCATCTTTTATCATCTGTGCCAATTTTCTGAATGTGAAACGAAATCTCATTGTTTTGATATGCATTGTTCTTATCAGTAGTGATTTAGAACATAATTTGATACTGTTATTAATGGTTTGCAAATCTTCTTTTGACAATAGTTCATTCATATCCTATGACCAGTTGTTTGTTATGAAATGGCTTTTGGTCATATATTTCTATTAGTTATACATCTTATCTTGGACAGCAAATTCTTATTGGAGATTTATTAACAAATTTTATTTCATCTGAAAGAATACATCACATTCCATATCTGGAGCACCCACCAGCCTACTTTTAAAAATCATTCCTTTAAAATTGATGGAAGTCTATTTCTCTCCCTCCTATTATCCATTACTCCACTGAAAATAAAAAGTAAAAAAATTCTTTGAATAAATATACATAGTCAAGCAAAACAATTTGCCTTATTGGCCATTTGCAAAACACCTTATATCATTTTGCATCCTAAATGTATTACCTCTCTCTCAGGAGGATGCTAGTATGTTTCATGAAATTCTGTCACTTTCAAATGCCACACCAGCCATTCCTTAATTGATGGGTATCTCTTTCACTTCTAGAAAGAGCTGTAGCTAGAGGACATTTTTCTTATTTATTTGACAGCTCTTATTTAGCCTAGCTAGTGATAGCACTAACTCAACAAGTATGCAGTGTTATTGATTATTTGTGTGTGATTTCAAATTACTTTCTAGAATGGTTTTACTCCTTCACAGGTCCACCAACAATGCACCAATGGGCTTACTTTCTCACATCCTTTTTTAACATTTATTATTTTCCTTTTTGTGTGTGTGATCTTTGCCAATGCGATGTCTAGAAGACGGAATCTCAGAATTGCTTTGATTTGAATATCTCTAATTAGTAATGATTTAGAGAATCTTTTCATATAGTTATAGATTCCTTGCATTGCTTCCCTTCAGAACTGCCTATTCATGTGCTTAGAACATTTATCAACTGGGGAATGGCACTTCTTCTTATAAATTCAAATTAGTTCCTTATATATCTTGGAAACAAGATCTTAATCAGAGAAACTTTTTGCAAAGACTTTTTTCCCCAGTTAATTTTGACTTTTAGTCTTAGCTTTATTGGATTGCTTGTACAAAATCTTTTTCATTTTATGTAATCAAAATTATCCATTTTATCATCGGTGATTCTCTTTACCCTTTCTTTGATCATTAACTTTCTCCTGTCCATAGATCTGATAGGTAGGGTTTTTTTCCTGTTTCTCTAATTTGTAATTACATTTCTCTAGCTATTTAGGGCTTATCTTGGTTTAAGATGTAAGGTATTGGTCTAAATCTAATTTCTTCCATACCGCTAACCAATTTTCCAAGCAATTTTTGTAAAATAGTGCACAGTAGTTGGTGCCTTTGTATTTATCAGATACCAAGGTACAAAATATATTTTCTTTTGCATGATGTACACCTAATCTGTTTCACTCTTTCTTTCTTTTTTTAACCAGTACAAAATTGTTTTGAGAATAACTGCTTTTTCTTATACTTCAAGATTTGACATGACTAGGCCCCTTTTGGTCCCACTTATTTTCATTATTTCTCTACAGATTCTTGACTTTTTTACCTTCATGTGAATTTAGTTATCATTTTCTCTGGCTCTACAGAGTAATCCTTTAGTAGCTTGATAGGTATGAGTAAATAAATTAAAGTTGGTAAAATTATACCTTTTTATATTGATTCCTTCCACTCATAAGTAATTAATATTTTTCTAATAATTTAGACCTGTCTTTATTTCTGTATCAGTGATTTGTAGTTATATCCATATATTTCTTGTGTCTGCCTTAGCAGATAGACTCCAAAATATTTTATATCTTTTATAGTAATTTTAAATAGAATTTCATTTTTATCTTTTCCTGTTGAGTTTTATTGCTATTATATAAAAATTCTGATGATTTGTGTGGATTTATTTTTACATCCTTCAAATATGCTGAAGTTATTTGTTGTTTCAATTAATTTTTAGATGACTATTTAAGATTCTTTAAGTATGCCATTATATTGTCTGCAAAAGATAATCATTTTTCTTCTTCCTTTTTCTTCTTTCTTGTTACTTTTTTTCTCATTTCTATAACCAGAATTTTTAGTGCTATGTTGAATAAAAGTCATGATGGTGGACATTCTTGCTCCACTTCTGGTTTTATTGGGAAGTTGCCTGGTTTCTCTATATAACATATAATGTTAGCACTTGGTTTTAGATATATACTGCTTATCATCTTAAACAAAAGACCATTTATTCCTGTGTTTTAAGAGAAAAGGATGTCTTATTAAAGACTTTTTTATTGAAATAATAATAATATGATTTTTGATAGTTTTGTTATTAATATGGTTACTTATATTATAGTTTTCCCAGTATTAAATCAACACTGAATTTTTGTATTATAGTGTATAATCTTTGTGATGTTGTTTTATTCTTTTTGCTATTAATTCATTTATTTTTTTCATATTTATGTTCATTAGCGATATTGACCTAATTTTACTTTTTTCTTTTTTGAATTTCCTTGGTATAATTATCAAGAAAGTAACTTTGTCAAAGAATAAATTTGATAGGATTTAGTCTTTTAATATATTTGCAAACAGTACATGTAGGACTTAAATTAATTGCTCTTTGAATGTTTCATAAAAGTCAATTGTGAGTCTATCTGTTCCTGGAGTTTTTAGGAGTTCGTTTATGGTTTATTCAACTTCTTCCACTAAATTTGTTTTTTTTTTAATTTACTACTTCTTTTCCATTAACTTAAATAATTTATAGTTTGTAAATATTCATTTATTCCATTTAATGTATTGCTTTTAGTGAATATAGTTGGGTGATATTCTTTTTAATCATATCCTTTATATCTTCTTAATTTATTGAGTTATTTTTTTCATTTTTAGTTTTTATTTCCTGTTTTTCATCAAAATGGTTAATGCTTTATCTGTTTTTAATAATAGTTTGTCTTTTATTTTTTCAATGATCCTAATTTTATCAAGTAAGTTATTTCTCTTTCAATTTCGCTAATCTCTTCAATTTTCAGGATTTCTGATTTGATGTTTACCTGGTTTTAAAAATGTGTTAGTTTACTTGCACTTTTAGTTGCATTCCTAATTTGTTGACCTACTCTTTCTTTTTTGGATATTAACAACATCTAGAGAGATAAATAGCCCCCCACCCCTTCCACCCCAGAACTCTGTTGGCTACATCTCAAAAATTTTTGTATGTTGTTTTACTGTTGTCATTATTTTTAATGAAGTGATTTGTTCTTATTATTACTTGATCTTTGATACACTAATTCTTAAAAATTACTTTATTTAATTTCCAACTGATTTTTATGCTTTTTTCAGGGGCCTTTAATATAATTCTTGTTTCATTCTGGCAGTAAAGAATAAATATAATATTTCTGATTATGTGCATTTGTTTAGGAGGTTGTTAATATGCAAAAACAGTGGTTCTAATACCTTTTGGCCTCAGGTCTTTATACCCAAATAACTTTAAATGCTCTTCTCCAAAAAGCTTTTGTTTATTTAGGTTATATTTATCAATATTTACTATATTAGATATTGATACAGTTTTATATTATTATCAATATAGTTTTGAACTCATAGACCCCCAAAAAATGGTCTCAAAGATAATTACAACCCCTGGACCACACTTTCAGAATTACTATCCTAATACTTGATCAGTTTTTGTAAAGGAGCCATACACAGTTTAAAACTGTGTATATTACTTTGTATTCCCATTCAGTGATTATCACAGGTCAGTTAAATCTTTATTTTTTGGCTAGATTTATCTAGGGCCAATAGAGACAAATTGAGATCTCTTTTTTGTTGTTATAGTATGCATTTCTCCTAGCAAACAATTTTGTTTATTCTTTCAGTATTTAGAAGATATGTCATTTAGTACATCTCACCTCAGACACTTGACACTCTCTAGCTGTGTGACCTTGGGCAAGTCATTTAACCCCAATTGTCTCATCCGGGGTCATCTCCAGTCATCCTGATGAATATCTGGTCACTGGATTCAGATGGCTCTGGAGGAGAAGTGAGGCTGGTGACCCGCACAGCCCTCCCTCACTCAAAACAAAGTCAAGTGCAAGTCATGTTAATATTCCTCTGATGGCATGGTCTTCTTTGGCAATGAAGGATGAACACATCTATGCTACATATTAAAATGAATTAATTGTCTAGTTTATCTTTTAGCAAATTTAGCTTCCTTCTTTATCTCCCTTTAAGTCCATTTTTATTGTTGCTTTGTCTAAAATCATAATTGTTACCCCTACTTTTTTTTTTTTTTGTGCTGAGTTGAAGTATAATAGATTTCATCCAAATCATTTATTTTGTGTGGATCTTTACATTTAAAGTGTGTTTCTTATAAACAACATATTGTTGGAATTTGTTTTCTAATCTCTTCTGTTAACATCTTCTTTTTTGTGGATAAATTCATCTTCTTCACATTCAGGGTTATAATAGTTAATGGCTTATTTCCTTCCATCCTATTTTCTTATTCTTTTTCTTTTCTCTATTTCCCACTCTCTGTTCATTTCAAGTTGTTGCTATTTCTGTTTTTTTTTCTTTTAACCTTTTCTCTGTGATTAATTCCACCCCCTAATACTACTTCTTTTGCTTCTTCCTATTGTATCTGGATGTTCCCTGAGTTGAATATATTTCTATGCCAATCTCTGTATATATGATATGCCCTCTTTTGACTAGTTTAGATAGAAGTAAAGTTCAAGTGATGCCCAGCTCCCCTACTCATGCCATGTTTGCATGACTTTTCTTTTTCTTCACAATGAGGTATTTAGACATTTTCCCTTTTTGAACATGTTTGCTTGCTTGTTTTTAAGTCATAGAGACTGAGATATTTCATAGAAAGATTTTCTCCAAGGAAACCACTTTCCTTATCATCCAAAAGACATTCATTTTTGTCTTTATTCCATTTTTTCAATTCCACATAACCAAAATTATCTCTGTAAACTTTTCTACTTCCTTCTATTTGTAGTTAAGAACTTGTTTCCTCCCAAGGCATTGAAAGGCATAGGATCTACTTCTCTTTTAACTGATTTATGGTATAATCTTTAATATTCAGATTTTATATCTATTTTTCATTTATTGTGGAATTTAGTATATGATATGTATTGATCTGGTTATCCATGAGTCAGTTCTCTTCTAACTACATTATTGATCTAAATTATCTTTTTTCAGTTCTAACACTTCCTCATGGATGTTTTTCACACATATTTAAAAAAATAGGAGTAAAATAATCTTCTCTATGTTCAATTCTTAAATTCAGTCACTTATTCAATAGTTATTTATTTTCCATTACACAAAAGGTACTCTACTAGGAATTATAATCTTATCAATAGTAATGACAGTGTTCAAATTATATCTCTACAAGTTCTATTAGTTCTACTAAAATAATAATTACTAAGTTACCATTCTACTAATAAGTACAAAAAATAATGTTATTATATTCTCCAAAAACAATTTATCCTGGATAACTGTTACTCTACCACAGAATTCTAAATCATTCTCTTTAATTTTACTGCCTTTGTTTCCATAATAGTAAAAATGGAAGCATTAGAATACTTCACTAAAATACTTTATGATCTCATGTGCTTTGCCAAGTGTCACTGTTGCTAATTTTATGAGGTTGTCTTCATATAGTTCCTAAAACTTTTGTTACAATGATGGGAAAATTTCAAAAAAGTGTCTTCAGAGGCTTAAATTAGATTTTCCACCCAGAACTTGAAAATAATTTTTCTGATGGCTATCTGAATCTCTTTCATCTAAACTTTGTACTCAAATATTCAGCACACTCTCTCCCTTCACAAGTTTTGCTTCTTCTTGGATCAAAACCATAGTGAAAATAAATTATCTCCAAGGATTTAAGTGTTATTTCTTCTAGCCTAATTGGCCCTCCAAAGCAACAAAATATATTAAAATTAAAGAAGGAATGTAGTTATCTAGAAATTCCAAATAAGTTGGGGAATTCAGTCAACCCAAATGCCAAAAGAAGGTTCCAGGGAAGCCCAGTAACTACCTTAGGGGGAAAAATTGTCAAAATTTAGGCAAATGTTATATTTCCACTTTTCTTTGTTTGTAAATGGAAATTATAGTGTTGAATCAATAGAGGATGAAGAGTTACCTTGTTGGTTTCAATTGATTAAATAGATCTCAGATTTATTAGTGAAACCGTTATTAGAATGAAGATTCTTTATTCTGATTGATCTCATGATAATTAAGTATGAAAAATTCAGCACAAAAAAGTCAAACCAAATGAGTATTCCACATAGTTCCTTTAGAAGTATATTATTATTTTTCCTATAATAACTTTTAGTTATGAAGACAGATGTGATTCAGTTCAAATCCCTGTACCTTCTTATTGCCTGGTTGAATCTGGAATCCCACCATTAAGTCTTTAGGTCCATCTGTTACCAAAGACATTCCTAAACTGTTGCATGGGAATCAATCAGTATAGCCAACTAGCTGTCAGTGGGTCAATCGAGAAGAGGAAGGGATGTTCTCTTGAAGGAGAGATGGCCCTTTGAATATCTGAATCACTTAGCCAGCTTACCCCTTACCTATTTGGAGTAGTCTGCCTGGCTCTATTCTCCATACCACCATAACTCTGAAGACTGAATCTATTTAACTCCTACCAGCAGACTTAGCCCCATGCCTAACTTCAGGATTAATCTTGACCTCTAGAAGGAGAAAAGGGAAAATGAAAGCCTAACTATGCTCTAACACTAAGGAAGAATTGGATTTAGATCCAGCTGCTGACTGACTCTGCTATACTGGCTGTATGACCCTAAAGAAATTGCTTTAACTTTCACTAGCCCCAAACAATTCTCTAAGATCATAAATGGCTGAGTACGTGCCAGTGATATACATTTAAAGGAGCTTCCTAATCTGTTCTTCTTAACACCATTAAAATCACAAGTCCTGTCAAGGAACAAAAATAATACCATAACATATAATTTACATTTCTCAGAAACTATGTGTGTATGATAAAGAGAGGAAGACTAATAATTATCTTACATTTACAAAGCATTTTACAAAATATTTTGCATATATTATCTCATTTGATATAGCAATCTTACAAGATAGATAATAGAGGCTTTGTTATTTACATTTTACAGATGATAAAACTGCCCTGCAGGGAGATTACATAATTTATTCAAGGTCACATAGATAATGAGTGACAGGTCTTGAACACGAGCCTCCAGATATCTAATTCAGGAATTTTCTACTTTATCATACAGCAGACCAAAAGAAATAGATATGAGATATGGATTCTCAAGCAAGATCAATTGTTGATTGATTTTGGCAGACGTTACATATTTGTTATGAGGGAGAGATCTACTCAAGGTGGTAGGAAAGATGAGGAGTCAGTACTAGCTTAAACACAGAGGAGACAGAAAAATCAGAAACATGGTTCTTGTTCATTCTTCATTCTCTCTAAGAGGAACAAAGACATCAGAAGGGTGATATCTTGACTTGCAAGTGAATTGGATTTAAGTGAGGCAGATCTGTGTAAAGTCATCAGCCTCACTATCTCCTTCAGAGTCTTTTGAGTCCAGTGGTGAGGCATAGATCTGGCCAACTGGTGATAGCACAGGTTGCAAGGGAAGAGCTTGTCCTTTTTAAGCTAAGGTCTTTCCTAGGTCCCACTTTGACTGAGGCAACCTCCATTCAGTAGGAACTGAGCCAAAAGATGACCTAGTTTGCCTTCTCAAAAGAGTGAATCTGGGAGGTGCAGACCCTAAGAGTTTCTCACCACAATCATAGGAGAGAAGAGAAAAGATAGGGCACTAGCAGCTTTTTTTCTCTTCATTGCTAAAGGCAATCTGGCTTTAAAAAGGCAACAGAAGGTCAATATTGAAATATAGAAGTTGAATGTTTAAAGAGCTTTTGACATGCTTATCCAATTCTTCAAAAATTAGCTCAACTTTTCTCCAGACATTCAAATCTCTGTTATTTTCTCTTATTAAAACTATATTTCTACTCTGCCCCCAAATCACTTAGTAGTTCTAATTCTAATGTTGCTTTGGACTGTCTTTAATTGCCCTTAGTATTCAAGTCATCTCCCCAATTAGGGTATAAGTCCCTTTCTAACAGGGGCTATGCTTTATGTTTTTTCTCGTGTTCAAATAATTCTGGGCACATTGCTTGTCTGTGATTAATATCTGTTGTTTTGAGGATCCAGATCCAAAACAGAGTTCTTATTTGTAAGTCTTATGGTGTGCTTTCTATGTAAGCACCTTGTATCCTTGGAGTTCTTTGTAGTAGTTGGCAGATAGGTATTGCAGTGCATAGAGTGCTGGACCTATAGTCAGGAAGACCATAGACATTTATAAGATCTGTTACCATGAGCACATTATTTTAGCCACTATTTGCCTCAGTTTCCTCATATGTAAAGTGAGAGTAACATATCTCAGAGATACTTTAAGGATAAAACAGTTTCATATTTGTGAAATGCTTTGCAAACATCAAATCCCTGCATAAATGATGATGACAATGATGATGATGATGATGATGATGATGATGACGATGATGGTCATTACTCAAAAAGAAAGCATCCCTTCCAGATGGGGTAGCCAAGGAGAGTATCCCAGAGTAAGTAGGATATGGGCTGATCCTTGAAACATTTGGATTAAAGGGAAAGAAAAGGGCATGAACAGAAGTATAAGGACAAAGTAAAGAAAATGAATCATGTTGTGGGAATAGTTAACAAACTAGTTTGAGGGAAGAGTTCATTTTGATCTGAGATTCTTAATTTGTTTTGAATTTGTCTTAAAAAATTTGAATTTGTTTTAAAAAATATTTTGGTAACTATTTCATTATAACTGATTGTCTTCTTAATCTTATGTATTTTACATAATTCGTTAAAATTGTAACTATGCGTATAGGAGGTGCAATGAATAAATACCAGGCCTGGAGTCAGGAAGACTCATCTTCCTGACTTAAAATCTGCCCTTAGACAGTAGGTTTGTGACCCTGGACAAATAACTTAACCCTGTTTATCTCAGTTTCCTCATCTGTAATATGAGTTGAAGAAGGAAATAACAAATTACTCAAGTATCTGTACCAAGGAAAACCCAAATAGGATCACAAAGAGTTGGAAATGACTGACAAAGAATGCATCTGTGTATATATTATGAGAATGCGATCCATAGGCTTCACCAGACTGTGAAGGGGATTTTAAACTGGAAAAGGTTTAGGATCTGACAAAGATTTCATTTCTAAGTTATATAGGGAACTGATTTAAATTTGAAGGAATAAGAGCTTTTGCCCACTTGATAAACAGTCATAGGCAGTTTTCAGAGGAAGAAATCCAAGCTACCAATAACCATATGAAAAAATGTTCTAAATCACTAATAACTAGAGAAATAAAAATTAAAAGTAAAACAGCTCTGAAGTACCCACTATCCATAAGATTGGCAAAAATTGACCAAAGGGAAAATGACAAATATTGGAAGGGCTATGGGATACAACCATAGAGATGTCCTTTTGGTGGAATTGTAAACTGCTCCCTTCATTCTGGAAAATGATTTGGAACTAATTCCACAAAGCTATTAAATGGCACATACACTTTGGCCCACTGGTACTACTCTTGAGTCTATCCTAGGTCTATAAAAAGATTAAAGAAAGAGGGAAAAGATCTATATGTACAAAAATATTCACAGTAGTACAAAAGCAGGAAGGAAAGATGTGTGGGCAAAGAATTAGAAACTCAGGGAGTATTCTTCAGTCGGGGAATGGCTGAATAAGCTATGGTATGTGAATGTGATGGAATATCATTGTGTTGTAAGAAATGATGAAGGGAATGGTTTCTGAGAAAGCTTGTGTGAACTGATGCAAAATGAAATGAACAGATCCAAGAGAACAATTTATAAAATAGTAATAAAATACCTTTGAAAGACTAAAGAACTTTTACCAACAGAACAACCAATCACAATTCCAAAAAACTCATGAGAAAATATCCTTCATACTTCTAACTAGAGAATGGATGGACTCAGAGTGCCAATTGAAACACATACATACACACTATATATAGAGAGTGTATATGTGTGTGGTGGGGGGGCATCAGACCTGGCTAATGCAGGAATTTTTTTTGTTTCAATATACTTGTTTGTAACTGACTTTAAACAGTATATAACTGTTTTTGTTGCTTTCTCAAGAATGGGGGAGAAAAGGGATAGGCGGAGAATGTGAAGCTAAAAATTAAATAAAATTGATTTTTAAGCAGTTTGGAACCCCTGCTTTAGAGGAATAATGTCAGATGTGAATGGAAAAGTAGATTGAAAATAAATGGTAAAGGAGCTTGAATGTCAGCTCAAAGACCATAGACTTGGAATACAACAGGAAATAGACCAGAAATCAGAGCAAGGGACCT
Source organism: Bettongia penicillata ogilbyi (assembly GCA_023548195.1). Classification (NCBI taxonomy): domain Eukaryota; kingdom Metazoa; phylum Chordata; class Mammalia; order Diprotodontia; family Potoroidae; genus Bettongia; species Bettongia penicillata. The sequence continues at coordinate 174,829 of JAJHZJ010000766.1, forward strand.
AGGTTTTAGTCTCAACTCCATCATTAAATAAACTCATAACACTGGATAAATATCCACCCTTTTGGGTCTTAGCTTTCTCATCTGTAAAATAAGGGAATTGGACTAGATTCCTTTAAAGGAAACTTTTGTGTCTGGCATTTATAATTCTACAATTAATCAATAACATCCACGTACTTAAGGGTCTTAAGAATGATCTAGTTTTCCAGACTAGTCCAATCTGCTCTAATACAATCCATACTGATCACCCAGGATGTTTAAGGTACCATCCCAGGCACTGGAAATAATACGAAGTTCACTCAATAGTCAGTGATCATAGTCATCTATATTCACTGAGGGAATTCCTTTGAATATTTACAAGATGTACATAGTTCTGGGAGAATTTTACTCATCTGCTACTACAGGTAAGGCAGGTAGAAGAGACTTCTCCTGCCCTTCCACCCCCACCTCCTACTCCAGAAGCTCCTTGGAAATTTTGTTGCACTCCACAGAATTGAAAAGGGTAGAAAACAGTACTATGTATTTTTTTTTGTAAATAATAGGCTTTATGGTATTGGAATAGACACAGCCTTTTGGATAAAAGTACATAATACCAATGGACTAAATGTGAATTTTCCCAAATGGAAAACACACTGGCCAATAAACTGGGTGATTTTGCACAAAGAGCTTGCATGATACCTTTGCTCTCACAGAGCTCTCATGTAGGGAGAAATATAGAGATGAATAAACAACATGAACAGATAAGTGTGAACAGGCTGAATTAATGTATTTGTTTACAGTTTAGTTTCCCAGAAAGTAATATAACTTCATTCACTAATAAGGTAAACACAATGCAGTTTGTTCAAGACAATTCACAAATTCAATTAAAGAAAAACAAAGATTAAACTATTTCTAATGCTCATTTTGTCAGCTGATACGTCATTTTTATAATAAAATCAAGATCATTCATGAAAAGTTGAAGGGGCATCATCAGAGATTGGTACTTGCTTTTCTTCTGTTACATTTTACATGAGCTATTTGCCACATTGCCAACTAACTGTCTAGGGGTCCATTTTTTAATTCACAGATGAGCTAATGCATTCATGCAGATGATCATAAAGGGAAGGGGTTCACCTTGCATTAGCCTTGACTCATCACAATAAATTTAAAATGTTACCAGAAATAGTTGTCCATGTACTTTTTTGGTAAGCGACCTACATGCCATAATTTAAACATTTGCATGTCCCAGGGCCTTGATGGAGGACATTCGGCTTGTCTGAAAAACTCTGTCTCTCAAGGGAACCTGCGCAGCAAGGACGGAGAAGCAGATTCAGTACACGATGATGACATCAGGAGATAGTCAAGGTATCAGCAGTGACCTTATAAATCTCCCAAGTGCCAAGAATCCCAAGAGGGACTTAAGGATTGCGTCAATTCTGATGCAATATGGCATTAATAGGAATATTGCTTTATTTACTTTTCTCCCACTTTTCTCCTTTTTCCTCTATGCCTTTAGAGCAGGATGGTTACAGCTGTCTTTGCCTTTTTTTAGATATTGAAATTCATTCCATCTTGCATTTCCAGCAACCTCCTTTTCAAGTTATTTTCATGTGTAGCCTTTGTAAGTTGCGTTCAGCCTTCACATGGTACTTGCATTATTAGTTTGACCTCAAAATATTTTTTTTCTTTTGCTGACCTTCAAAGAGGGATGGAAAATAGGAAAACAGAATTTTTAAATGATAGAAGTTTAAAATGATTATAGCATTGCTTGTTTACTGAGGCTGGTAATGTTTTCTCAAAGCATACACAGGCTAAGTGTCCAAGTACAATTTCTGGGGATGCTCGACACATTTATACTGCATCCTTGAGCCATATGCCTTTTCTATGGATCTGACTAGTACATGCAAAAGGCAGTGCTGCTCCTGGTACACGTTCAACCAACCCATCAATCAGCAAGCATTTTTCAGATGTCTACCAGGAATTGCGCTATTTACTAATGATATAAAGACAAAAAAATAAAATATGCCTTCTTCTCAAGGAAACAAACATTCTATTAGGGGAGAAATGTACATGTGTAAATGTGTACATATATGCTATATGTGTGTCTATGTATGTATTTTAGGTACATATGCATGTGTTAATGTGCTTGTATGTGTATCGTACTGCGCATACATAATAGAAACAAAATAAATATATAAATGCATATATCATTTTATTCTATTCACTTAATTTTATTTTTAAATTACCATACCATCTGTTGTTTGTTGAGTTTGTCTAAAGTTCATAGAGTAATAGATTTAAAATGCAGTCTGACCTATGTTTTTGTAAGCAAAGAAACTAAGGGACCAAGAGATTAAATGACTTGCCCAAACATATACAGATTATAGTTATTGGAATCAGGATTTGAACCCAGTTTCTCTGACTCCAAATCCTGACTCTTTACCCTATGCCATAGTAGATAGAGTGCTGAACTTGAATTGGGTCAGAAAGACCTGGGGTCAAACCCTGCATGTGACACATACTAGTTGTGTGATTCAAGGCTAATCATGTCACTTTTCTGAACCCGAGTTTCTCCATTTAGAGAATGAAACAATTGGACTAGATGACCTCAGAGGTCCCTTTGAACTCTAAATCTATGATCCCATAGGCCAAAGGTCCCTTCCAGCTTCAAATCAGTAAAACTGTGATCCTTGAAAAATAGTGAGACAGGGATCAATGAATGTATGCTTAGGTAGATTGAGAGTTAATTGAACGATCCCACCCAAAACAATGTAATTAATTGGATCGATAGCAGCTTGGAAGTCTCTATTAGACAAAGGGATAGATGGTATACTTACCAAATTTGACAATGACATGAAGCTAGTGGATAAATCTATCACACTGAAAAACAAGATTGGGATTCAAATTTATTGTCAAGCTAAAATAATGAACCAAATCTACAAAGATTAAATTCCATAATAATTGTGAAATCCTGTATTTAGGCTCACAAAATCAACTGCACAATTAATGCATGTGGTCGATAAGGAAAATATACATGGATGTATGTGTATATGAGTATGTATATGTATATGCATATGTATATGTGTATGCATATGCATGTGTATATGTATATGTATACATATATGTAAATGTATGTGTTTCAGTGGACCACAAAGGATAATGTGTAACATGTAGCAGCAAAAAAGCAAATGAAGCTTTCTGATCTGACCCTGGCAGTGTCTAGTGTTCTGGACCCTGCTCAGAATGGACACTGGGTGGCAAAAGACTTAACCTTGACTGATGATTCTGTTGGCATACCTGTGTGACAATTGCAAATTCCTTTCAATCCTTTTATCCTCAGTTTCCTAATTTATAAAATGAGGGGATAGGACTAAATGATCTCTAATGCTCATCTCTAAATACAATTCTATGTTTCAAGTTGCCTGGTTTGTACTTATAGTCAGACATTATGAATTGCAGATACATGAGTAGAGGAAAGAAAAAGAGATAGAGACAGAGATGGAGGAATCTATATCTCTATCTTGCTTGTATTCTTTCTCCATGCAATATGGACATCTATATTGAGCCTGACTCATGAATCACTTCCAAACGTGCTAGTTTTTCACTAGCACATCACCTTGCATCTTGGACCATCTCCAGCCACCCTGATGAATATCAGGTCACTGGATGCACATGGCTCAGGAGAAGAAAGTGAGGTTGGTGACCTTGCACAGCCCTCCCTCACTCAAGTCAAAGTTAACTGTAAGTCATGTCATCATCTTGATGTCATGGCCATGTTCAAGAACAAAGGACAAACACAACAATACAAGCACATTACTAGCTTCCATGGTCGTTCCTGGGGATATCCCTTGTCATACTGTGCTTTGTCTCTTTCCTCTCCAGACACAAGGAATTGTGAGAAATATATTTGATATTATGCATGAGTCTGTGGGAAATATATATGATGGTGCAGACCAGGTTTACCAAGACAGTCCAAATTAGTCATAGGAGGTGGAGGTCAAGGTCCAATGAAATGTCAAGAGGAGTCCAAGAGGAGTTCCAAATACAGTCAGGTTTCAATTAGTGTGAATAAATAAATTCTATGGAATAATCATATTATATTCAGATATCCACTATATAAAATTATGATTATATGAAATGTAATAATTGGCTCCAGTACAATAGAAATATGCAGTGTCAATTTAAATAATGCGACTGCACTGAGTAATTCATCATTCTCATTAATTGAGACCTGGCTGTACCAAGTGAGCCAAAAGTCATAAACAAGGAGAGATGTAGGGAAAAGATCAGATCTGGATCAAAGTTAGTTCTAGGACTCAGGAAATTAAACAGAGCTCTATGACTTTATCTCATGTTTCTTCTAGTTTCCATACTGTATTTTATCTCCACCTCACTTTCACTGAGTGGGAAGCCACAGAGAAGTAAGGCATGTATAGGGCAGTGTAAATATCATTTGACTCTCAAACCACAAGGACACATCTTTAGCTGAGGTATACATGCATATATACAATATATTTGTGTATAATATACACATTATAATAATAATAATAATTCCCCCTCTCTAAATGTCACTTCTAGAATGCCAGGTCTAGATATTCTGCTTCTGTTTTTTTTATTACAGTCTCCAGAAGTTTTCATACACTCAGTCTAAAGTCCAGCCAAGGCATTCCTGGTAAAAGCCCCAGTGTCCATGTATTTCAATGCCTCAGTTATCTTGACCTGCTGTCTGCTGATTCTACATTCTTATGTAGATTTCTTCTGACTCTTAGCATCTGGAGAATCTCATATGTTAGATCTAGAAATAAAGGACCCTCATTCCTTTTATTTGTATTTTCATTTCCTGTATCCTTGAAGTAATATATTTATAAGTTCACAGGGTCATTGATTTAGAACTTGAATAGACTTTAGAAGTCATGGAGTCCAACTCTCTCACTTTGCAGAAAAGGAAACTGAGGCCCAGAGAGCTAAGTGACTTACCCAACGTCAAACAGGTAGGTAATGGCAGAGCCAGGATATGAACTCAGGTCTTCATGCTCTAAATATTTCTCTTTCTACTATTATGCTTACTACTAACGTGTGTGGAGATAGGGATGAGCCCTTTAAAGGACACAACTGGTAAGGTTATTGCGAATTACATCTGGAGAGCTGAATCAATACCTCCTCCACGGTTATTCAATCATCTGCTATTGGAGAATGTAAACACAGTAGGGTGAACAAAGAGCTTTTTAGATCCTTAGGAGAGGTAATGTTTCCTCCTGGCCCTACTCTGCTCTTTTTCCATCGTTGTAATGTGAGTAGATGTTCACAAATTCCTCTAGTGGTTCAGTCAGGCTCTCTGCTGTTCCAGAGGAACTGATTGAGAATTAGGGAAGTAGTAAAGATGAGAACTGTGGTCAGATACAGCATAACCTTGATTATCTGTATAATATCAATTGAGTTTTATCCTAATACCCTATTTCTAGAGAAGTTTTCTTAGTGGACATTGGACAAATGTATCACAGAAACATAAGAGAGAATAATGAGATTAAAAGAAGCAAACACTTTAGGAAAAGTAAGGGACACTGGATTTGAAATGAAGTATATGTTATAATACAATCATTGTGGCAATTGGTTTTGCTTAAAGTTTCTTATATTACAGAGAGGGGATTTAATGCAAGAGGTCCTAACAGGAGATGACTGTCATATAAAACCAAAAGACAATGATAAAACATTTTCATGTTTCGATTAAACATTTTTTTAAAATGTCTATATCTCAAGTTCTTTTTCTTCTCAAGAAGATTTAAATTCCTGGATAGAAAGGAGTGGGGGAGGTTAGGAATAGAAATAACTTAGTATGGTTCCTGAGAATGCAACTTCATTTTTTGAATTCAAGTTTATAAAATCAAAATGCAGTTTCATTAATTAATGACCATTAATTGCCTTAAATATTGCAGAATGCTTTGCTTTAGCTGAGCTAGCACACTAATTGCAATTTAGTTAGAATCACATTTCAGAATTTTTGTCACTTTTTTGTCCATAATATAAATATTGCAAGTCTGAAGATAGCACCTAAACATTTGACATATTAGTGTGTGTATATGTATGTATGTATGTATGTGTGTGTGTATGTGTCTGTAGTTATAGCTATATCTGGGAGACAATACAGATGGACGGTGAGTTAAACAATAGAAAGTGAGTATAGTAGCTTGCTTTTGGGAAATTGAAAATCTCTTTTAATAAACTCATTTCCCACAAAAGCAAAGGCCCATCTTTTTAATGTCAGCATTCTCTTGCGTTGTTTTATGTCCATGAAAAATGGTGCACAACAGTCTCTGAAGAATTAAAGATGAATATAACACAGAGCAATGGAAGGATATATGGTAGGTGTGAGCAGGCTGCAGCAGGAAACCAATGAAAAATTTCAAATAAAAACAAGAGTAAAAGATGACATCAGGGACTGTTCCTATAAGAGAAGAGGTAATATGGCAAGAGCAACAAATAACAGGCAGACAGCTAGAAAGCTTCCCTATTACTTTTGGATATCAACAGAAAATATGGAACACCTTATAGGATATTGGGTAGCCATCATATGGCAAAGTTATTAGAGGGTGTGGATCTCCATTGTTGGAAGGAGCTGCCAGATCAATAAGATCAAAGATCCATTTGAGTATTTATCAGCGTAAATACACTGTGTAAACACACACACACACTATCCCCTTTTTAGGGGAAGGAGGATCAGATTTGTGATATGGAATGGAAAATTCCTAGTGATATAATTTTCTATTCTAATTCTAAACAAGCCCTTGATTGGCAATTTTTAAAGAGTTTCCCACCTTAAATTCATAGAATAAGCTGAGGTTGTAATTGTTATGGGTACTAATGAGCATTAGAACTAGGGCACTCCATCATTCTGTCACCGATGAACTAGATTTGTAATCAGGGGACCGATGTTCCAATCTCAGGTCATTCAATTACAACCTGGGTAACTTTGAGTAAGTCACTTCAACTCTAGGACATCATCATCATCATTAGAATACTTATGCAGCACTTATTTGTCCCAGGTACTGTGTTAAACACTTTAAAATGTTTGTCTCATTGGATCCTTACAACCCTGAGAGGTATGTTCTATTATTATCCTTATGTTACATATGAGGAAAATGAGACAGAGATTAAGTGATCTGCCCAATATTAAATAGCTAGTTAAGTGTCTGAGACTGGATTTGAACTTAGGTTTTCCTGTCTCCAGGTCTGGTGCTCCATTCATTGCACCATCTAGCTATCATAAGACTCAAATTCCCAGAATCATAAATTTAGAGATGTAAGAAATCTCAGAAGTCACTTAATCCAACTTTCTCATTTTTGAGATGAGGAAACAGAGGCCTAACCAAACAGGTTTGAACAAGTAGTACATATTAGAGGCGGAATTTGAACCCAGGTCCTCTGACTGGGCATTTAAGTGCACCAATGAGTCAGCAAGATTCATCTTGTTGAGTTCAATTCTTCTCTCAGACACTTACTCTGACAATAACTGTGTGAGCCTAAGCAAGTCACTTAACCCTATTTACCTCAGTTTCCTCATCTGTAAAATTGAGCTGGATAAGGAAATGGAAAACCTTTCCAGTAACTTTGTCAAGAAAATCCCAAATGGGTTAAGGACAGTAGGATACAACTGAAAAACAACTGAGCTACAAGAATCTCAGACTCAAAAGCCAGAGCTCTTTCCAGCACACCACAATAGCTTGCATGTTTCTTCAGATGTAAATATAGGAGGTGGACTAGACAACTTCTAAGTTTCTTTATAACTCAAAAGTTATGACCTAATGAGCTTAAAAAAAGCAAACCTCATTTTAAAAATTCCCCAACTATTACACTGCTAGAAACTGGTGACAGCAAAAGTTGGGTCACCATCACCATTGTTCATTCAAGCAAATTTGAAAAGAGCAGCTTGAGAAATCCCGAAGCTAATCTAGTTTCTTCTAAGAAGGGAAGCAGAACTAGCAAGGGGGCAGGGAAGAAAATTGCGTTATTAAGCTTATGATTCACAAACAAGTAGCTGTGCACCCAAAATTTCATTTTGTCCAGTACTTCATCCTGGATAACTCAATAAACATTACGACAGACTTATCCAGAGCTGGACTCAGTCCCACAATTGAAAGAATGCTTAAAATTATTTAAGGTGATTTAAAAAAGAAAGAACTTGCCTCCACCAAGAACTCTGAGAATGTAGAAATTTAAAATAGGTTGATTTTTTTTTTTGTCTGCTGAGGCAGCTGGTGGTAAAATGAATGAAGGGCTGGGCTTTTGAGTCATAAAAACCAGAGTTCTGGTCTCTGATACTAGCAGTGTGACCTTGGGCAAATCACTTAATTTCTGCTTGCCTCAGTTTCCTCTACTCTAAAATGGGGAAAATATAGCACCTACCTGTATCAGTAAGCACCCTGACATACACAGAGGTGTCTGCTATCACAGGTTCTTAGATGTGCATTTATAATAGGAGAGGCAGCAGAGAGGGAAGCACCAACATCTGGGTTTTCAAAGCCAGGGGTTTCTTAGCAGCTTTCCAGAGTCTCATCTGGCCAAACAAACACTTCCAGTCAGTAAGCCTCAAAGTAAAACCTCACTTCAGAGTATTTAAACACTTTTTTAGAGCCAAAGGGCATCACAACCCTTGAGAATCAGGGCCTCATTAACAAAAGGTGTGAGCCTTCCTACAAATGTTCCCAGTTCCTTTGATGGGTGGGGAAAATCTTCTTTAATCACATAATTCAATCAGAGGCACTTTAAACAAACAAAAGATCCTACTTCAATTGCCATCACTCTACCCCACAAAGTTGTTGTGAGGGTTAAATTAAATAATATTTGTAAAGAAAACAAAAAAAAGACACTTGGCACAGTGCCCTGCACATAGTAGAATGCTATCTAGATGTTTATTCCTTCTCCGTACTTAGAATCATCAGGATTTAATGTATTGTTGTCATAAACTTTGACGTAGAAGGGACCTGAGAGGGCAGTTAGTATAGCAGGAACAAGTTAGAGAATAGGAAGCAAACCCCAGACAGATGAAATGCCATGCCTTCAGTCAGGATTCGATCTTCTGTCCTCTGGTTCTGAGCCCAACATTCTTTTCATTGTGCCACGCTGCCTCAAGGATCTCTCAAGCTTGTGAAGGTAATCACTTCATCCCCTGAAAAATTAGTTGTACCAGCAACTGAGATTCATTTTCTGGAATAGTGTGTGCTTTAAACCATATAACTGCATGCAACATTTAATGATTACTCCATATGTGTGTGAGCCCCTAGACCTCTTAGAAACCCTTGGTCTTGTATTTCTTTAATGCCTTCATTATGTATTATTGTGATATAGTTTTGTGTGTCTGTACTTGTCCCTCTTTTAGACTATAGACTCATGAAGGCAGAATCTAGATCTTCAACTTCATACCTACTGGAGCGTGCAAACTGAATGAATGAATGAACCTCATTTTTACCATTATTTGGTTGAATTAAGTTAAACTGATCCTAGACTTTATTTTGAAAAATTATTTTTTGAAAAATTTTGTCTACAGAGTAAGTACCAGTAAAGGAGAGAGGTGTCCAACACTAATCGAGTATCACCTTGGGTCTTTCTCTGAAGGATGGACACAGGGATAGAATGGAGCTCTGTTAGCCTAGAAAAAGGACAAAGCATCCAGGATAACAATCATTGTTTAGAGAAATAGAAATTGGGGAATGGGTTTGTGATTTCATTTGGTACAGATAGCTCCCAGATATAGAAGATACCTCTACCAATGCAAGTCAGCACTTTCTGCAATTAGCAGTTTGTAAAGGGTACTGAGAAACTGTGTGTCTTACCCAGGTTCTCACAATAAATGCATATCAGAGGTGAGTATTTTTTAATCCAAGGTCAGTTATCTATTCATTATGCTATATTGTTTCTCTTTTAGATAAATACGAGAATAAAATGCATCTTGAGGGATCATCAGGTTCCTACTATGCTGGTAGGATTCCCTGATCAGTCAAGTGACCAAGAGTTAGTGATTGTGATTTCTTTTAAAAGATAAAATGTAAAAAAGCACTTTGTCAATATTTAAAAATAAAAGGGAAAGATATGAAGAGTCCAAGAACTGAACTCTGTTTTTATATATGTGAGCAGTGTTATAACTTTTCCCCTCTAAATATAATTGTGTTTTATTCCAGAACAGTATGTGGAGTTTTTTTTAACCATTTTTGGTTGGGTGGCATCCAATGTAGAAAGATTAATTATAGTTGTCTTTAACAGAACAGACTATTGGATAAAAACAGAATAGCAATTGCAAGATGATGATTCTTGAAAAAAAATGAAATTATTTTTTAGGCAAAGAATGAGAGCTTACTCTGCTGTTCTTACAAAATATATGTTTGCATAAACACAGAGGATAATTTCATATATCACCATTGGTGTGGCTGGGAGGCATTTCATTTTCTATCATGCTGCATGAATGGAGGAAATTGGAGGTGGAATCCAAAACACCTGAGTTCAACTCCTAGTTTAGATACTAGCTATGGGATCCTGGGTGTGTAATTTAACCTCTTTCAGACTCAGTTTCCTCATCTGTACAATGAGGATAATAATAGCACTTACCTCCCAGGGTTTTTGGGAAAATCAAATAGTGCACGTAAAGTTATATAAATTAAATATATAGTAAATTAAATAATTATAATATTATATAAATGCCAGCTATCATCATAATTATCATCATCATAGCTAAGTCATTAATAATTTAATCTGCTTGACTTTAAGAGGGAATTTCATGAACATTTTGTTCAGGAATTATGGACTTGTGTGATTGAGAAAATCACTCTTCATTTGACACTATATTGGTGGAGAACAGAATGTTCTCATGATTACTGAATTCAGTTTGATGGCACAATTACTTAAGAGGAAATGGAGAATGTCATGCACAATATTGACACCTCATGCTTACAGATCTCCTTAACTGTATCTGATTTTTAAAGGTGAGCAGAGCTTTTTTAAAAGCTTATCTTTTAGTGCAATTTGAAATGTCACAAGATGTGGACTTTTAACTAATAGGAATATTCTTATCTGGAGGCAGGAATAAGAGAAAAGGTAATTTGAAAACATAAATTTTTAGAATTGATGCTGTATAGATGTCTTGGTTGTGACTCTAGACCCAGAACCCCAAATTCCGTTCATCCCTATAAGGCAGAAGGAGGACCAGTGAATGAAAGTTACAAGGGAGTAGGTTGTTGTTTTGTGAAGGGTTTTCTCAGTACAAGAAAAAACATGACATATACTGTGGCAGAGCATAGAGAAAGAAGTTAGCAAGAACTGAGATCAGATCTTACTTCCAACACATACTTGCTGTGCCTCAAAGTAACTCTCTAGAATTAGGGCTATAAAGTTACAGAGGAGGCATACACCCCTTGGTTTTATCATCTGATAATTGAGGAAATAAGTCTAGAACAGACCTCTAAGGTTCCTTGCAGCTCTGAAGCAACCTGTGGCCAGTGACCTACATCAGTAGGTGGATGAAATCATAGACCCAGACAAATAACAATAGAATTAGAAAAGCTGTCATCAATTTCATTTGCATAATGGGTATTGCATTTCTTGCCTTCTCAATGGGTGTTGGGGTGGAGGGAGAGAGATTTGGAACGGCACAAAAACATTAAACTTAAAAAAAATTTAAAAAATTAAATGATCATAACAATTAATGTTTTCCCCTCTCCCCAATGGAATATGTTGCTTTATGGCAAGGTGAGTCCACCAACACTAAAAGTCATTAAGCAGAGGATGAACATCGGGTTACTAAGGCTTTGGATAGGGTAAGTAATTGGTGAGATTTTTTCCAGATCTAAAATTCTACAATTCTGTCAATGACTTAGCATCAATTACCAATCCACAATTACTGTGAAAATGAAAATTCCTTCGTTTCTAACATGTGGAATAAAAGACACAAAAGATCTCTTGTATTTCACTATCACTGACATAGATACTACCATTTGGAAAGGATTGAACTAAGTGACCACCAATCTCTCTTCCACTTCTAGTATTTTCTCATTTTTCAAGATCAGACACATTTGTTATTTCTCTGAAGCACCAAACAGTCTACTATAATCATGCATAAACATTAGTATCAACACAGAGTTAGCTATGAGTTCAGATTCATGGAAGGAAACAAGAGACACAGAGACGGACAGACAAAGACACCCAGAGAGACAGACAGGCAGAGAAACTGTATTGGCAAAAGGAACTAGCTTGGAAGCACAAAAAGGTGCATCATTTTTTTTAATCTGATATCTACTTCCATGGTGTCCTACCTACACAATGGACAAGTAATAAGATGTTCATTGATTTAGGGGAGGGAGGGAAGTAAAAATTGAATTGAACATAAGGAAATTATCTCCTTTCCTTGCAACTCATAAATTCAATTTTCTGTGCTACTATTTTATAGTAGAACCTACTTTTCCTTGTTTTATTAACTTTTTCAGCTAGAATCATCATCTTTATCTACTGCCTAAATCTACTGTCAAAATAAATGGTCCATCATCTTTATTTTAATGCCACTTTACTTTGGCTTATATTTTCTTTTATTTTTTATTTTTTTATTTAACTTTTTACATTCATTTTCACAAAATTTTGGGTTCCAAATTTTCTCCCCTTTTATCGCCTCCCCCCACCCCAATACACCAAGCATTCTAATTTTCCCTATCACCAATCTGCCCTCTCTTCTGTCATCCCTCCCTTCTCTTGTCCCCATCTTCTCTTTTGTCCTGTAGGGCCAGATGACTTTCTATTCCTCATTAACTGTATGTCTTATTTCCTAGTAGCAACAACAATACTAGACAGTTGTTCCTAAAACTTTAAGTTCCAAATTCTCCGCATCCCTCCCTCCCCACCCATTCCCTTTGGGAAGGCAGGCAATTCAATATAGGCCATATCTGTGTAGTTTTGCAAATGACTCCCATAATAGTCGTGCTGTGTAAGACTAACTATATTTCCCTTCATCCTATCCTGCCCCCCATTGTTTCTATTCTGTCTTTTGATCCTGTCCCTCCCCAAGTATTGACTTCAAATTGCTCCCTCCTCCCATTGCCCTCCCTACCATCATCCCCATCCCTGCTTTTCTCCTTCTCCCCCACTTTCCTGTATTGTAAGATAGGTTTTCATACCAAGAGTGTGCATTTTATTCCTTCCTTTAGTCGAATGTGATGAGGGTAAACTTTTTTTTTTCTCAGCTCTCCTCTTTTTCCCTCCACTAAAAAGTCTCCTGTTTGCCTCTTGAATGACATATAATTACCCCATTCCATTTCACCCTCTTTCCTCCCCCTACCTTTCTCTCTCACCATTTACCTTAATTTCTTTGAAGATATGGTCCCATCCTATTCAATTCACTCTGTGCTCTCTGTCTCTGTGTGTGTGTGTGCATGTGTGTATGTGTGTGTTTGTGCACATGTGTACATGTGTGTGTGCATGTGTATGTATGTGTGTGTGTAGTCCCACCAACTACCCAGATACTGAAAAGTTTTAAGAGTTACAAATATTGTCTTGCTCAGCTTTCCAGGGCACGACAGACCCTGGGGACAGCTCTCCAGGGCTCTCTGGAACCGAAATCTTTTCCACTGTGTTTCTGCGTGGCTTGCAGTGATCCAGAATTTGTGGGGAGTTCTTCTTGTAGGAAATATATGGACTGTGGGTTCGGAGCTAGCATACATGAGTCTTTCTACTCTGCCATCTTGGCTTCACCCCCCCTTGGCTTATATTTTTAAATCCATTTTCAAATCACATTGTAGAAGGAAGGAAGGAAATATGCGTTTATTAAACACCATGTTCCAAGCACTGTGACAAATGATCATCTTAAAACACATTTCAGGGGTGACTAAGTGGTTCAGAGCACCCCCCTTGGAGTCAGAAGGACCTGAGTTCAAATCCAGTCTCAGACACTTGACATTAGCAGAAAGACCTTAGGCAAATCACTTAAACCCAATTGTCTTGCCTTCCCCTTTCCAAAAAAAAAAAAAACACATTCCCCACATGTCTGATCATAACATTAATACATTTGGGAAACTTTATTGTCTCCCCATTCTCTATAGAACTTGCTTGGTCTGCATTCAAGTATCTTCCCATCTTTCCAAATTTATCTTCCACTGTGCCTCTTACTGAACCTTGGGTCCCATCCATATTGAACTATTCACTACTTTTCAAACCAACTAGAAATATTGATCCTTCCAGGATTTTGATCACAGCATTCCTTCCACCTCCCTCAACATCTTCATCTGTTGAAATTATACCCATCTTTCCAGATCCAATTCAATCTCCAACTTTCTCATGGAACCTCTTGCTATCCACTACTTAGACATAATCTACATAATCATGTGTTTTTATCTTTTCCTTCTTGTTGTAATTCTAATAACTACCCACATGCAAAGGATGCTGTTATGGTGTGCAAAGCTATTTTCTCATTAGAACCAAGTGAGATAGACGATGAAATATTACAATCTCCATTTTACTATTAGCAAAACTTGCCATGGACTTGTGCTTGTTTTTACACTGTTTCAAGCATCTTGTGAATGTAGGATCTTTTTGCTTTGGCAATGGTGCTTCATTGGCATCCACAGATGGCATCCAAAAATTCATACACACACGCGCGCACACACACACACACACACACAGAGTTTTTTTACACCCCCTAGAAAACAAGAGTGTAGATTTATCAAGCATGCTGAACTAAAATGTATATTGATCATGTTGGAATGATGCCAAATCGAAATCCTTGAAACAAAACTCTTATCATCCTAGGCCCCTACTAAAGAAGTGTCAAGGACTTTCCTTTAGACTAAAGGAAAAGGACTTTCCTTTGCCTTTAGACTAAAACATAATCTGTTGGGCATTTAAAAATCCTTCACAATTTGGTAAAATCCATCTTTTTGTTTTGTTTTGTTTTTTTATTTCATAGCTTTATTCCATATTTATAACAATACAATAAACTGTCTGGTGGTACAGAAAATTTCTTCTACAATCACAAAATATACACTTAGAAGTTCCTATCCAGCCTTTTAAAAAGTCATGAAGTGAGGAGGTGGAACCAAGATGGCAGGCTCTTGGACAAACTCCTTTGGATACCTCTGAAAGGAGAATCTGACCAAATTTTGGATATGCAGAATGCAGTGGGAGACAAACTGTGATGGATTCGGAGCTCAGGTTGGACTGGAAGGTCCACGGGAAGGATCTGTTCTGTGGGGGTGAGTCCACAGTGCACAGTGCAGTGTGGCCAGCACAGCGGAGTAGAAGGGACCCGAGAAACCTGAGAGCGGCAGGTGGAATCGGCGAAGCAGCACTGAGGGTGGGAGACAAGCCAAACCGAGCCAGTGAGAGCCGCCGAGCACCAGATATCAGCACAGCAGCTCCTGAGACCTTCAGCCCAACGATTAAACTTCAGTAAGTCACCTACTTGAACCTCCTGGAGCCAGGATGGTGGAGTGATCAGTAAATGCTCTCTCCTTCCCCCTTGATGACCGTGAAAAAACCATAAAATATTTCCCCAGAAAAATTCTGGATCAGCGGAAACAGCAAAGGGGCCAGTAATAGTCTCATAACACCTGAGGCTAGGAAAATAGCTAAGGGGGATTCCTCCTATTGTGGTGGAGGCAAACCAGAAATACAGAGGACCCAGGATAGAGAAAACTCACACTAGGACCCAGGCAAGCCTCAGCTCCAGGAGAGGAGCCCCAGGAGGGGTGGGAACACGCATTAGCATCTAGGCATGCCTCAGCTGTCCAGGGGAGTCAGAAAGACAATAGGGCAGCTGGGATTGCCAGCCCCTGAGCTTGCCTTTGCCTCAGTTCATCTGAGGAGATCTCCTGTGACCAGACCACTCCTTCCCCACACTTAACAAGCTAAACCCAGGGCTGATCTGGGAAACACCAAACAAAAACCTGCTTTTAACTTTTTCACACATCAGCTCAGCAAAAAGTTCTGTAGCCTCTGACTGAAAGAACCAGAAGCCACAGCACTCAATCAACATCATGAACAAGAAAAAGCAGAGGGATGAAAGAACCATAGACTCTTTCTATGGGGATAAGGACCAAAACACAAACACCAAAGAGGTCAGAGCTGAGACTGTACTTCCATCTGAAACTTCAGAAGGGACTATGAACTGCTCGCAAGCACAAGCAGCTGTCCTGGAACAGCTGAAGATGGAAATAGAAGTTAAACTGGCCAATGATTTTAAAATTTTGATTAAGGAATTCGCTGATGAGAACATCTGTTTGAAAAGGAAAATTGAACAAATGGAAAAGGAAGTTCAAAAATTAACTGGAGAAAATAATTCCCTAAAAGGACAAATGGAAAAGGAAACCCAAAACCTAACTGGGAAAATTGGTCGAATGGAAAAGGAAGTACAAAAATTAACTGGAGAAAATAGCTCCTTAAAAGGAAAAATTGGGCAGATGGATAAGGAGATGCAAAAGTTAATGGAAGAAGTTCCTATCCAGGAAAAATAGTCCTCTACCTTTATATTATCCTTCAGCTTTATCTTGACCTTAATTTCCTTTTTAAACATAGGAGCAATTTCACAAATCAGTCATCTGAGTGTCCAATCTTTGTCCCTCACCTCTTAATTAACACAAAATATGCTGTGATGAAAATGTTTGATATTTTCCATTCCACCTATCATCTATTACAAAAGTGCTATTCTGCAAGTATTTAGATAAGAAAAAAGGTAAACAACAATGCCCACAATTTTTCTTTAATAAATGCAAGCTTATAATAAGGACATTTATCAGTCAATAAGCAGCAGGTAAAGAGGATTCACAATGACCACTTGCTTTTTCTTCTAATTAACAAATGCTTTTTAAAATCAGTGGCACAGGTAAATGTGGAGTAAGGGGGTTTTAAAACCCTCTCGGGTTCCTACAGTGAGCACTTTTACTGTTATAACTATCTACTAAAGGGTTACAACACATAAAATTCTAACCACTGAGTGTAAATCATCTTTTTAGAAGGTTTTCTGTCCCTAGTACTTGTGAGGAATTGAGATAGTCACTATCCAAATCCTCTAGTGTATTAAAAAATGGCAGTAGTTGCTGTCCATCAATTTCAGCTCCTTTGTAGGGCTTTTTACAGTAGATTGTTAGGTATAGTTCTCAATCACAGAAACATAGCAATGACAGACATCTAAATACAAAATATTCTAATTCTTTGCTTTAAAAGTATGGTTAACATACTATTTATTTGTTATTAGTACAACAGAGGCATCTATGTGGTACAGTAGATAAAGCACCAGTGCAGGAGTCAGGAGGACCTGAATTCAAATCTCATCTCAGTCACTTGACACTCACTAGCTGCGTGACCTTGGTCATGTTACTTAACCCCAATTGCCTCATCCTGGGCCATCTCCAGTCATTCTGATGAATGTCTGGTCACTGGATTCAGATGGCTCTGGAGAAGTGAGGCTGGTGACCTGCACAGCCCTCCCTCACTCAAAACAAAGTCAAGCGCAAGTCATGTCATTATTTCTCTAATGGCATGGTCTTCTTCAGCAATGAAGGACGAACACACATCAGTACAACAGTAATTTTGTACTGAAAATTACAAACCACAGACTCTAGGTGTTTTACTTCACAAAGAGAGCCTAATTAACAGTTGAAAAAATTAATACATTACTTAAAAAAACACAAAAAATGACAAGAAATGCATTAAAAAAATTTAAAAATTTTAAATTTGAGCCAAGAGTAGTCAGAATTTCAGTTTACTAACTAATATTTACACATTATGTGTCATATATTATGAAGCTACCATGCACAAGAAATCAAAAAATAAATCACCTTGAAACCTAACTAAACTGAATATTCTAGGATACGAGCTACAGAATAAAAATTGTTTGCACACAGCAGTTAGTTGAGAATGGCTGCTCATTCACCTCTTGACTTGAAAAAAAAACATTTTCCAGAATTCACTCTAAATGATTAACCAAACCCTTAACTATTGCATATGGCAGGTACTTTGCTTTCTCCTTCCTTGGGTCATAAGTTCATCAATATTTTTCTCCAGATCACCAATGTAACTGCTCATATCATCAATTAGACCAATTATCTGGTCTGACATGGTCTGAAACTTGTCCTGCCTCTGCTGGAGAAATGTTTGAACCATGATGGTCATGTCCTGTACAGTTTTGAGGTCTGTTTCCACCATAGCACCAGTTCCTGAATGCCTCAAATCCATCTTTTGAGCCTGAATTTCCTTTTCTGCCCTTCATATACTTTGCATTCCAGTCAAATTCGACTAATTGATATTTCCTATATAAAATATTTCATCTCCCATATTCATATCTTTGCACAAGCTGCCCTCCCATGATAATGTAACATGGGTTGGGGAAGTTCTATAATCCCACAATTTAAGGTAACATAGACAATTCAAAATGTGGGAACATTTAGACTATGATCTCCCTGAGGTGTTATATCAATAAGCACCCCAACATACATGGGAGCCTACTACCACAGGTTCTTTTATCTGCTTCTTTAAAAGGAAAAGCAGACTTCGAGGGGTTAACAATCACTTAATCAAGCAAAAGTACCAGGGAAAATCAAAATTAAAATTTCAGAGAAATCAAAAATTAACAAAAATGCTTCCAAAATGTGTGACCATTAACATACATACATCTTTACCAGAGAGGGAACATCTGGGTTTCTCAAAGCTGGTGGGGAGAGGAAGTCGTTAGGGACTTCCCAGAGTCTTCTTCCAGACAAATAAACACTTTTAATCAGTAAGACCCAAAATGAAACCTTATCTTAAGAGTATTTATATACACTTTTTAGAGCCAGAGGGTATAACCCACAGACCCAGTGCCTCACTTTTTAGAGCCAGAGGGTATAACCCACAGACCCAGTGCCTCAATAGGAAAAAATTAAAGTACTTGGGACCCTCCTACAAAACAACTCCCCTAATCAAGTTTCCCACAATGGGTGGGAAAGATCTTCCTTAGTCACATTCAAATAGAGACAATTATACTTCTTGATTATACCAAAACAAAAGCAGCAAAAGATCTTATTTTACTTGCCATTTCAGGAGTGAATCTCTTTGGTGAGAAAAAAAATAACTCATAATTGACTGATAGTATGAATATTCTGTATAAAGTATCAGTGAGTTCACAGTGAATTCATCCTAAAATAATCCAGGGAGTAGTGGAAGATTACAGTTCTGGAGTTGAAGATTGCAGATTTCCAGCCCTTGAGAGGAAATTTCTTTTGATGGGAGAGCTCTTCTCCCTCCTCTTCAAATGGCCCCATCAAAGCAGAAAGAGGACGAATAGGAGACAATCCAATCTAGAGCCAAGATTCACACCAAAGAACCAGAGAGACAAGGATAAATAAATATAGCCACTTGATGGAAGGTGCAGCGTCAAAATTTGTGACCTTTTGAACAAGAAAATAATGTCAGTTATTGACTGGGGGGTTAGGGAGAGTGAAAACTAAGAGATCTGAATTTACCCTATAGCAACATATGTTCCCTACACATATATATCACCAGTGTCATTCATTAAATTTAATCCCTTCTTCCCCCAGACTATCTGTATGATGGTGAGGGATTTGTACCAGGATTTGGAGAGGAAATATTTTGTACCAACTGTTTTTTATCATACTTAGCATAAACTTCTTTAAATGAGGATAATTATGATTATTGGCTGATAAGCACACTAGTAGCAGCTCATAAGTGACACCAAATGCTCCGCAATTACCCCAAGAATTCTAAGGGCAGCAGTAGGCCTGCTGCCACCTCCTACAAGAATGTCTTGATTCCTCCATTTGTTAACGACTCCTCCCTCAATTACTTTTCATTTAATTTGTGCTATTCATAGTTTGTATTTAATTATCTGTGCACATGTGGTATCTCCTCAATAGTTTAAAGTTTGAAAAGTACATATATACACAAGTACAGAAGCAAAATTTTTGAGGTTAAGTTCTCTTGCTTACTTGTATTTATTTCTAGTGTTGAAAAGGGTAGTTTTTTTTTTGTGTTTGCTTGCTTGCTATTGCCATTTCATATTTCTATTTTTCTTTTCTTCTGGCTTAGAGAGACAGTGAGAAAATACTTGCCTTTTTTTTTCTTTTTTTGCATTTTATTCCCAGGACCTAGAATATTGCCTATAGTACACTTTGATAAATGCTGATTCAATTGAATATATATATATATATATATATATGGGTGTTGTGTATTATATGTTCTTAATTGTAGGTAGCATCTATATAACTCTTCAAGCTTTGCACATTATCTCATTTGATCCTCATAACAACCTCTATTATTATTCCCATTTTAATTATTGGATAACTAATAATCTGGGTTACTTTCCCATAGTCACAAAACAAATAAGTGTTGGAAGTAGAAGTCAAACTGTCTTCCTAATTCCAACATTCTATGAACTATGATACTTGACTGCCTATAGTGTCTATATATATATTTGTATATATCTGTATGTTTGTGGATGTTTTTATATATATATGTAACCTCTTGCTTTCCCCATGGTACAGAAATCATATTTCTTTTTCTTTTCTTTTTTAATTTTTTTCTTATTATTTTATTTGTTTTCAGTGTTCTACATTTACTTCCATATATCTTAGATTCTTTTCCCCTCCCTCCCCTCTTCTCCCTAGTTCTCCACTCCCTCCCTGAGACAGCATGTGATTTTATATAGGCTCTACACATACATTCTTATTAAATGGATTTTCACCTTAGTCATGTTGCATAGAAGAATTAAAATGAATGGGAAAAATAATAAAACAATCTTTCTTTTCAAAAATTTTTGCCTTGCAAACATTTGTTTTTCTCTACAAAGATGTATTAGTGCATAAAAGGTCCATACTGAATGCTTAGCTATCTTTTAAAATCAGTATCATAATTTACTATAAAGTATGGCTAACATGACAGGGAAAAGAATACAAATTATGTTTAAACTTAGAAATCAGAATTACAAACGGACCAAGTTTAAATAGTTTTCCTGAGTTAAATTTTAATCTTGTTTAAAGTTTGATTTCAAAAAACAGACTCCTATGTTTGTCACTTAAAATGACCTGATTCTAGTCACCTTTCCAGGTTCGTTGAAAATTGCTCCTTTTCATGTACTTTACATTCCATTCAAAATGACCTGCTTTCTGTTTATCTCCTGTCTCTGTGTCCTCCATGACTATAATTTACTCCTTCATCACCCCCGTCTCTTTAGATTTCTAGCTTCATTACAGGCTCAACTGTACTACCACTTTCTATAAATCCTCCCACTATAAATTGTTTTGTAATTAGTTTATGATATATTTTACATTCATTTATCAGTGTACATGTTATTTTCCCTCAACAAAATATATGTCCCCTGTGGACAGAAAATTTCATTTTTATATTTAGCTTGTTCTGAATATCTAGCATGGTACTTTGCATGTAGCTTCGTAAGTGATTACTAAATAAATGAATGAATGAAGTGCATTCATATGACATGACTTGCACTTCACTTTGTTTTTGAATGAGGGAGGGCTGTGCAGGTCACTAGCCTCACTTCTCCTCCAGAGCCATCTGAATCCAGTGACCTGTTATTCATCAGGATGACTGGAGATGACCCAGGATGAGGCAATTGGGGTTAAGTGACTTGCCCAAGGTCACAGAGCTAGTGAATGTCAAGTGTCTGAGGTGAGATTTGAACTCAGGTCCTCCTGATTCCTGCATTGGTGTTCTATCCACTGTACCACCCAGCTGCCCCTACACTGTGTCCTCACACAAAGTGAAGGGTATAAAGTTTAAGTCAAAGTAAGTTCAAAAAAAGATGTCTTCAAAGTCACTGCAACATGATTTGACTAGTATGACTCCAGTCCCCTCATTTTTAGCCTCTTATAGGAAAGGTATTGTTATGATTAAGATTTTACCTGCCTGTTCTTCATTCCTACTTCCGTGTTCTGCATTCCAACCTCCTTGTTAGGTAATTTAGAAAATGCTATCCTCTTACTGGTACCAAAGATAAAAAACAATCCCCTACTGTAATCATATTAACTTTTTGTCTCAAATGATATATAAAGTCAAGCCCTGAAGGTCTCTGAGGCTTCATCTGGACTACAAATAATACTCAATTTTTTGCAGGCATTGAGACTATACACTGAGACTATCCCTACTTGCACCTGCTTTCCTCATTCCCTTTTGGGTAGCAATAAAATTTGTGAAAACTATCTTTGTTTAGGGTGATGTTTTTCATCTTAACTCCAATGCATTATAGCTGTGCTGCCTAAAATGCAATTAGACTTTGAAATAGTGATCACTGATATGAATGATGCACTTGGAAAGGAGAGAGAGAAAGTAGCAATAATCTGTCACTTATAGAAACTTTGCACAGAACCTTTAGGTGTTATATATTTCCAACCCCATCAACGTGTAGATGAATGGACTGAGGACCATAGAGATGAGGTCACATAATGAGTCAGTGTCCAAACCTAAACTAGAATTAGGACTGCTGATTTCTATTCCACAAGTTTTTTGGCTTTTACACTCAAGTATCGAAAACAGAGATTCTTGAACTGGGATCTGTGATAAGTTGATAGGTGATTTTTAGTGGTATTTTTTTCCAAGTACATGTAAAGACAATTTTAACATGCATTTTTATAAGATTTTGAGTTCCAAATTTTTCTTGCCTCTCTCCTCCCTAAGACAGTAAGCAAATTAATATAGGTTATATATGTGCAGTCATGTAAAACATATTTCCATATTAGTCACGTTGTGAAACCAGAAAAAGAACCAAAGGAAAAAAAACTGTGGAAAAAAAAGAGTAAAAGCAGTATTCTTTGATCTGCACTCAGACTCTATCAGTTCTTTCTCTGGATATTGATAGCATTTTCCATTATGAGTCTTTTGGAATTGTCTTGGATCATTGTATCGCTGAGAAGAGCTAAGTCAACCACAGATGATAATTCTCAATGTTACTTTCACTATGTACAATGTTCTCCTGGTTCCACTTACTTCATTCAGCCTCAGTTCACATAACTCTTTCCAGATTTTTTCTGATATCATCATTTCTTAGAGCACAATAGTATTCCATTCCATTCATATACCACAACCTGTTCAGCTATCCCTTAAAGGATGGGCATCCCTTCAATTTCTGATTCTTTGTCACTACAAAAAGAGCTGCTATAAATATTTTTGTACAAATAGGTCATTTTCCCTTTTTTTATGATTTCTTTGGGATACAGACCTAGTAATGGTATTGCTGGATCAAAGCATATGCGCAGTTTGATTGCCCTTTGGACATAGTTCCAAACTGCTCTTCAGAATGGTTGGATCAGTTCCCAATGTCACCAATGGTTCACTAGTGTCCCACATCTTCTCCAGCATCTATCATTTTTCTTTTCTGTTATATTACCCAATATGATAGCTATGAGATGGTTGTGATTTCCTTTGTAATCTCATGTATTTTATGCATTTAAAAACATTCTGAAAAGGGGGTCTATAGACTTCAATAGAAAATCAAATATGTCCATGACACACTCAAAAAAATAAAAAAAAATTGAGATTCCCTCAATCTAGAAGACTAAATATAGAAGAGTAGCCCAGATTCTGAACCAGTTTTCTGGAGTATTAGTTAAGATACTGGGTTGGAAAAGCTTTATGAAGCCGGTGGAATACTCTTTCAGAATTCCTAGCCATGTGACAGAGTTTCCAGGGGTAATATCTTCAATTTACTGCACCTTAATAGAAAGTTGTTATCCCTGCCCCCAACCTGGGACCTGAATTAATTTCAAGTCATTCTGGGCAGACATTCAGGCCTCTTGCATACCAGGAAAATGGCATAAAAGAAGGAAGGGGGATAGGAGATAAGATGGGACTTTTTTTTTTTTTTACTTATACATGCTCATTTCCACATTCTATAGTCTAAAGAGCACCAAATTTGGAGTCCTGAGACCTGAGTTCAATTTGCACTGGGAATTAAGCAAATCTCTTGATCTCTCTAGATGTTTTATATCTTTTATCTGTAAAATGAAGGGGTTGGACTACATGACTTTTAAGGTTCCTTCAAGTTCTAATGATTTTATGTAAATCCAGACTAGACTGGCCATAGGAAACAAGAGTCTCCTTTTCAGTTTGTATCATAAATAAGGAGTTCAAATCATGAAAGTTAATTATAATTTTAAATGAATAAAATCTAAATTTTATAAATGACAAAATTCTTTCTTGGCTTGGTGTATGTGATAGGACCCACATCCCTAAAGATGGCTGGGATGGAGGAAGGAGGAAAGGGTCATGATGAACCCAGTCCTTAAAGTTTGTTTGTATTATAAGCAATTTTTTTTTGTCTTAACTCATTTATTATTCTAAGCCCCTAACAACATTTAGCTGCTGCAGGTAAAGATCACAGGACCTTAAATACAGAACTGAACAGTACCTTAAGAGGTCACCTAGTGACACTTCCTTTTTTTTAATAAATTTATTTATTTAACTTTTTACATTCATTTTTCACAAAATTTTGGGTTCCAAATTTTCTCCCCATTTATCCCTTCCC
>JAJHZJ010000766.1:916774-1114547 GCA_023548195.1 Bettongia penicillata ogilbyi
TTCAGAGCCATGTCTTAAGTCAATTCAAATCAACACGTATTTATTAAGGACCAGGCACCACATTTATTAAGGATGTGCCAGGCACTGTGCTAAGCCCTGGGAATACTGAAAAAGACAAGAAACAGGAGTTCAGAGTCTTAAGAGGAAAGACAAACTATGTATAAATAAAGTATGCATCGGATAAATTGGAGATAATTTCAGGACAGGAAGATTAGGATTGTCTGGGAAAGTCTTCTTGCAAGTCCCTAAAGGTGGGACTTCAGGTGAGATTGGGAGAAAGTCGGGGAAGTCAGGAGGCAGAGGTGAGAAGGCTTAGTATTCCAGATGTGGACAGCTGGTGAAAATTCTTCAAGTTGGGAGATGGAGGGTCACAGACTATGTGGAGGGAAGTCACCAGTTAGAATGTAGAGAGGAAGGGGACTTAGGGATAATCTATTCCAACTTCCTCACCATATTCTCAAGGAAGCCCAAAAATACGCAGTGCCTTACCTAAGGTTACACAGGTGGGAAGAAGACCCTGTGTAAAGTGGATTTAAGTCACAACTTGTTGAAAACTAGAAATGAAGTGAAAATGATACTGAGAGTACAAACGGTTTCACCCTTATTGTAGTTCTGGGGCACTGAGAATGGACCCCTGGACTTGTCCATTTCCACTCTATCCAGGGTCCGGTTCTCTATATATGTACAAAACTATTGCCTCACTAAATACCATTGGATGTCTGATTAGAATTCTGATTCTCTATATAGTTGTCTGAAGAATATATCTGTTTCCTCAGTCCTTGGTGTTAGAGGTATTTCCAAGAAAGCAACATGGGCAAGTGGATACACAGATGGATTGTGGGTAGGACAGAGACTCTATATAACTCTAAATTTCCCCTGTCCCCCAAGTTTCTCACTTCCTGAACTTACAAAAACTACTTCACAAATTACAAGCTTATCCTCTTTTTCCAGATGCACCTTAAGGAGACCTACTTAACACTTATTCTGGTAGCGCAGTGTCCCGGGGTGGGGAAAAGGAGAAAAGGTTAATTTAGATAAGTGGTAACTGAAATGGGTATAGAGGGTTAGTCTGCCAGCGGCTATTATGAACCTTTCAGGGATGAATAGATGACAATCTCTAAAGACATAGCACTATCACTCTGTAGAAGCTGAGTTCAGATCTCACCTCCATCACTTAGGTGCCTCATTTCACCTCTTTGCGTCTCTGTTTCCCAATCTATAAAACGCAGGGACTGGACTAAATGACCTCTAAGAACCCTTCCTCTTCCGTGTGTAGAGAGGAAGTACGTTGACCCAGTCCTTGAGCCATAGGGAAGATAAACATGGTATTTAAGCAAGTCACCATAGAAGGAATTCTCACTTAATATTAACTGTCCCTCTATTGCCCATTCCTGGGTCCCAATTGTGTTTCCTTTAAGCCCCAAAGATAGGCAAACCCAGAAAGCTTCCACTACCCCTCAAAAGAGAGCCTAGAATAAAGTGTTTTCTTATACAACCTCTCCAACTGGTCATCTCCAGTCCATCCTTTATAAATCTTGTTTGCATCCTGTCTCCTTCCTCAGACTGAGCTCCTTAAGAATAGGGACTGCTATTTTGCCTTTCTTTGTATCCCTGTTCTTTAGCCCAGTGTTTAACATATAATAGGCACTTAATAATTGCTTATTGGCTTGACTTGTTGACTTGAGAAAAAATCCTTTAATGAAGGAGCTTCAAGTTTGCTTATGACTATCAATTTATCAAGCAACTATGAAGTGACTACTGTTGCTAGGCACACTGTGGAGATATAAAGAACCCGCCACCCCATCCCACCCTGCCATTATAGACATATCTTCAAAATATATACAAAATAATTACAACTTTCCCAGCTGGGGATGGGAGGAGGGAGGATAATAGGAAGCACTAACATGGTTCTCATACTTTCACTTCCATGTTGCTGTTTCTGTCCAAGTTGTATTTATTTCTCTTGACCTTGACCCATAATCTGCTCCCTCAACTTTCACACCTCCTCCCTGACATTTCCATGGCTAACAGATCACTGGATAATGGATAGAGAGTCAGTCTTGAAGTCAAGATGACATGGGGTCAAATCCTAAACTCTTCCCCGTACTGACTGGGTGACCCTGGGCAAGTCACTTAATTCTGCATGCTTCAGGCAATAAACTGCACAGAAGATGCCAGATTTATTGGGAGAGGATGGAAAGCCCGCATAGGGAACTCCATACACCAATAAACACAGGGGTGTGTGTGTGTATATATATATATATATAATATATATATATACATATATATATAATATTTACATACAAAGGGTCTTATAGAGTAATTTAAGACTATGTTGTGCATATATGTGACCACACATATACATATCTACAATATGTACATACACACACATGTATACACACAGAGACACAGCCTACCACACACACCCCATCTTCCCCAGCTGTAGCTGTTGACTTTTGGCTGTCAGGTCCTCATCTTCTGCTGTAAAGCAGTAAGTCTTTAGTACTTCTATCCTGTAACAGAAACATTTGTCCCGTAGCAGGAAGATTTGGAAGCACTCACAACCAGCCACCCATTGTATTCTCTGTGCTATAAACTAAGACCTAATCAAGCTGAACATCACTCTGCTAGAGCAGCCTAGATAGATGCTTAATGACAGTCTTGAGGTCCTAGCTGGCACACTCAATGGAGAAAACCTATCTCCTCTCCACCCACGTTAAGACCAATGGCCCACTATGTCTCCACCACATCTAGGTTCCTAAATTTCACTCAGAGAAATTGGCTAAGGGGGCAGAAGAAGTTCCCTCAACTTTTTGCTTGTGAACAGAAAATCTATATCAGATTAAGAGAAATAGGTTGGTTTGTTTTTCCTCTGAGCTGGATATCTAGGCAGGTCAATGTGTAAGCTATATTTTATAAACTATATATTTGTAAACTAGAAAGCACTGAGAAAAGAGCAACCAGAATGAAGATGGGCTTTAAGTCCAAGGCAGATGGTTAGCCTAAAGGGGAGAGAGGGCTGGTAACAGCTGTCTCCAAATACTTGAAGGACTTCATATGGAAAAAGCATTAGATTTTCTCTCTCTTTGACCCCAGAGGGCAAAACAAGAAGCAATGACTGACTAAACCTAACAAAGAGGCAAAATTTAGATTTAGGTAGGGAATGGAATACTTTGGGAGGTAATAAGTTCCCTTTCATTTGAGTCTTCTAGCAGAGGCTAGACTACCATATATTGTATATGGCATTCCTTTTCATCATTATCATCAACAATTTTTAAGTGCTTATTATGTGCCCTCAGGCACTGTGTTAAGTGCTGAATCATAAAAAGAAAGGCAAAAAATATAGAGTTCATAAGTATAGTTTGGACAAGGCATGTACTGAGGTCCTTCTCAAATCTAAAATTCAATGATAATCGTGGAAGACAATGGATCAGTGTGACCTTGGTGACTCAAAAAGACCCAAAGAAAGAAAAATTCCTCCAAGAGTTGTAGCAGAAATTATCTCCCACCCCCTAACAGGAAACTTGTTTAGCTGTGTCCAACTCTTTGTGATCCTATGTTCAGTATTTTCTTAGCAAAGACACAGAAGTTGATTTGTCATTTCCTTCTCCAATGGATTAAAGCAAACAGAGAGGTTGGTGAAGTGACTAGATCAGGGTCACACAGCTAGTGTCTGAGGCTGCATTTGAACTCAGGTCTTCCTGACTCCAGACCCAGCACTTTTATCTACTAGGCCACCTGGCTGCCTCTTGCTCATCTAGCTGACAAGGAAACTAGCAGTAAAATCAAGTATCTCCAACAGAGTGTGGGAGCAATATTAGTTGCTTCTGGCCTATTCATTCCAGAGGCTCAACCAGAAACAAGTTAGACATCATTCATTTCTTGCAGGAATTGATTTAATGTTGGGGAATTTCTCAGCCTGGTTTTCAATTTCCAAGACTGGAAGTTAAAGAGAGATGCTGACCTGAAAGAAACCAAATTTTATTAGTGCACTAAGTTAAGACTGTTGCTGCAGGGAACAGAGCACAGGGTCCACAGTTAGGAAGACCCAAGTTTAAGTCCAGCTCTCAAACACTAGCTGTGTGACCCTGGGCAAGTCACTTAACCTCTGCTTGCCTCAGTTTCCTTATCTGTAACAGCATTAACCTTCCAGAGTTGTAAGGATCAAATGAAAGGATTGCAAAGGGCTTAACACAGTGCCTGACACATAGTGTTATATAAATGTGTGACCCTGGGCAAGTGATTTAAGTTTACTTTAAATATACTAGAGAAAGAAATGACAACTTACTCCAGTGTCTGCGCCAAGAAAATCCTACAAATATTATTGTTGTGATGTGATCTACAGGATCATGAAGAGTTGGATGCAACTGAATGACTGAATATCAACAATATCAATTAGCTATCATTATTATTATTTGGTAGCAGTTGGGCTATCTCCAGTCATCTTGAGGAATATCTGGTCATTGGATCCAGATGGCTCAGGAGAAGGAATGAGGCTGCTGACCTGCACAGCCCTCCCTCACTCAAAACAAAGCCAAGCGCAAGTCATGTCATCATTTCTCTGATGGCACGGTCTTCTTCTGCAATGAAGGATGAACACAACAACAGCTTCCTAGAGTGGATTGACTTATGTAGCTTTTCCAGTTCTGCTTAGGGCACAGAGTGAATCAGCAGCATTCAATAGCATTTAAATAGATCATTGGGATGTAATCTGCCCCAATAAGGACGCTACTCTAGAAAACCCCTAGTTGTAAGTTAGGTACAACATTCTTGAGTACGAAGGCCACTAGTATTAGATACAACTGGATTCTATGTACTCATTCTAAACAGGATGAATGGAGTTGAGACAGGCTTTGCTATTCAGAATAACAATGTACTCCCCCATTTTGTTATTTAGTCAGTAACTGAAAGGGGGAAGGGGTAATTCAATCAAAAGGTATTTTTCAGTATACTGACCCACTTTGGGACAAAATTTGTAACCTCATTCCTTTGCTCCAGATGTACCTCACTGAACCTACTTCACACTTATTCAGGTAACTAAATAGTCCAAACTTTTGAAAAAGAGGAAAAAGGTTCATTTGAATAAGCAGTAACAAAAATGAATATAGGTGGTTAGCCTGCCAATGCATAAAAGTCAATGAATCTTTCTACAAGTGAAATGGTGGGTGAGATTAGATACCTTCTAACTCTAAATCTATGATCTTGGCATACAATACTTATCTAAATTTTGTCCCAGCTGAACTTATCTTGTGGCCCTTATGCTGAAAGTTCCAGATAGAAACAAGGTGCAGCCTCAAAAAACTGAGTTAATACTAGGTCTGGTGGGTCCTTATTTTTGAGCCAGTTCCCATTTTGAGATCAAATATATTCTTGCATGTCCAGAAGAGCAGAACAAAGCCATCTCCAGAAAATCAGAATATGGGGAACTAGGCGCAAGCCAGCTCCCTCCCATAGCATCTCCTGCAGGCTGAGCTCTGAGGCTGATTCAGTCCCAAGCCAGAAGTGCTCAGGCTCCTTTGATTATAGTATCCAGGAGAAGCAGCCGATCAACCTATGTGACAGAATCATTTACTATTCATCAAACCTTCATCTCCCACCACATGACAGAGGAGCTCCGGTCACCATCAGATCATACCATTGTAGAGCTGGAAAGGGCCTTGGGGGTCACCTTGTCCAACCTCTTCATTTTCTAGTTGAGGAAGTCATGTGACTTTAGCGCTAAAGGTCACACAGGGAGGGAAAGTTGCAGAGCCAGGATCCAATCTTTGTCTAGCAATGTTCTAAATCAAAGTCCTTTTCCCTGCTCCAAGCTGCCTATTATCTAATCCAACCCACTCGTTTTATAGAGGAGACACCTTAAGCCCTAAATCTGCAAACATCTGCTCCTGCACAGAGTCAAACTTTATTGCTTTTAAGCAAACTCACTTTTTACTTTTCAAAGCCAGTTATGTAGGTTACAATCACAGTTGAATTTTGATAAGAAATCTCCTCTTAAGCATGTCTATAAAAAGAAGAAATCTAACAGCAATCAAGCGCTTCTCTTTCACATATGGTCTTTAGGTCCTTAATTTTATAATTTACAAGTAAAATTGGTGTTCTAGCCCTTATCTCCAGGAACTGTGTTTTGTTCTGTTTTTCCTCCAGGCAGGCTTTGATCTGTCTGTATAGTGAAGAACTTTTCCCTGTAGTGAACCCCCAAACAGATTATCTACCCTCTGTAGCAGCAAAGGTGAACCTCAATCCATAGGCACTGCTGGATTGTGTACACAGCTACAGAAACAAGGTCTCTGTTTTTTACTGGTTTTTACCCTAACATCTTCTTTCCATCATCCTCTGTTCTGTGCTCCATCTGACCCCTTAACTGTGTCTCCCTCCCTTTCTTCAATAGAAGTAGGCCTGGTGAAATTCTCCTTGGACCTCTAGGGTTAAAAGAGCACCTTTCTAGTACCCCTGGAAATAGGGCCTCAAGCTCTGTAGACTCTTAAAAACTAGGAAGTATAAACATTTCCCATATCTCTGGGTTGATTGAGATCATAAGAAACAGAGGCAGCAAGGTGGCAAAGTTGATAGAAATGAGTCAGAAAACCTGAGTTTGAGCCCTATCTCAGGCATTTGCTACCTGTGTGACCTAGGTGAGTCCCTTTCCTTCTCTCAGTCTCAGTTTTCTTCTGTAAAATAGGTATAAAAATAGTACCTACCTCGTAGGGTTATTGTAAGGATGAAATAAGATGATGCATGTAAATGCTTTCCAAACCTTAAAGCATTACATAAATGCTATTAGTATCCCAGCTGGAAAGCCCCTGCTTCTGACTTGCTGTTTCAAGATAACAAATTTTTATAGGTAATTATGTTAACCCAGCTCAGCCTTGCTTAAGGTGTATCACTGACAGAACTATCCCTTGATCTTTCCATCTTTCAGCTGGAACAGGAGACAGAGAAACTGAGAAACAGCAATCTCTTCGAAGGGATTTCTGGTATTTTCCTCTCAGTGGGTATCAGCGTTTATTCCTGTCACCATGGCAACCAACTAGCTCCAAGAAAAGGCATTTGTGTCTCCCTAGGGCAGGTCTGAAAATTGTCCTGTATTGCTTTCACCACGAGAGGGTTTGAGTTTTCATGATAACCCATGAATTGACTTCACACAAAATTTTAAAATGCATGCACCACAGAGAGCAGAATTTTCCAGAATTAAAAATATGTGCATTTACTTTTCAAAACGAAATGAATTTCCCTCATCCTCATCACCCTCATCGATGGGCTTGGTGAGATCCCGCCTGACCCTAGTTGTGGATCTCTAACAAATATTTTCAACTAAGTTCTTCCTTTAGATTTTCACTGGAGAGCAACATTTCATCACCCCTTCCCCTCTAAAAATTTTTCCAGTTTTTAATAGATATAGTTACGTTGCTAAATGAACTGGCTTCATTTTGTTTTTTTAAGGGATGAGCCAATTTTATGAAAGAGAGAGCCCTCTGGTGGCCAGAGAGCCAGCTCCAAAGTCAGGAAGATCTGGGTTCTAACTCAGCCTTTGCCACACACACTGTGTAACTTTTGGCAAATCCCTCAACCTCCCAAGTGCCCCAGGCCAGTCTCTAGGACTATAAATTAGGTCACAGTAGCAGACATGCATTGGCAGATAGAGCTTCCTCATTCTCCTATAAAAAACAAAATAACGAGTCTCAAGACAGTTTTAACAAAAATTGCTTTTTAAGCAGTTCATAGCACAGTGCCTGGAATATAGTAAGTTTGTTTAAAAAAATGTTTATTGATTTGATTTTTAAAACCAGTGCTGTTTTCAGACTTTGGGGGCCTTCAAAATTTGCTGCCACGGGTCAAGAACTGGCATGTCAGGAGTTGAAGTCTGGTCTAATTCCCTATTCCCTTAAATTACATTGCCTTATTGTTAGTAACATTTGTTTACATGAAGATGGTTTCATACAATATATTTTTAAATGGACAACAGATATATTATTCTCTTATTAATGAATTTTAAAATTATATTTTACCTTTTAATTTTAAAATATAAAACTTACTGGTATTGTTGCATTTTACTTTTAGACAAAAACAAGGATTTAAAAACAGACAAACTCTATCCAGGGTAAATTGAAAGAATCAATCAAGAAGCCAGGCACTTTGCTAAGTACCGGGATACAAGAACAAGGAAAAGAAATATGAAAAAGACTGGCCTTCTTTAGTGGAAATTTTTTTTAATCTTAACAAAACCATGTATTTTTTTCCTTCAGATAATAAATATTAACTCTAACACCAGCAGATTAGAATTCTAACACTAATGGTTGGAATTTGCAGGGGCCATCCCAAGGACAAAAGGAGCCACAGAGCTGCAGCTACAGGCACCTACTACCCACAATACCCTTTACCCACATACTTGACAGTAACTCAGCACCAAGAGACATTCTTCTAATCTTGTCACTCTGAGGTGGCAGAGAAAGAGTAGCAAGTAGAGAGAGTGAGAGAAACACCCAGGATATAAACAAATTATGTGTAACCTGAATCTACAGAGTGGGGTTTCCATGTGTAGAAGCCAATGTGGCTTCTGCTAACCCCAGAAGCCATTATGTACACTCTAACCTAGTGGATTCCCATGAGAGAAATGATTGACTTGGGGTGACTCAGTGTCCCTCCATTTTTCTATAATCCTCATTTCAAAGTTTAGTCTCCTGAAGGACATTATTGATAATGATTTGGAGTCAGAGGACCTGGGTTTGAATGTCAGTCCTACCATTTATTCCTATTTTGGTTTAAGACAAACCATTTAGTCTCTTGCTATAACTCAGTATTCTCATCTATTAAATGACGCAATTAGACCAAATGACTTTCAAAGTTCCTTCCAACTCGAAATCTACAAATAATATGAAATGAACCAAGATATATTTGAAAGATAATATTGGCCATAAGGTGTTCATTTGTATCTGAAGATGATGCTTCTGCCCACCTGGATCTAGGGTAGGACAGTTATCCCTTCCACATTGTCAGGGTTAGGGGTGTGGCATCTCTGCAGTGTGGAAAATCTGCGTAAAATTTTTCAGTCCTCCCTTTATACCAGAGAAGAAGTCTGATTTTTTTTCCTTTTTCTCTTATCAGGTGTTTACAGTACCTTATTCTAAAATGTGGGCTGATATTACACGATACTATACACATATTTTATGCATTTCTGAGTTTTTAAAGTTTTTCTGTGTTGTCTGTTGGCCTTCGAGTGTTGTCTGTGACTTCTGCAAAACTCTCTCAAAATTCCTTTTTATACTCTTCTGCCAACCCAAGACATATCAGAAATGCAATGGAGAAAGGCACAACATGAAAGCGCTAACTGTACTTTAAATTGCTCTTCTAGTAGTGGTGGATTTCCCCCTCACCCAAGGCATGGTTTTGCAACTTACCTGGCCTGGATCAGGGTTAGAAAGTAGAACAAAGCTAAGTGGTTTCATGAATACCAATCCCTAAGCAACTGAGCTCAGCAATCATATGTGATAGATACAATGCATATGCTCAGTGAGAATCTACAAGCACATCTGAAGATTCTGTATTGATATTATATTTTTTCTCCTACACTTAAATGCTTCTTCTCTAAATTACATTTTCCAAGTAATATTTAAATATTTTAAATCTTTAATGAATCTGCACTTTCACTGATGTGGTTATTGATTTCTATAACATTCCTTTTTCTTTTTTTTTTGAGACAATCTGAGTTAAGCAACTTGCCCAGGGTCACATAGTAAGTGTCTGAGGCCAGTTTTGAACTCAGGTCCTCCTGACTTCAGGGAAGGGTGCTCTATCTCTTGTGCCACCTAGTTGCCTCTTGGATATTGCTTCTAATACATATTATAACCCATCCACACTCTTTTATCCTAGAAAATTCTTTCCTATGTCTTCCCACAAAGCCTCTATGGAGGGTCCACTCAGTGTGCTGGAAGCCATTTGACTTTATGTGGTTGACAGTGCAGAAGGAATGAATGCTTAATGAGGCAAGTGGAATCAACCAGGTTATATGGAAAAGTCCAAAGAATATCAGATATTCCCTTAGCAATAAATCTAGCTTTCCTGCCTGTTTCTGTGTGAATGTAAAAACCATTCTTAACTCAAGGACCGTACAAAAACAGGCAGTAAATGATTTGGCCCTTGAGCTGTAGTGTGCTGCTCCCTAGCATAGACCACTAGAACTTAAACCATCAGTAGTAGCTAACTCCAGTGAGGAAACAGCACTGAGGAGTAACTTAGTTGGTCAAATTCCAGTGCTAGTGAATTTATCTGTCTGCTGACATGTCATGTCCTACACTCCACTCTGCATCTGCTTCTGTGCCTGGTTTCAACTCCCTCAAATGAAGTGTCCCCATCCCAGGTACTTCTGGTCTCTTTCCCTCCCTTCTTTCTTGTTTACTTTGTGTCTTACCAACTCCCATTAGGTTGTCAGTTCCTTAAGGACAGGGATTGTCTTTTTATTAATTATATTCCTGACCCATAGTAGGTGCTTAATAAACGTTTATTGGATTGGAGTTAGCCCAGCTGAGCCAGGGAGTGAAAAATCCATGGGTATGATCATACCTAGAAACAAATTTAGTTGAGCACTCTATAAAGTGGAGCAAAGTGTCTCTAGGACTAGAATTACAAGCTGTCTATCAGCCTATCATGTTTTCTACATGTGTTTCTGACTACTTTTCACTTTAAAGTTTGACTGAGCATATACCAGGAGAAAATGGATCTCTGATTTATAGGGTATTTTTACAACTTCTCCCTCAGTCATTTTCAGCAAATTTCCCTTTGTGAAAGCCACTGATATTGAAAAGAGCACAGCAAGTGGGAGGCTTACAAGTGATGGTATCAGAAGTTGCAACCTTCCAGTATTACCCCTAGAATTCCCTCTGGGACACTCAATCTGACAGCTCAGTCTGAGATTAGAACAGTGAGCTAAATTATATCCCCATTTTAGAAAAGAAGCAAAATGAGGCAGAGGTTAAGTGACTTGCCCAAGGTCACACAGCTAGTGTCTGTGACTACCTTTGAACGAAACTCCTCCTAACTCTAGACCCAGGGCTCTATCTACTGAACAGGGATCAAACAAGGCATAGTCAACAGTCAAAGGTAGTTCTCTCCACTCACTGAAGTGTAAACTAACTCATAGAATGAGGATAAGAAAAATGACAGTCCTATCATGAATCATGGTGTCCTCTTATATCAAGGCCACTCATTTCTTTAGGGACTGAGAAAGCATATCAGCCCAAGAAGTGGACATGGGCTGTGAAGCGGCTCAGTGGATAGAATGCTAGGCCTGGAATCAGGAAGACCTGAGTTCAAGTACAGCCTCAGATACTTACTAACTGTATGACCCTATGAAAGTCACTTAACCCTGTTTACCTCAGTGTCCTCATTTGTAAAATGAGCTGGAGAAGAAAAAGGAAAATTATTCCAGTATCTTCACCAAGAAAACCCCAAATAGGGCCATGAAGAGTTAGACATGACTGAAACAACTGAACAAGTGGTGGACATCACCAGGTCAGAGTACTTAAGAGCAGGTGCAAAGAAGTGCCCTAAAGCTCAAGGGGGTGTTAGAACTGGGTACAACCAAGCTCAGCAAAGGAAAAGAAAGGTCAAGGACAAAAACAGGGTCCCAGAGCAGATCCTGAGGAGCAAGAAGAATCTGGAAGAGAAGACAAAGGGGCTGGACGAGCAGATCCCTGTGAACATCACCCCAACAAGATGCAAGGAAAGAAATAAATGTAAAGAATCATGAAGAAACACACAAGCAGAGGGTAGAAGACGTCAACAGACATAGAGCTGTAAGCATTTATGTAACATTTTTAGTTTTGCAAAGCACTTTATAAATATTATCTCATTTTATCCCTGAGAGGCAAGTGCTATTATTATCCCCCAAATGAAGAAAGCAAGGCAAATAGAGGCTAAGTCACTTGCCCAGGGACCAGCAGCTAGGGTGGGCAGCTAGATTTGGACTCTGGTCTTCCTACTTCCAGGCCCAGTGCTCTATCTGCGGCTGCACCTAGCTGGCCTCTCACTGAGAATTATGATGTCCCCAAAATCAGCCAGATAAAACAGACTCCCTCAGCCCTGAATGGTCTTGAGCAAGAGGAATCTGTTTTGTTGGTTCTGGAACACTACAGAATGTTCAGTAGAGGCATTTTCCCCATTTTTTTTAAGTTTCCTGCAAAGACTATTTTTAAAGGCTCCATACTCATTGCACTTTATTAAAGTAGGACACATATGGTTAGTGATTTAAGTTTCTTTGTGATACATAAAATTTCCAATCTTTGAAATGAACAAAATGAACCACTCAAGTTTTAAAAAGGTCAGTGAGACTTGTTAACCTAGACTATTAACTAGGAAGGTATGAAAATTCAACCTGGAGCAAAAGGCTACTTTTGCTCTGCCCATAGAAAAAGACTTGCTGAGGCAGTCAACAAACTCCAAGGTGCTAATTAAAATGAGCTCTCTATTACTTGTTTACTTGAGACACAGAAGTTGGAGAGGGGATGGTTAATAGAGCCAGTGCTTGCAGAATAAGGCAGTAAAAATCAGACAAGGTATGTGTAATGATCACAATAATATAAAGGAGAATAACACTGAAAGACATGAGAAATATGGCGTGAAGTAGTAGCCAATCTTGATTTTAAAAGACTGGCAGGGAAGCAAATGACTCCTACCTTCTGCAGAGTAGTGGTAGTCTCTAAGTGAAGAATGAGTCATACCTTGCCAGACATGTACTGAGTTTTTTTGGTTTGATTGTACATATTGGCTATAAGGGAAAGATCTTGGAGGGAGGGAGGGGGGAAGTCAAAAGGAAGTGACAGGGATGCAGAAAAGAACATGAATAAGACATCGTTGAGAGACAGAGATGGGGGAGATAGAGAGACACAGAGAAAGACAGACTCAGAGGAAAGAGAAAGGGAAGAAAAGAGAGGGATAGGAGACAGAGAAAAAGAGAGGAGGGAGAGAAAGGGAGAAGAGGGGGAAGAAGGGAAGGAGAGAAAGGAAAAGAGAGAAAAAGAGAAGACAGTGGGAAGTCAGACCCAGAGAGAAGACAGACCAAGAGAAAGAAGACAGCAAGACAGAGAAGGGAGAGGGAGGCACAGGGAGATGGACAGTCATGGGGACAGAGAGACAAGGGAGGAGATGCCAAAGCAGACCAAAGATGTTAGTTGAACATAAAACAAAACAAAAAACCTTAAGTTGTTGCCTGCGTTTATAATCAGGGAAGAGGTAGTGTGTTGGTATGGCCTGAGGCTGCCCCCCAAACCAGGAGTCCTGCTTTTGACATACTGTGTGACCCTAGACATCCTTTAACCTTTCAGTTTTCTAAATTACAGAGAAAGTTCTGACCTGCATTGGTGGAAGGAGCTTCCTTAGCTAGAAGTGCCCTATACTATCGAAATCATAGATCCAGTCCTTACCGCTATAATCAGGGAACCCAAAGTTGGCACTTCCAAATAAAAACATTTGTTTTTAAAAATGTGATCAATAGAAGCAACTTTTCCCTTGCATCATTTAGAAATGTGAGATTTGGTGTTAAGTTTATGCAGTACATTTCAAAAAGCATGACATCATGCTTTTTAAATGCACATATCCACCCCCTATGAAGGCTAAGAAGACTTTACATTACTTTTAAAAGTAAAATGACAAAGTAATGAATTGACACACTGAAGCATTTTCATGAACCTTTTCTCTCTAAGATGTTAATGGAACCATAAGATCTGCCCTGGATATTATTCTGCAGAATATAGAAGGCACTTTACTTTAATTCAACAGACAAGAACACCAGAATTTGAGTCAAGAAATTGGATTCCTGTCTTCTCTCAGATCCTTAGATACTCCATCTCTAAAAGGACTCATCCCCCAGTCCAATCATCAAAGAATCCTTGCAAACACAACTGAGCAAGATCCAAGGAGTATTTTTAGCTTCCTGGTGAAAACTGTAATGGAGGTTGTTCATACATATAAAAATCTCACCATGTCAGTTGTTAAAGGCACACTGTATATAATTAGATCTTTGTTTTAAAAGCCATTTTGAGCTACTGGAAAGTGAACCAAGAGTCAGATTTATAAATGTCTCTAAGAAATATGAATTAGGTCTCAAGTCCTACCTGTTTAGCACTCCAGGAATATCTGTTTGGTGTTTAGAATAAATATGTTTATCTAAATTATGTTTTTCTTCTGGACACTGAAAAACCTTTTCGGCTTATTAAGTAATAGTGACAAGAAACATACATGTCTCTCATCACCTCTGCAACTGTCAGATCACTCTTTTCTTCCTAGGAGGTAGGAATCATCGTGTGTATAAGGGGTGGCTGTAAGTTGTGGGGGCTCCTTTCCTGGCAGTTCCAGAATGCTGCTGGGCATGTTTCTCCTGCTGGGTTCTAAGGGTGCCCTTTAAGATCAGTGGGGTTCTTTCAATGCTATCAACACTCCATTAAGATGAATTCTCTTAGTATCAATATACAACTGAAATTGTTGATCTCTTTGATGTTATTGAATGATCCAATGATCAGTGTCAAATACCATTTAATGAATTAATGTTTGTTTCTGTAAAGGGCTATTTACTGAAGAAGATATGGCAAGAGCTAAAGCATAAAAACATCCTAGTTGAAGTGGCGGTACAATCCTCTCCTTACCACCTCAAGTTCTGGGGAGAGAGGTCTCAAATCAATTGATACAAATCACCCACCCTAAAAACTTCACTTCTGAATGTGGTACAATTAATTCTTTCCCTGCTGGAGGAGATTCTACAAGTCAGTTTTTAAGACTCATCTAGTGTCTCACCTGGCCCATCTGTGGATATAACAGTCTGTCACAGACCCCCAACGTGGACCTCTCGTGGCCCCCTTCTGACATTTGGAATCTCTCAAGTTGTTAATATCCCCATACCTAAGAACAGGACAGAATAACTGGAAGAGAGACCAAAACAACCTGGCACCCAGGAGAGAAGAGACAGAGGCTTCACCCCAGCCAGGCAGCCCATAGAGACTGACAGAGGTAGATAAGATAGAATGGATAGCATGGAGAGATAGATCATCAGTACAGGAAACTCTCCCTATTGATGTAAATTGGCACTTTATAGTCTTGGATAGTTGTGTGAGCTATTGACAGTTTAAATGACTTGATCAGGATCATATAGCCAGAAGGTAACAGGCAGAACTTGAATCCAATTTTTTCTGACTCTGAATCTTTATCCATCAGGTTCTCTTTCTACTTCCAGACTGCCTTTCAATATTTAGAGTGAGTTATAACAAACCCCACAAATTCTAGAAATATATTTTACACTGATGGTTTAGAAAAATAGTCCAGGAAACATGTCAAAGACTTCATTCTGGGTCTTCATCAGTAGAGAAATCAATCTGCCCATCTGCCTATCATTCCAATCCACCTCTGACTTATCTTTCAAACCCTAGGGACCCATTAAACTTAAGGGATTTGCCCAGTCAAACACACAACCAGAAAATGTCAGAAACTGCCACTTGAACACAGCTTTTCTGATTTCAGATTCAATACTCTACCTACTATACCACATGTCCTCATACAAAGAAGTTATATTATTTCCCCCTAGAGAAACTAGGTAGTGCAGTGGATAGAGCACCAGTGCAGCAGTCAGGAGGACCTGAGTTCAAAACTCACCTCAGACACTTGACACTCACTAACTGTGTGACCTTGGGCAAGTCACTTAACCCCAGTTGCCTCATCCTGGGTCATCTCCAATTATCCTGATGAATATCTGGTCACTGGATTCAGATGGCTCTGGAGGAAAAGTGAGGCTGGTGACCTGTACAGCCCTCCCTCACTCAAAACAAGGTCAAGTGCAAGTCATGTCATTATTTCTCTGATGGCATAGTCTTCTTTAGCAATGAAGGATGAACACACACATTACTTCCCCTAATGCATCACACAAAACCAAGAACAACTTAGAGACTGCTTGTGCTTAAAAATTCTCTAAGGTTCCTACTGCAAGGATAACTCCATGAGCTTTTCAAGCCTTATACAAAAGGACTTTAAATCTCAGTTTTAAATTGCCAATCCACCCAAAAACACTATAAAGTTTCACAGACATAGTTTGGCTTCTCCAAGATTCAGAGATATCATTTCCTCTTTCAAAGAAGTGACAAGCTTCAAGATCACTTAGTTCTGGAATTAAAAGGCATGGATCCCAATCATAAATAAGTCACTAAACTTCCTTGGGCCTCAGTTTCCTCATTTGTAAAATGAATTGGACTAGATAGCCTCCGAGGTCCCTTCCAACTCTATATTATTATCCTAAAAGATAAAGCACAGAACAGGATATAGCCAATAGGATCCAGGAAAAGACAGTTCCTTGGTCCCTAAATCAAAGGTGGAATTATTCTACTCCAAGCCTTGTCACACCTAGGGACCCTGATTAGGTAACTACTATTGCCAAATGGGTATAACTTTTCTTTGTTTCCCTTCTGAGTTATTACCTGCAAAGCTCTCACCTATGACTTTCCATTAAATTTTGAATTAAACTGGCACCTTCTCCTTCATTGGCACAAGCACCAAACAGGGGAAGACAATAAAGAAACCTTTCTCATGTGGCTTTTTATACATTACAAACACACATAGTTTTAATGCCAAAAACCTGTGCTTTATTTATATGTCAAGCACATGTGTAAGAGCAGGGAAGGCTCGAAGCCCAGCGCCTGGCACATAGCAGGCATTTATAAATTCCTGATTGAGTGGAAGGCAACATACAGAGACCACAATGTTTACATGCAGGGAGGAGCAATTTAAAACTTGCCTAGGATCAACAAATACGTTGTCCTGGCCCTGGCAATCAATCAATCGATATTTATTAAGCTGCTAATATGTTCAAGAGTCTATGCTTACTTCTGGAGAGTCAAAGAAAAACAGCCTTTTTCCCCCAAGGGGCTTAAATTCTAACAAGAGGGACGAGCATGTGGGAGGAGGGAAATAATTTAAACACAGGACAAAAGAACTAATTAATCAGGTAACCCCAACTCTTTGCCTTTTTTTCATCTAACATTTAGTTTATATTTTTCAGCATCTCCAAAAAATTCACTCCAAAAGGTATATTCCGCTTAGAGCATCAGTCATTAATTTAATTTTAAAATGTCAGTCTACTAAATTTGATATCACGCAAACAGAACCAATTATTTTTCATTTTTCATGAGATCTCGGAATTAAGAGGGATTTCAGAGGTCATCCAGTTCAACACCCAACTGAATGGAAATACCACTTCTACTACAATGCTTTTCGTTGTTCAGTCACTTTCAGTCTTGTCCAACTTGTCATAACCTTATTTGGGATTTTCTTGGCAAAGATACTGAAGTGATCTGCTATTTCTTTCTCCAGCTCATTTACAAATGAGGAAACTGAGGCAAACAGGGTGAAGTGACTTGTTCAGGGTCACACAGTCAGTAAGTATCAGAGGTCAGATCGGAACTTAGGAAGATGAATCTTCCTGACTCCAGGCCTGGCACTCAATTTACTTCACCCCCTAGTTAATCCCTATATAGTCCTTATGACACTCCAGCATCCCCTTGAAGACTTTCCCAATGAGAAAGTCTTAATTCCCCTCCCCCAACCCACCAGATGTCAGGTGAAGAATATAGATTATCTTTGAATATTTTTTATTTACTGTCTGTACTTTTATAATGCTTTTGTCATAAAGATAAACTGATTTCCATAGCATTCTGAGTGTGCTTGGAGAGATTAACCATGCAATAGTTTGGGGAAGGCAAAAATGGAAGCTAAAAATAGCACTTAATATGAAGTAGACAAAAATGGAACTTAAGGACAGCACTTGGTACATAGTAGGCACTAAACAAGTGGCTGTTGATTTGAACAAGTTGGGGGGAGTGAAGCTGCATTCAAAAAGCCATTTTCTCTCTCTCTCTCTCTCTCTCTCTCACACACACACACACACACACACACACACACACACACACACTTAATAAAGAAAAAGGAAAATACAACAATAACATTACAGTCCACCCATAAGCCTGAATCACACTCTGTTGGCAATGCACGCCTTGTTCATAAGCAAGAGTGGGCACAGGCATGGCAGAAACCTTGCCGGGAGAAACATGATGAAAGAAAATCACACGCCTGGGGCAATTCAACTCTGGACAGTAGACTTTGATGTTGTAGATCTCCTTAGGAATACTACTATTTTTAGGGTCCTGGGGTATCCTTGTGGAGGGCTAAGCTCTGCCCTACCCAACCTTAACAATTAGTCAGTAGATTCAATTATTTCAGTGCAGTTCTTTCACAAAGGCAATGGCTCAAATGGCCTATTAAGAACAGTGATTCCCAAATATTTCCTCCTGGGGTGTGCTAGGAAATATTTAGCAACTCCAGGCTGATGTCCTTCTTTTTGTTGCCTCATTAAAGGGGCCATGTCCAGACTACTTCTTAAAGAGGCCTATTCAATGAATGGGCGTTACCTCATCCTAAGTGAGTACCTGCATAGACTTTGGCCTAATGGGCCCAAGGTCTCCTAGTGCATCCTGGGTCATCTCCAGTCGTCCTGAGGAATATCAAGTCATTGGATTCAG
Source organism: Bettongia penicillata ogilbyi (assembly GCA_023548195.1). NCBI lineage: Eukaryota > Metazoa > Chordata > Mammalia > Diprotodontia > Potoroidae > Bettongia > Bettongia penicillata. The sequence goes on from JAJHZJ010000766.1 coordinate 935,320, forward strand.
ATGGCTCTGGAGGAAAAGTGAGGCTGGTGACCTGCACAGCCCTCCCTCACTCAAAACAAAGTCAAGTGCAAATCATGTCATCATTTCTCTGATGGTCTAGTCTTCTTCAGCAACGAAGGATGAACACAACACAAGCAACCAGTTTTCCAAAAAAAAAAGACACTTTTAAATCTGTGCATTTAACATATTCGCAAGACATACTTTTAAATTTTAAATTTAATCTGCACCATTAAACACTTTCACAAGTCTAAACAATCAATAATATAATAAATCAAGACTTTAAAATTTAGCAATTACATGTATAACCTATACAAAATTCTTATCTTCTTAGGAAGGGGAGAGGAGGGAGAAAAGGAAGAAAATTTGAAACTCAAAATTTTATATTAAAAAGGAATGATAAAAATGATCTTTACACGTAGTTGGAAAAAAAATACTATCTAAAATAAAAAGAAAATTTAGCAATAGCCTCCCAGGAGTCACTTTGAGCTAGCGTGATTCCCTACCACAGGCACCCTCCTCAACAAAATACTCAGCCCACAGAAGAAAGAATGGGCATGAAGTTAAATCACAATGGTAATGAGGCACACATCGGGAAACACATAGAGTTAAGGCTACTCACTACTCTGGAACTGCAGGGGCCCTATATCCTTTCTTTCGCTGGAGGTCCTCATGCCTCTATTGAGGACATATTGTCAGAGCAAGGCTGTTTCCTGATAACCTCTCTGCTCTGTGGGCTGCTCGTTGGGTCCACTTCTCACAGGACATGGTAGCTTAGCTGGATGGGCCAGGCCTCATTGCTTGATTGCTCACCGGCCTCAGCTGCTGGTGGGATGGACCAGTCAGGTTGTTCAGCCATCAACTCCCCTCTTCAGCTGTAGTGCCATGGCATGCCTTCAACTAGGGCAACAACCTTTGTTTGTTGTTCATAGTCCCGTTGTTTTCATAAAGGACCAATGACATCCAGGTGTGATGGCTTGACTTGTGTGTGAATTGGGTTTAAGTGAGGTAGAGTTGCACAAAGTTGCACTCTCTCTTTCAGAGTCATTGAAGTCCAGTGGCAAGATAAAAGTCAGAACAACTAGTGATGGCCCAGGATGCAGCAGATGACCTTGGCATCTTCAATGTCAGGCCACGAAACAACTTTTAGCCTAAGCATCTCCTCCCTTGGACTCCCTCCCTGGGAGACTCAGCTCAGAGGTTTGGAACCTCTAGGCAAAAAAGAGTGAGCAATCTAGCCTCTCCTATTCAGTCATACTTCTGGGTTCAAAGCCAGTTCCCTCAGTAGGGTATTCAACCTCACCTGAGGGTGCTTCATCTCCGTTCAGTCACGTAAACTTCCCAGCCTTCTCTGGAATTTAACCACCACCACCACAACAGTAATAGCTAGCATTTAGATAATGCTTTAAGATTAAACTAGAGCTTTAGAAATATTATCTCATTTCATCCTCACAATAACCCTAGAGGTAGGTGGGGCTACTTGTCCCATTTTTTAAATGAGGAAACTGAGGCAGCCAGAAGTGGCTTACCCAGGATCACACAACTAGTAAGTATCTGATTTAAACCTCAGGTCTTTCTGACTCCAGGTCTAACCCTCAGTGGATTGTAGCTACCTACAGGATATGCAGTTGGTGAGTGAATATGGACAAAAGTATAAATTTAATGCCATCTATGCCCACAAATTCATTGTCTTGCTGGCCTCTTCTTATGTGACCAAGCTATTCAAGTTTCAGACCCTTTTTTTTAAGGCAATCAGGGTTAAGTGACTTCTCCAGGGTCTCACAGCAGACCTTTCTAAAAGGAGAATGGAAAGGAATGTCTATTTTGATTTTGAAGGCTATCTTCTTTAAATTTCAATATTTATTTCTTTCTGGGAAGCTAGGTGGCACAGTGAGTAGAGTGCTGGGCTTGGAGTCAGGAAGACTCGTCTTTATGAATTCAAATGTGACCTCAGACACCAGCTGTTCATCCTGGCAAGTCACAGTTTGCCTCAGTTCCTTCATTTGTAAAATGAACTGGAGAAGGAAATGGCAAACTACTCCAAAATCGCTGCTGAGAAAACCTCAAATGGGGTCACAGTCAGACACGACTGAAAAAATGACGAAACACATCTCTTTCTTTTGGCCCTCCTAACTTTTGATTTTACTGAAGTCTCATCTTTTATCACCTTACCAGTGATTTGCAGGTAAACAAACAACTCTCCTGAGAGGGAAAAATGTATCATAGGATACACTTTTAATTTTAATCTGTACTATTAACATTTACTTCATCACTATCTTAAGCCTAGACAGACAATCAATATTCGTAGTGTTTGCTGATTTCTGAGGTGAAAATGTTCACTCAGAAAATTTAACAATAGGCTATCTATACCTCCTGACACACCATTGCCCTCTACCCACTACCAACAACTTCTTGCATATGAAGAATGGTATAAAAAACACCATTAAAGATAAGATTGACTGAGAGAGAGAAAGAGAGAGAGAGAGAGACAGACAGACAGACAGAGACAGAGAAAGAGAGAGAGACAGAGAGAGACAGAGACAGAGAGACAGAGACAGAAACAGAGACAGAGAGACACAGAGAAAGAGTGAGGGAGAGAGAAAACTCAAGTAGAATGTGTGAAGGAGAACAGATGGAAAGCCTGAGCTTTGTACTGGTATCCATGAAATATTAAAATAAGCAGAGGAAGGTTTTTGGTGCTGTGGATGATTCCTCCATGGAGGATTTACAAAATAACATGGACAAGAATCCTGCAGGATGAGGGTGTGGACGGATCACAACCTGCTTTAGCAGAGAGCGCACTGGTGCCAATGAAATCATGAATCTACCAAACACAGGAACATAATCTGGTAGCAGTGAGCAGGCTGGGTTTGAAGGGATACATTCTAGTGTCAGGGAGACCAACTCAGGAAGCTACTGAAATAGTCTAAATGTAAGATAAAAAAATGCCAAACTAGGGTAGTGTTAGTACAATTTTTTAAAAGAAGAGATAGATGCAAAAAGCCTTTTGATAAAAAGAATCCACGAGGCTTAGTAGTGTGACCAACCCCACACGAGGACTCCGCTGTTGCCATGGAGAACAATGAGGGAGCAGATGCAGCGGCAGGGGCTCTCCAGCTAAAGGCCCTTCAAAGAGAAGCTGGGGGGTGGGGGTGGATGCACAGGGCCAGACCTGAAAACACAAAGGGGCCCAAAGACCAACTGGGCGTGGCCGATTGAAGAGGATGCTCTCAGGTTTTTACCCCTGGTCACTGGCTGAGTACTAGACTATTGTAGTGTGAACTTCAGGGACCTTTTGTGATACTTGCTTTTGATCTGAACACGCTTTAGAGACCACCTCCCAGCATTTCAGCTCCCAGAACTCAGAATTGTTCCCACTCAATTTGTTCCCACTACTGTGACATTTAAAAGGTTTGAGAGACAATTTCTGGGTATTTAATCATTATTAGTTTTTGTTATTGATAAGTATTAATAATTATATAGTAATATATAATTATATAATAATATATAAAATTAATTCTATATAATATGTAGTAATTATTATTATCAGTAAAAGAGGTCAGTGGCTCAACTGAATGCCAAAGACCCTCATGGTGGCAGGTTGACAACTTATATGCCCTTGGAAAAATGGGTGTTCCTGAAGATGGCAATCAACTCTAATTGGTTAACAATTAATGAGATAATGAACATTTTGAGATGTGAGCTCATTATATTGAGGGTCCTGGGGGTAGGTGACTTGGTTCATCCGAGTCTTGGCCAAAGAGACTTATCAATTTCTATATCACTGGTCTGACAAAAAGGAGAATCCACATTTTTCCCAGACCTGTCTGAGTAAACAAAATGAGCCGGAACCCACCCATTTGACTAAACTTAGAATTTCTTTTACTGTCTTTGATTATCTTAGGCTGGGTAAGTCTTTGCCCAAGATTTCCCAAACTGGTTGATTTCTGGATGAGGAAGTAGAAAAGGGGAAAAATCTTGCTCCTAATTCAATAATTAGTTCTAAAATGCAAGTGAGAAATAAACATTTCTCTCAATGATTTCAGCCCTTACTTAATAGAAGTGTAATCAGTCCCCTTTGTCTTGACTCATTTGCAGCCCCTTGGAAGACTGTAACTCCAGAGGCAGAACCAGGGTAAGAGACAGACAGATCATTGGCCAAAAAAAAAAAAAGTATATAAAGGGTGATCAAAAGAGGAGCCAAACATCCACTCTGAGGTTTCAAGGATTGTGTTATTGGGAGCAGAAATAGAAATGCCATGTAGAGGAACCTATATCCTAGAAGGGATGTAGAGCTGGTAGGAACCTTAGAGGCCCACTAATTTTATGCATAGCCAGAGCTTTGGGGCATGGCCAGTTGGCCTCCAGGGGCCTTTGAACATTCCCTTTTTTGTCTAACCTGGAACCAGCTGTGTCCTTTAGCAGAGAGATAGAGCAGCCTCCTTCCATTGGCTGGTTGAATCTTTAAAACTGATGAGACTGAGCTTGTTGCATTTTTCCACCATCTTTTAGGCTGTATTGTCTTCAAGGTCTCCTATCCACTGCACTCAGCCATGAGTTGGACTAGTGAGAAAGGAGAGACTTACTTTCTTCTACTTACCTCTCATTTATTACAACTTTAACAAATGGGGCTGGTGGTGTTTATTTCTGTTCTATGTTTTGTCCTCAGTTTCAGGAACCTGAGGTGATCTCCAGAGGATCAGAAGTTTGAGCCATGGTGACCTTGAAGCCAAGACTGTAGGTGGCATGGTACAGTCAGTCAGGCCAGCAAGGAAACTCTGAGAAGTTTGGGTGCCTGAGACGAGCTGAGGGGGGTTTGGGGATTTGGAAATGGGATTATACTCAGTGGGATCTAAGCTAACCAATGAACCTAAATCCCTTCTCCCTAAAGACTAAGGTGGTTTAAATTGGGAGGGAGATTATGATTCCCACTTGTTGGGAGGAGTGTTTTTGATGGGGTGATGGAACCTGTATCCCTAAAAGGAAAAGACCATGTTTTCGAAAGCAACCCAGTCCCTGAATTTTCCCATACATTTCAGCAGACTAGATCACCAGGGTCTCTGCCCAAGGTAATTGGCCTACCCAGCCCACCTGGATCACCTAAGTAGTTTACTTGGTGGCCTTTCACTGTTGCTTCTGGCCCACCCTAGGCTACTCACCACTCCTTAATCTGGATTCTTTCATTGTCCTTTTTGTATATAAAGATTGGTTTCACCCCCATTATGCCCCTCTTTTGGCATTACCCTGTCATTTGACTTGAAGAAGGTTTGAGTATGTGAATTCATTCTAGACAGACCCCACCCTGTATCCTGCAACCCCAAACCACATCATTTGTATATTTGTGATCATATTTTGAATTAAATATTCCTTTATAAAAAGTCCTGCATCACATATAGATTAGGAAAAGAGAGATTAAGTGACTTGCCTAGGGTAACATCTAGAAAGAAGAAAGGGGAAGAGGAGGAGAAGAAAAGTGAACATATATATAGCATTTTAAGATTTGCAAAGTGTTTCATACATTATCTTACTTGATCCTTACAACTTTTTTTTACAGAGAAAAAGGCAACTACAATACCATTTTCCAGATAAAGAAACTAAAGCCCAGAGCACACATCTTGTAAGTGCATGAGGCAGGATTTGATTCCAAGGCCATGGCCTCTCTACTACACTATGTTGGACTGGTTTTTAGGACGAAGATGATGAGTATGGTTTTAAACATATTGGGCAGGATACACTGGCAAGGCATGCAGATAAATGATCTAGAAATATACAGAAGATAATTGGAGATGAAGAACTGAAACCTGAAAAAAAAAATGAGAAGGGCTGCAGTTACAGAACTGGGTTTCTTTGTATTAAGTCCATAGTTAAAACCAAAGGAGTATTTAAGATTGCCAAAGGGAAAAGAGTAGAGCTGAGGACAAGGCATTTAGGAATCAGAAAAGGAAAGATGATCCAGAGAAGGAAACAGGGAAGAGATTAGAAAGGCAAGTGGAAGCTAAGACGGAACGCTGTCATGGAAGATGAATGAGGATGGTTTTGAGGATGCTGGTCCTACTTCTGACTCATAGAGTCTCTAATATCCTTCACAGCTCACCTCAAATTGTTACTTTCTACATGAGATTCTTCCCCCACCAAAAAAATTGCCTCATTTTTATTTTGTGTCTACTTTTATGTGTATGTGTGGTTTCCTCAATAGAATATAGGAAGAAGCTAGGCAGTTTCACTTTTGTCCTTTTTGTATCCACTTTTGCATCCCCAATTCCTAGCACTGTGCCACACATGGAGCAGGTCCTGATTTAAGAAACTATCGATTGAACATTGCCAAATGCTAAAAAGACATCAAAAAGATCCAAGATTGAGAGAAAGTCATTGGATTTATATAACCAGTCAACCCAAGGAGATACAAGTATATTGCTTTGTATATATACAAGTATATTTAATTTTTAATGAATTTGATGTGCTGATTTAGCTAATCTGATAGTCACAAATTTGAGTTAATGTCATTGAAATGTTAAATTTAAACGGGCCTTCTGTTTTTGCTGTGTATGCTACATATGCAGACATTCTGTGCTGGAAACAATATTCCAAAAGATTGATTAAAAAAAAGTAGAAGAAATCCCTAATAGAGGATGATACATTCTTTGTGCAATTAATGGATTTCATGAGATGGGGGGCGTGAGGGGAGATGTGTAAGAAGAATGGTCATACTCAGACTGGACATTTTTTTCTAAGAGTTTTGACATAGTTTATAGAGCAAATGTTGAAAGACAATAGGCAGAACATCATCAGACACCAGAAAAGACAGCAATCACATACTCTCGTCAAGATTTCATGGTTTATTTTGTGTCTTACTTGGACACAATTGCATGAATTCTGGTCCTTGCCTAACACAGAGAAGCCTTGCTTTCTAAGTGTGTGCTTTCCTAATGAGTCCGAAGTACAAGAGTCGCTGAAAAATTTCCATAAAGCACAAACCCTGAATAAATTGAAAAGGTGGATGTTTTCTGTAGATTACAGAAGCCACTTTTTTTTCTTCGTCAATTTTTCCCTTAGGGAAATAGAACATGCCATTTGATTGCTGACTGTAACATGCACACACAAAATAGAAAGTGTGATGTTATATCTCTTTATACGAAAAAGAAAAGCTATTTCTGGAACTTAGTAAATGAGCCAGTATTCAATTCCATCCAAGACGAGTTTGAGATGAGGTCCGTAGATTCTACAAAAGTGCTTCCTCCTGTCCTTGGCTGTTCTCAGGATGATCTAGAATTGATAGGGACCATAGAGGTCATCTAGTTCAATACCCCTCAGTTTACAATTTTACAACTGAAGAAGCTGAGAGCTATAGCAGTCAAGTTAATCATGATCACACTAGTAGAAATGGCAGTCAGTACTTGAACCCAGAACTTCTGACTAATAGTCTCTTCACTATTTTTATTAGAAAATTCAGTCCTTTCCAACTCTTCATAACCCAGTTTGGGGTTTTCTTGGCTAAGATACTAGAGTGGTTTGCCATTTCCTTCTCCAGCTCATTTTACAGATGAGAAAACTGAGGCAAACCCAACTAGTTGAGTCCCCCAACTAGAAAGTGTCTGATGAATTCCAGAAGATAAGTCTTTCTGACTCCAGACCCAGCATTTTATCCACTGGGCCACCTAGTTGCTCCTGTTTTTTTAGATAGCTCCACATTTATTTCAGTGTTTTCTTACATCTTTAGATGGGATCTAGATAAGCAGATTAATCATAGTATAGTGTGTAGGGGATAGTACAATCTATTAATAAAAAGACCGTGTGAACTAGAATAGGGAACTCAGTTCATGACCTGCCAAGTCTTTCAATCTCCCTGTGCCACACTGTTCTGTATTTGAAAAGAGAATCCTCATTCCCCTTTCTCCAGGGTTGGACTGAAGATTTTTCTGTGCTAAAGGCTGATGTATTATATATGAAGTATATGAAGAAGTAGAGAAATTCTACAAAGAATTCTGGAAGACCCTCCAAATTAATTCCACAAAGACTAATACTTGGTGATTTCAGAAGTGAGGTTGGTGAAGAATACGTTTGAAAATATGGTTCAGAAGAAAGGATGAGAGAGGCTAAAGGCAGGTAGACTACACAGAAACATCCAATATGCAGGCCAGTCAGTCATGTATGGGATTAAAATGTAACTGGGAAAAGTATAACAAAATAAATTTTAAAAACAACAAAACAAAGGCATTGTCACATCTTAAAATTAAGTCAATATGCAGATCATAGGGATCCTTATGGATGGATTACAGGCTTCTGGTATCTATTTGAGTTTGACATCATTGCTCTATATTATACTTTCTTCAAGAAAAACATCGGAAGGTACTGGATATGGCAAACACCAAATAACATCACAAAAAATGAAAATTTTGATTTGATTATATTTTGACAGGAATTAACACTACTGTGGAAATTATGTCTAAGTCTGGTTTTTGTGTAGTCAGTCCACTAACATGTTAGAATAAAGATTCAAATTAATAAAAACTAAAAGATGGGTAAAAGGGGGAGCCAGATGACTCAGTGGATGGAGTGCTAGGCAATCAGAAAGTCCTAAGTTCAAATGAGGCCTCAGCCATTTACTAGCTGTGTGACTCTGAGCAAGTCACTTAACCTCTATTTGCCTTAATCCACTGGAGAAGGAAATTGCAAATTACTTCACTTATCCTTGCCAAGAATACCCCATGGACAACAGGGTCCACAGAGTCATGAAAAGTCTGACAGGACTGAAAAAACAAAAGAAAGAAGAAAAAATTTTAAATGACAAAGCATGCAATCAAAATAACTCCAATCTGACCTACTTAAAGAAACTGAACTGAAAAATAGGAACTCAATAGTTCCTATTATAACAAAATCTACAAAAGTTTATCCAATATAAGTTAATAATAACAAGGACAGCGAAAGGAACCCAAATATCTCATTCCATATTTAACCTACTCATTGAAAGATGAGTTGTCCCAGGGCAACAGCTGTTTAAAATATAAATTCTTTTGTAAAATCCTAAAAATATCAATGGCTAAAGATTATAAGTAGCATCACCTCATGAAACAATGAGAAGCAGTGGAGGGAGAAAAAAAATTGAAAGAAAATTTATCAAAGGACCCAACTAAGCAAAGTCGTGCTGAGGACATTTACAGTTAAACCTTATAGAGAAAATGACCAAAAGACAAAAGGTAGATAAGATCTTAAAAAATTTTTATAATCCTTTTTGCCATCAAAAATGACAAAACTACCGTATTCATACTCAAGCAAGAGTATTCTATCATTCACTATGAGTGACCAGTGACATGTTTTGTAGTACTTCTTCTACACAGTCATTATTGGTAATTTGTCCCAGTCTACTCATGCCTACCATATGTCTTTCTGTTGTCCTTTGGATCACTTGTAATCTTGGTTCTTCAGAGGTGTTGGTGTTCCATGACTCATTTCCATTGAGCTTCTATATAGCATCATAGCCATGTAGATATTTTGCGTAGCATGGGAGAATGGGGTGTGGGGGGTATTCAGGGAGGTCTAGCGCCTGTGGCATGAAGGCTTGCCAAACTCTTTTCAGGGCTACTCATCCATTTTGTTTTCCACCTGGCACTCACCTGCGGCTCCAAGAAACTGGAGCATGTGCAGCAGCTACACCCCAGTAAACCATCTCAGCAGACAGGCTAACCCAGGTTGAAGGTAACTGACAGGTCTCAAACCCATTGGTGAGCTAGGGGATATCTATTCCAAGTACATGTCCATTCCCTAGTGGAATGGACAGATGAGAACTAGGCGGCTGAAACAGGCGCTCTGGAGCTCTTAGAGCTTGGTCAAACGTCAAAGATCCATGATCATCCACTGTATGCTAGGACATTACCAATCATCTAGACTTTTTTCTTGCCACTGGACTTCAATGACTCTGGAAGACTAGAAGGCTGATGCCTCTGCCTCACTTAAATCCCAATTCATGTGCAATTCAAGACATTGTCCCATGATGTCCTTGGTCCTCTTCAAGACAAAACAAACAGCAATATAGCAGGGGAGAATACTGGTATTAAAAGGATAGTTCTTATTTTTAGTGACCAGACTAAGATAATTAAGAAAGTTTTTCAAATACACTCTAACCCAATCTCTAATAACGATTCTGACTCCAGATAATAGTCTAGCTATACTCAGGGCCCTTAGCATATTCCTGAATATATAAACACACACACACACACACACACTCACACACAAACACAAATTCAGTGGACTGCCCTCCAATGGCATGTCATATGGGCAGTACGCATATTTCATTCACTTTGTTTTTGTATTGCTCTCTATTGAATAATTTTTGATTTTATGGAGGAGGCTGGTAGTATTCAGAAGTTTAAAACAATTAACATAATTTCACTGGCAAACGAAAGCATTTGGAAACAATGGAATTCCTACATCTATTTGTGTCCTGCCCAGGATATCCCTTGTGACAATGAAAAACTTCTTATGCAAGCATATGACTTTCAGCTTTGTTCTTTGCCTAATACTCAATAGTAAGATAGATGTCAAAGTTAGACATCTATCTTAGACATACAGTACAAATCCAGATGGTTGCACACCACAAGTTGAAAAAGGTCATTTAGTCTCTAGGACAGCAAAGAGTCCCTTCTTTAAAAGGAATAGTAATTTAAATATACGTTGTGAGAATATTGTCATGACATGTTACATGACAGCCATCAGTCAGGACACCAAATCCCAACCAATATAAGCATTTTACTACCTACATTGTCAAATCTCCCACGATGAAGACCCCACAATTTGTCGATCAATTTACCATGGTAAGCTAAAGACTAAAAGTAGGAATGAGTATCCCATCATTTTCACTAGACATGTTCATTAAGCATTCATTCTTGTCTATGACTTAGCTCTTGAACAGATGTGGTTCTTTTCTTGTAGGAGTTTACATTGGAAAAGGTCAAATAGTTCAGTTGCATTTAATCAGGTTTTTGCCTGTAGACCGTTGGGTGTGGTGGTGGGATTAGTTTCAGAAGACCAAAATTTCAAATTCCAGTTTTATCACTTAACTCTCCATGTAACTGTGAGATGTTACAGATGACATCTCTGGGTTTCAGTTTCATCAATGAAATGGTTGGATTATAAAACCCATAAGGTCCCTTTTAGCTTTAAATCCCACAATCCCTATGATATATACTGAAATAAGGTTAGCTGAATAAGAGCAAACAATCATACATAAAGTAATTGGCCCTCTGTGTCATTCATTTGTTTGATTCGTGTCCAACTTGGCACACAGTAAGCACTTAATAAATGTTTATTGACTGCTTGACTAAATAAATGAGATTTTGTGACCAGCTAGTTAAGTGTCTGAGGCAGGATTTGTACTCAGGTCTTTCTGACTCCAGATCTAGAACTCTAGATACTAACACCAATTAACCAAACTGGAAACCAATTTCATGGGAGGCGGACCATTGAAGAGAAAATAAGCGACTATGACATCATTTCCATATGGAACAGGCCTTGGAATAGCGCTCGATAGACAGTGTGGAACGGCTTACAAGGAGGCTGTCATGATACGTGCCTGGTGCCTGCTTCCTCTGCCAAGAATTCTACACAGTTCCATTAAAAGCCACCGCCAAAATCATCTTCCTCAGTCAACACTTGAATGTTATCACTCCCCTTCTAAGAACCCTAGAATAGCTCTCCATTTTCCAGTGCATCAGATCGACATTCCTGCCTATGGCCTTCAAAACTCTTCAGCAGATGGCTCCGCCTTATCTCTTATCACTTCTTTTCTGCTTATCTTTAACCCAAGTAGAAATCTCTAGCCAGGCAAAAGCCCTGTTGATCTCCACCTGTTTTCTTTCTTCTCCTATCTCTTGATCTATGTAAAAGTCACCTTTTATGCCCAGCATAACATAATAATAAATACTTATTTTGACTAACTTCAAAGCCAACTCTCCGCAAGCTTTTGTTGTATAGTGGATAGAATACTGGACTTGACCTTGAGTCAGTCCTGGATTCAAATGATGCCTCAAACATTTACCAGCTATGTGACTGGGCAAATCTTTCTTTGTAAAATGAGGCAATGAAATTCAATAACCTCTATGATCCCTTAAAATTCTAAAGCTATGATCCTAGGAACTTTATTAACCATAATATAAGAAATGACTGCATGGTGGATGGATTGGAAGGGGATGCAAGTACAGAGAATGAAACGATCCCTATTCTAAATGAGCTTACATTCTAATGTGGGAGGAAAATAAACACAGACATAAATGCTGGGGCAGCTAGGTGGTGCAGTGGATAAAGTGCTGAGTCTGCAATCGTGAGGACTTATCTTCTTGAGTTCAAATCCAACTTAAGACACTTACTAGCTGTGTGACCCTGGGTAAGTCCCTTAATCCTGCTTGCCTCAGTTTCCTCATCTGTAAATATGCTGGAGAAGAAAATGGCAAAACCACTCCATTATCTCTGCCATGAAAACCTCATGAAAACATGGGGTCGTGAAGAGTTGGACACAACTGAAACGGTTCAACAATAAAATGTGCCAAGTACTGTGCTTAGCCTTACTTTCCTCATCTATAAAATGGGGATAATAGGAGTACTGATATCGCAGAGCAGTTGTTGAGTATCCCACAAGATAATACACATAAAGGACTTTGAAAAACACAGTATGATGTCAGTAATCATTATTTTTGTTATTATCACTACCACACTGTCTCTTTCTCATCATCCTTCTGCAAAATTCAGTGATTTGTTTTTTTAAAAAAAATCCTATAAAACAAGCCATTTATCTTTCCTAGGCCTCCATTAAAATGTAAGAGCCTGACTTGATAGCTTCTAAGGCCAAATGTCTTTGGACCTCAGTTTCTTAATCTGTAAAATGGACTTGGGCTCAGTGACTACTCTCTAAATCTATAAGACTATGAGGCTTCAGGTTCTAAACTCTAAGAGCTATAAATTCTATGAACCCCCCTGTCATTTTTGGAGTTTCTTCATCCCCAGTTCCAATCTTGCCCCTAGTGAGTGCAATACCTGGCATGTCCCTCTACTCTGACTGTCCCTGGTGAAGATGTTGAATGATGTTATATAAAAAGCTGTAGTTTTAGAGCCAGAAGACCTCGGGTCTAAGCTTCAGTCCTAACTCTGACTGTTTGATCCTTGAAGTGAATTCACTTACCTCTGTAAGCTTCAGGTTGCCCATCTGTAAAGTATGGATAATGGTACTGGTACATTTTCAGGCAGTGAGGGGGGTGGAGAAGGGTTGAAGTGCTTATATATGTACCAGCTGGGAATTTTATTGTTGGACAATAGAGCCTCTGACCTCTCTTTATTCTGTCTCCCATTCCTATTTCTGAAAGTTTAATGGCTGAATCTTCTCACTTTTATTATAATCCAAAAATATGCCCCTTTTTTCCTTCCTGTTTGGAAGGTATGTCTATTTAACTCAATAATTCCTTCCCTCTTAGCAGAGATACGCATCCTTGATTTGAAGAATGATGACCTACTCCACTGTTGATCTCAATCAGTCATTCAGTTAACTCTTTGTGACTCCATGAATCATGGCATGCCAGGCATTTCTGTCCTCCACTGTCTCCTGAAGCTCCTGTAGAAGCTCCTGCTCATTATTTCCATGCCTCTAACCATCTCAACCTCTTCTACCCCTTTCTTCTTTTGCCTTCAATCTTTCCCAACATCAGGGTCCTTTCTAATGAGCTAAATCTTCTCATTATGTGACCAAAATAGTTAAGAATCAGCTTCAGTATTTGTCCTTCCAGCGAATAGTCTGAATTAGTTCTTTAAAATACTGACTGATTTGAAATCCTTGCTGTCCAAGAGGCTCTCAAAAGTCTTTCACAGTACCACTTCATTATTGGATAGCTCCACTTGGTAAGTCTGGCCCCTGAATGAAGCCTAAATCTTCCTTTTAATAACTTCCCCTCATTGTTTCTAATTCTCCCTACAAGGGCCAAATAGAAAAGTGAAATCCCTCTTCCTCAAAACCACTCTTTATATATTTGAAGGTAGGTATATCCCCTAAATCTTCTCTTTTCTAGACTAGGTAACTCCAGTTCCTTCAACTAATCTTCAGCAGACACTTTTTCTAATCCTCTTATTGTCCAGGTAACTTACTTGTGGAAATGCCCCAGTTTGTGTATATATTTCCTAAAATATTATTCTTTTGCTACCTATATTGCTTTATTTGTTTTTATTTTAAAATTTGCTCTAGGTAGGAGGTAGAGAATGGGAGGTGCAAATTAATATAAAAATGCTAATTAACTGAAAAAGAATTTAAAAATTAAAAAATAAAGGCCCAGAATTGAGAACAGAACTGAAAATATGGCCTGCCCTGGGCAGGGTACATCAGAACAGTTACCTACCTCATTCTAGATATTACCTCTCCATTTATACAGCCCAGAGGGGGTCTGAGCTTTTTTGATGGCCTTATAATGCTATTAGCTCATCAGGACCTCACAATCTGACACTTCCAGTTCCTTTTCAAATGACTGTCTTCTACTTACATCCTCCCATCCTTTATCTTTTTTCCTCTTTTTTAAAACAATTTTAAAATTCATTTTAATCCAAAATGCAAAATGATAAAAGGGAAAAAAACCTTTCCAGGTAAACAGCAGAATATAAAGGAGTTTTTAATATAAAATAATAAATTTCCATTTCAAGGAAACCTATGTAATAAATACTACATGCACATTGTTTTCAAAGCTAGCCACCTTTTCTGTACTTCCTTCTAGGTTTTCTTTTGTTCTCTGCTGTGTACTTTTTATTTTATTTTTTTCCTTCTATATCTTTGAAAAATAAAAATATCCTGAACACACATCCCAAATTCATCAGTCACTCTGATATCTCCCTGGTAATCTGGACAGAAGTGCATACCTCCAACCTTCCCCTTTCACTGCTTTTGGCAAAGAGAGAGCTGTAGTAAATGTCTAGATAGCTAAAGTTCCCCATCACAATAATATCATGTGTCTATCTTATTCCCAAACAGAGTGTTCTATAATTTTTCCCCACTATAGAGAGTTAGAGATATGTATATATCATGGGATCTGATTCCCAGATCTCTTATCTAATTCTTCTTCTGTCCAGGAGTCTATAGTATTTTCCCACTACACATACACGTACACATGTACATTTGTATGTTCTTTTTCTCCTTCCATTGATAATTGATTCTCACCCAAATTATCACCATCGTGTTTCTTCCATTCTGCCCATAACCCGTTACTTCCTAAATATACTTGTAAGTATAAGAAACAACTCTTCCACTGCTACTCCTTCTATTTCTTTTGAATAAGACATGATCTTCCAGAACCATATTCTATTCAGGAATCCTGTACTACAATATCGCCATACAATATGGGAGGTAAAATTTGCTTTCTTTCATATGGAGATCTCGGAAGGCATTATTGCTGAGTTTTTTTTTTTAATCAAAGACTTTTTGTTGATATTGTCTCCTGTAAATCATTTTTACTCTTGTGTTATTTTCCCTCCTATTTTGCACCTGCTATTCTCTGGAGTGCCAGGCTTATTGTATCTTTAGGAGTATTTTTACTTTTTCTTTGTGATGTTTCTCTTTTATTTTCAGTTCATTACCTACAGGTCTCCATGGGTCTCCATGGTTGCATCTTAGGATTCCATAAGTGCTTATCAATTCTTCTTAGATTCCTTCTGTTGTTATCACCTCCATGCCTGCATGAATTACCAGAATTAGATAGTAGTTGTCAGGTTTAATAGTTCTTATGAGTCTCTTGGTTATGATCCCAGGAAGACAGCAGATCTCTTACTTGGTTTGGTCAAGTTGTCAAATTGCTATCTCCATACCCCTCAGCAGTAACCACCAGGGAGTAACTTTTTCTAGAGACCATTACTGGAAAACCTCTAAACTGTGGATCCATTTTTTGGTGGCTCTGAAAAAAAAGTGTGTGAGAGAAGAGGCGTTAGACTGAAAGTCTACAGAACTGTTGTGCTAATCTCATTGTGAAACCTGGACAGTATACCAGAGCCATGCCAGGAAACAGAATCGCTTCCATTTGAATTGTCTTAGAAAGATGCGGAAGATCACCTGGTAGGATAAGGTACCAGACACTGAGGTCCTTTCTAGAACTAAACTGCCAAGCATTCAAACTCTGCTTCAGAGAGTGCAACCAATGGGTTGGCTACGTTGTTCGAATGCCAAACGCATGCTTGCCAAAAAGACTATTTTATGAAGAACTTGCATGGGGCAGGTGATCACATGGAAAGGATTCAAGGATACTCTCAAAATCTCTCTCAAGAACTTTGAAATTGATTGTGTGACATGGGAGACACTGGTACAGGATGGCCCAGTATGGCGTACCCTCATCAGAGAAGGGGCTGTGCTCTATGATTAAAGCAGAAATGAAGTAGCTCAAAAGAAATACAAGATGCGCAAATTTAGAGAATCTACCTCAAGTGTTCATATGGACTATTGGTGGTAGAGCATTCTAAACTCCAATTGGTCTGCTCAGCCACATTAAGATGTGTTGTAACTTGACTCTAACATGGTGATGTCATTTTTGGTCCTCTTGGAGAACAAAGGAGAATGACCAGAAGCTGCTTTTGGATCACATTTTTCCATCTTCCCATTTTCTGACACAGATAAGAATTCTTATAATAGCTAGAATGCTAATGCTGGAAACAGGAAGAGCTGCGTATGAAGTCTGTCTTTCAACACTTACTAGTTATGAGACTCTGGGCAAGTCCCTTAACTTTATGCGCTACAGTTTCCTTATCTCTAAAATGGGAATAACAGTGGCATTTGCCCTAGAGGATTGTTGTAAGAATCAAATGAGATAACACATATAAAGTACTTTACGAATCTGGAAACTTTGTAAAGAATATGAGAGGTCATTGTCTTCATCTAGTTTCCCTTTTCAAGCACTTCATTCCCTTTGATATTCTCCACCAACATACCCAAGAACAAAGTACTTTGCACATACATTGGTGCTGGCAAAAACTCAGACATAGAACATTCTTTGCGAGTTGTAGCAAGATTTTCTTAGCACTTCAAATCTCACCACAAGGAAGATCTCTGTTTTTTGTCTTCTTTTTTGGTGGTAGCTCTCGAATAGAAAGGAATAAACATTTATACAGGACCTACTGTGTTCCAGGCACTGTAGTATGTACTTTACAAATATTGTTTTATTTGATTCAATTTGTAGCTAACTCCTATGGCAACCTACCTGCTTAAGAGATAGAAGTCTAAGGAGAACTATCGCGTTGAGATGCTGCCTTCTTTTTCCCTGGACACCAAACTCTTTCTCCTCCCTCTCTAGGATGGGGGGGAGGGTGTGAAGTTTAATTAGCTACCAGATAGAAGTAGGCAAGACAAAGTACAAGGGCAGAAGATGAAATCCACTGATCTTATAAGACCTAGGCTTTTCATTTAATAATAGCTAATAACAATATTTATATAATTTATTTATATAATAGTAGCTGATAACATTTATTTGCAATGCACTTTACATGTTATCTCATTTGGTCCTCACAACAAAGGGGCAGTGGAGTCAACTCCAATGGACTTGGGAGAGACAATTCTTAAATTTTCAGTGTGAGCATTTACACCTTGGAAATTGACAGATTAAATTAAGGCTTGATTTAACATTTTTTTAAATTGTTGTTCAGTTGTTGCAATCTCCTTGGGACCTTATCTGGAGTTTTCTTGGAAAAGATATTGAACTGATTTGCTATTTTCTTCTCCAGATC
Source organism: Bettongia penicillata ogilbyi (assembly GCA_023548195.1). Taxonomy (NCBI): domain Eukaryota; kingdom Metazoa; phylum Chordata; class Mammalia; order Diprotodontia; family Potoroidae; genus Bettongia; species Bettongia penicillata. The sequence goes on from JAJHZJ010000766.1 coordinate 953,041, forward strand.
ATTTTACAGAGGAGGAAACTGAGGCAAACAGGGTTAAGTGACTTGCCCAAGGTAACACAACTAGTAACTATCTGAGGTTGGATTTGAACTCAGGAAGTTGATTCTTCCTGACTTCAGGACTGGCATTCTATCCGCTGAGCTGTTGACAATCTACTTTAGACTTAAGAAATTGAGGGAGAAAATGTAAATAATTCGGATAAACTTTTCCCAGAGAGTAAGCTGTTAAAAGTTTATCAACTTTTGCTCACAACAACCATGTGAGGTAGATGTTATTATTTATTCCTATTTTACAGATGAGGAAACTGAAGCTGAGTCATTAACTCAGGCTTCGACAAGTGACTCAGTCAAAGTCACATAAGTAATAGGAATCTGAGGCAGTATTTGAACTCAGGTCTTCCCAACTCCAAGTCCTCCAGTCTATCTACTCACCACCTATCAACCATGGTAATAATAACAAAAACTAGCATTTATATAGTTTTAAGATTTGCAAATATTATCTCATTTTGTCCTCATGACTCCCCAAAGATGTAGGTGCTGTTATTATCCTCATTTTAGAGAAGAGAAAACCGAGGCTGAAGAGACCAAATGACCAAACAAAAGTAAGTGATTTGCGCTTGAAGTCACAAAGCTTTAAGTGTCTGGGGCAGGATTTGAACTCGGGTCATCCTGATTCCATATCCAGTGCTCTATACATTGGACAACCCAATTACCTCATTTCGTCTTGCTGCTACTCTGCATTATCTCCCCCTACATTTTCCTAGCCTCTGAGCATCCTGTGATATTTCTCCAAATTCATAGAAAAAATAAAAGGGAACCTGACATTTCAGTGCCCTGGTTCAGAACCATCTGGGAGGCTTGAAAAGCCTAGTAGCTTAGAGCTTAAGCGCTCACTCTTTCATCCTTTGGTGCATCTGTCAGTCCACCATGATGGGTATTCTGTCTACCAGTGCAGTGCTTGTACTTTTTTCTCCTACTTCGTTTTCATCCACAAATCTTTCTTAGAGAAGACCTCTTTCTCTGGTCTTTCTGATTTTTCAGGATGTTCCAAGCATATGCTGAGTATCTGTAGTCTCTCTTTCCTATAGGATTACCTCACCTCCTCATTTTCTCATGCTATATCTATTTATCTAGCTATAGATATATAGGTATAGAGTTGGTAATCTCACTTTCTCATGCTATAGATATATCTATACCTGTAGATATACAGATTCACCTATATATCACTATACCTATAGATATGCAGATTTATCTATACCTATATGTACCTATAGATATATAGACATACCTAGAGATATAGAGATATAGGAAATGAAGTGATCAACTATATATAGATAGCTAGATAGATATAGTTATATGGAGCTAAATATATATATATCTTTAATAATATTTCTTATGACATTCCCTGCCCCATCCTCCAAAACACTGTCAGTTACATACTATAGGCCTGTTTCTCTGCATCTTTTTCCACTCCCCTCTGGGTTAGTGATGATTTTACTTCTTCCAAGTTCATGATATTTCATGATTTCCCAGCCATATAGCATCACCAGGAGAATATTCATGTTAAATGACATTGTGCAGCAATAATGAGGTGTTTGGGAATTATTAAAAGCATGGCATAATTTCCCCGATGTAATACAGCCCAACCAATCCCTTAATCCCTGGGCCCAGTACATCAGCAGTGCTTGTCCCAAACTGGACAGGGCTCATTCTATGAGACCTTAGATAGAGAATAATTAATGGTTAACAGGAAGAGAGATGATCCTTCAAAAAATGACTTTTAAACTGAATTGTGCCTGGATTCACTTACTGAAATTAATAGGCAGCAGATAGGGAACATCTGTTGATTCAGGCTGTGTCTTCACCAACGCGGATAACTTGAATCTATTCCATTAGTTATTCAGAGATTTGGGATATAGCACTTCAGTGCTCAGAGAAGGCATGTGGGAAGGGCTGAAGTTAGAAAACAGAGCTGATAGACTTTAGAGATTATCCTTTGAAGGTCTGAATAGCTGAGATCATAATACTTCCCATTTACATATCTCTTGAAGTTTTACAAAGTACTTCCTTCACAACAAGTCTTTGAGGTAGGCAGTAGATTATTCCTACTTTACAGATGATAAAACCAAGATTAAAAGAGAACACTGATCTAGACTGAGCTGAAAGGGATATTAGAGATTATCCCTATGGCATCTAAGTGGCCCAGTGGCTAGACTGCCAGACCTGGGGTCAGGAAGACTCATGTTCATAAAATCAAATTTGGCCTCAGGCACTTACTAGGTGTGTGACCCTAGGCAAGTCAACTAACCCTGTTTGCCTCAGATGACCTGGAGAAGGAAATGGCAAACCACTCCAGTATCTTTGCCAAGAAAACCCCAACTGGGGTCTCAAGAATTGGATACAACTGAAAAGATTAAGCAACAATCTACCCCAATCCTCATTTTGCAAATGAGAAAACTGGGACCAAGAGAGGTGTATCGCAGCACTGTTGGGGACTATGAATATGCCAGCATAGTTCTCAATCGCAAAGTATAACAGATACTCCATACAGAAGGCAGAAGAAAAGCATTTATTCAGACACCAGAAAGCTGAATCCATCATACTAGCTAAGAAATCAATACACCTTAGCACTCCAGGGGACAAAGCCATTCCCAAGACTCCCCCCTCCCCTTTCTGGGGCCTTCTGACAAACAAACACTCACTAGTCTAACTGTGCCTGCTTGCCTGTGTCCTCCCCCTCCCTCCACCCTAACTACTCTCAATAACTTTCTCTCAGTTCTACTCCACCCTTCCTGTTCTATCCATTCAGCAAGCTCCTCCCACCACATATGACTTAGACTTCCATGGAATTTAAGCAGGTCATCTGTGCCTATTAATGAAAGGGAAAGATCTCATTTAAATTACCCTTACTAGAGGTTAAGTGACTTACTCAAGGTCACACAGGAAGTTAAATAGCAGCAAGATTTGAACTTAGGTCCTTAAACCAAAACTTCAGCTCTGTACTGCATGCTGCTTCGATATAAAATGATCTAACATCATACAAGCAGAATTTAGAACCAGGACTTGAAATCTAAATCTTTCTGATTCCTAATCCAGTGGCCTTTTTATGCATTTACACTGCCACACTAAGGTCATCTGATCATACCAAAATATTTATAGAATTAGTGGTGAAAATAAAGTAGATGCAGAGTGATTGGGGTGGAGGGAGTGGATAAACAAATTATGATATGTGGAATGTGATTCACACTATATGTGGAATTACTACACTACAAGAAATTATGAGGAGGAAGAATATGGGAAGACATTAATCAAGAAACATTTATTAAGCAACTTCTATGTGCCAAGCACTGTGCTAAGTGCTGCGGATATAAAAGAGGCAACATATAATCCCTACCTTCAAAGAGTTTATAATCTAATGGGGGAAACAACATACAAAGCAATATGTACAGATACATGCAGGATAAATAGGAGATCATTAACAGAGGGAAGGCACTAAAATTAAGAAGAGTTGAGGAAGGTTTCCCAGGATTTTAGTTGGGACTTAAAGGAAGGCAAGAAGAGGTCGGTAGTTGAAGAGGAGTCAAGAGAGCATTCCAGGCATGGAGGACAGCCAGAGAAAATGTCCAGAACTGAGAGATGGAGTCTCTTGTTTGTGGAACAGCCAGGAGGCCGGTGTCATGAATGGTAGTGTATATGTCAGAGAGTAAGGTATAAGCAGACTGGAAAGGCAGGGTGGGGGGTGGGGCGGGCTAGATCAGGGAGGACTTTGAATTTGAAACAGACATAAAAGGACTTAAATGAACTGATTCAAAGCGAAGTCTGAAGAACCTTCCCCCCGAAATCTGTATAACTCAAAACAATGTAAACAGAAAGAATAGCAAAATAAAAATGAAATCCAACACTATGAGCTCAGTGACAATGAATGTGGAACATGCAATTTGCTATCAGACTTTTAGTTTTGCCAGAGGGATCCATTGGGAAATAAAAGTGATATAAAAATGAAAAGAAAAAAAATCTAAAAATAAGAATAAAGCAGATCTGCTTGCTCAATTTGACCCTCCGATAATCATTCAGATACAGCCTACTACACAGTGAACAACGTCAGATTTCTATAGCCGGGAGCTCTTCATGTAGTTGGGTGGGAACCAGCCAAAAGCATCTCCCAGCACTAGACATATACACACAGGAGAAACCCAGAAGCCCTCCTACCTCTTCCCATATAGGGCCAATACTTTCCCCCTTTCCTCCATAAACTGAAGGAGGTATGGTATAGAGTTTGTAAGCAGCTTCAGTCTCAGTGGCCTAGATGCATGTCATAGAAAATCCTTAAGCTCCCTCTACTGTGAGCCTGCAGACAGTGAAGACAGGCACACAGGGGAGGGGCTCCATTCCCCTACCTCCCAACCCTCACACAGGCAAAAGAAGGCTTCCTAACCTGAGAAACTATCACTCGCACTTAGAAGACTGTTTTCCTGAAGGATTGTTCTTCTGAGAGGCTTTCTACTCCTGATTTTTTATTCCTTAGAGATTTCTCCCTCTCCAAGAAAACCATTTTGAAATTTTGTTCAATCATGCCCAACTCTCCATGATTCCACTTGAGGTTTTCTTGTCAAAGACATTGGAGTGGTTTGCCATTTCCTTCTCTAGCTCATTTTACAGCACAGGTAGTAAGTGTTGGAGGCTGGATTTGAACTCATGAGGATGAATCTTCCTGACTCTAGTCCTGGCACTTTGGGGCAGCTAGGTGGTGCAGTGCACAGAGCACCAGTGCAAGAGTCAGGAGGACCTGAGTTCAAATCTCACCTTTGACACTCACTAGCTGTGTGACCTTGGGCAAGTTGCTTAACACCAATTTCCTCATCTTGGGTCATCTCCAGTCATCCTGATGAATATGTGGTCACTGGATTCAGATGGCTCTGGAGGAGAAGTGAGGCTGGTGACCTTGCACAGCCCTCCCTCACTCAAAACAAAGTCAAGTGCAAGGCATGTCATCATTTCTCTGATGTCATGGTCTTCTTTGGCAATGAAGGATGAACACACACCTGGCACTTTATTCACTACAACATTTAGCTGTCCCAATTTGAAATCAGTCTCTCTATTTCCAATTCAATTAATTCTGCCGCTGCCACATCCAGGATAGGGTTCAGATTTCTTTGTTTCTATGTTGTTTTTTACAGCTTCAAGTTGGGCATGTCTCTCAGCAGAAATTTAACAAAAACAGATGTCTATCAGCAAATCATATATTTGTTTGTTACTTTTCATTTTTACCTCATAATCATTTCCAGATACAGCCTCCCTCATCCACATCTAAGCAAAATCAGCCATTGCAGCAACCATATCTGACAGCATATGCAACATTCTTCTTTAAGGAAAGGACCAAAATTCAGTATTACTTTATGGGAAACCAAAATTCAGTACTATTTTATGCATAACTAATAGAGAAATTTTTCATCAAATTTTACCCACCTCAAGGTGACATCATTCCTTTTTTTAAACAAATGGAGAAATTTAGGCAAAAGGACAGAGGATTTTAGAAAGGCAGGTCATTGTGTCCCAACTATTCCCAAAGTCCTTTCTATAATATCCTCAGAAAGGTGTCATTCAGATTTTCCTGATCACTAGTCTCCAAGATAATCCATTTCTTATTTTGAAAACTCTAATTATTATGAAATGTTTCAGCCCCAAACTACCTCTATACAACAATCTCACATTGCTCTTATAGTCTACCCACAGGATCCAGCAAAAAAGGTCTAATCTTTCTTCCATACATACTTGAAAACATTTCATATAGTCTTTTCTTCTCCACCCTAAAACTACCCCAAGTTTCTTCAACTATTCCTTAGATGTTGCAGTTTTGAGTTACCTCACCATTCAGGTTGCTATCCACTGGAAACTTTCCAGCTTGTCATTACCCTTCCAAAATATGGCACCCAGAACTGGTCACAATACTCATTATGTATCTGATGAGGGCAGAGTATATGACATGCCTGCTGTGGACACTTCATTAACACTAATGCAGTCTAAGGCACAGATCTTTTGGCAGCTGTATCACACGGCTCATTCTTAATGAAATGGAAATCTATTAGAGAGTTAGGAGATATTTTTCCAAAGTGACTGCTTTCTAACCACCTTGGACTTATGCCGCAAATAAATAAATATATAACAGTTAACACATTTATCTCTATTTTTAAAAGTTATTTTATTTGCTTCAGCCAACTTTCAGCAGTTTTTTTAAAGGATGTTTTTGAATTCTGATTCTGACCACTAATATATTGGTATCCCTACCAGCTTTGTACCATTTATCAAAGTCACTGGAAAAAAAGATTAACCAGAACAATGCTAAGATTTCACCTAGTGGCATTCAACCTATGACCTTCATCACTTCAGTTCTCTTTGGATAATGAAAGATTTTTTTCAAATGTCTCACTGAAATACTTATTCATAAGATTCCCTGAATCTGCTTTTCTTTTAACCTTATCCAAAAAGAAAATCAGGTTAATCAGGCATGTCTTGCTCTTAATGAATGAATCCTGACTTTTAGCTCTGACTTATTTTCTTTGTAAATGCTCACAGCTGTTAAATAGAACATCACTGGGAATTGATGTCAAAGTCAACAGTCTATAGTCTGAAATATTTTTCTTCTTATCCCTTTAAAAAAAAATAAGACAATTGCCCTTTTCCAATCACAAGGCACTCCTTCCATTCACCTCAGTTTTTCAAAGATTACTCAGATTATTTAAATATTATAGCAATATTATTTTAAGAACAACTTTGAATGAATAAGTTGTTTTGATTATTATAAATACCCAAATTAGCTACAAAGAACATATGACAGAAGAAGATATCTGCATCCAGAGAAAGAACCAAAAAATAAGAGTATGTATAGAATGATTTTACACACACACACACACACACACACACACACACACACACACACATTTCTAATGGCAGCCATCTCTAGGTGAGGGAGTGGGGTGGGAAGAAGACAGAAAAAAAGGGAAAAAAGAAAAAAGAAGAAATTTACATGTTAACTTTTAAAGGAATAGCAAGTTGTACATAATAGATTTGCAGTTTCATGTGCAATCATTTTTTAAAATTATACCATGTTATGGAAATGCTTGTTTTAGCCTATAAGTTAAAAATTAAATAAATAATTTTTCTAAAAAGATCATTAAATTTCATTCAGCAATTATGCCTACAAACTTGGCTGGTGCATGCTAGATGTTTAAATTCTTGCTGATTGATAGACTAGCTCAAGCAGTCCAGGTAGCTTGGCCTCATCAAGATCAGCAAGGGGCTCTCTTACTGTATCTTCACTTATCTTAGGCTTAAATTCCCTAACAACCTCTTTTTTCCTATATACTCCAATCTGAAGACCAGTTTTCTTGGTACGAAAAATAGGAGTAAAACAGATATTTGGCAGTTTCATCTTATCTCCATCTGTTATTTTCTAATCCCTCCTAATGATGAGCACTATCGCTTCTTTGGAATTCTTGCCCCTAACATACTGTATTCTTTCACTTGTTTGTTTGCTTTTATCTCTTTTAGGAATGGGTTTCTCTACATTGTCCAGGCTAGAAGTGAACTGGCTTAACCCCAATACTGACTACCACAGAAGCTTTAGCCTGTTCTGATTTTTCCAACCTGGGACAGTTTGCCTCTTGTTAGGAAGCCTGGTGGCCCCCACTTTGGGGTGGAGGGGAGGGAAATCATCAAATTGGTGCCAGACAGTGCAGATCTTTGACCCGCTTAAGCCCTACTACAGCCCCGAATTCTCAAACTCAAATGCTCTACCACTCTCAGTTTCCCCAGAAACAGAGACTACAGGTATATGTCATCACACCTGGCCCTCTAATATAATTTTAAAACGTTTAAAAAATTTTCCTCAGACTTATATGAACTGATGCTGAGTGAAAAGAGCAGAACCAGGAGAACACTGTACATAGTAACAGCCACAGTGTGTGAGGAATTTTCTGGTAGACTTAGCCTTTCATACCAATGCAAGGACCTAAAACATTCCCAAAGGTCTCTTGAGGCAAAATGCTTTCCACATTCAGAGAAAGAATCTATAGAATTGGAACACAGAATGAAGCAGACTATTTTCTCTTGTGTTTTGTTTTGGTTTGTTTTTTCTCATAGTTTTCCCCATTCATTTCAATTTCTCTATACAACATGACTAATGTGAAAATGTGCTTAACAAGAATGCATGTAATATTTTGGGGAGGGAGGGGAGAGAGGGGGAGAAAATCTAAGACTTATGGAAGTGATTGTAGAAAACTGAAAACAAATTAATTTTTAAGAATAATCCAAATTCAGAAATAGAACTTTTTTCTTCAGCATTTATCACTGATCTCAGCTTACCCTGGGCTGCAGCATTCTTGACACAAGTCTTACAGTACTTTGCTATTTTTCTTCTCTTATATTATTTTTTCTTGGTTCATAATGAGGTCCCTGTGCAGCCACATCACATCAATGTCTTGAGGCCCTTCATTCTTTTATCATCAGAAAGAATTAAAAAATTTTTCTTTTTTATTTTGAACTTGAGATTCATGGACATTTCAATATAAAGGATACCCTTAGGCCTTTTTGGACACCCTACACAACGAAAAAGGGAAAAAGAGGATTATATATGAAAATGTCTACTATTTATAGCTTTTAAAAGTATGTATTAATTGTACACAGTAACAGCAATATTTGGCAATGATTAACTATGAATGACTTAGCTCTTCTGGGCAATACAAAGATCCAAGACAATTCCAAAAGACTCATGATGGAAAATGCTCTCCACATCTAGAGAAAGAACTTATTCAGTCAGAATGCAAATCGAAGCATACCATTTTAACTCTGTCTTTTTCATTGCCTTTTTCCCCTTTTGTTCTGTTTCCTCTTTCACTCCATGACTAATGTGAAAAGATATTTTACATGATTGCACATATATAACTTATATAATATTGCTTACTGTCTTAGGGAAGAGGGTAGGAACATATTTGGAACTCAAAATTTTATTTAAAAAATAAATATTAAAAGTATATATTTAATGTAGCATAATAGTGTTGAAACTGCTCTGCTCATCTGTCTCCCCACTTCTTTTCTTTTGTGTTGTACTTTTTCTTTCATTAGATCTTTACTGGTATCACCAATTTATATATCATTTAAATTTTCTCCTCCATCCTTTCTTCCACCCTCTTCTGAAGAACATCCCTTATAATAATGAAAAAAAGGAGAGAAAAAAAGAGGAAACAAGGATCAGTAAAACCAAAGAACACAAAAAATAGTCTCATTATTTGCAGTTTCAGACCAATGAACCCACCTATGCAAGGAAACAGAGGATGGTGTCTTTTCATGTTCCTTTGATCACAAGAATTTTCTTCTAAAGAACCTTCTAGACTTCTTGAGCCAACTTGCATTTCAGGATCCTCTCTAGCCTATCTGAGAGTACTGAAAATGTGCTTTAAAGTTCGAATCTTCTAGCATATGGGTCAGAAAATGCCTGCTATTCTTTCATTTTTTTATCACATACCATAACCCTTTGTCTCCTTGGGCTTCCTTTATTTCCCCTTCACTCATCAGTCCCTCCTGATGGGTCAGAATCAGAACCAGAACAATATTTCTCTTCATCTGAAAGATGAAATTATCAGCGAAGTAGGAAAGAATCTTACCAGCTGTGAAGCAGAGACCTCCAGAAGGTACCCTGATCCTTAAAGTCCTCCATTACTATATGTTTCCTGCATGCTTCCAGTGTGCTGTGTCTCATGAACACATAATTTAATTCTGCCTACACCTGGTGACTTGTATTATATTCCCTCTAGCACATTACCTCTGTTTGTCTCATTTTACCCTTTTCCAAAGGCTTTCCACAATGTCTCCTCCCTCATTTGAGTAGATTTCCATACAGGTGAATTTCTTCTTGGCATATGTTGTTACTCTACATCCCCTTCCACACTGTTCCTCTTAAGCTGGTATGAGTTATTAATAGTCATAAAACCACAGGATTATAGGATCACAGATTTAGAAGTGGAAAAGAATTCCAAGGCTATCTAATCCAATTCCTTTATTTTACAGGTAAAGGAACCAAGACCCAAAGAGGTTATATTCACAAATTATTGAACAGCGATTGACTTTTTACTGAATAGAGCAGCCAGGTCTCATAGTGGATACAGTGCCCTTTCTGGAGTGGTCAAATCTGGTTTCAGACACTTGCTAGCTGTATAACCCTGGGCAAATCACTTTACCATATTTGTCTTAGTTTCCTCATCTGTAAAATGAGCTGGAGAAGGGAATAGCAAATCATTCCAATGTCTTTGCCAAAGAAAACCCAAATAGAGTGACAAAGGGTCAGACATAACTGAACAACACTACCTTTTGTTCACTCAGACACAACTGAACAACACTGCCTCTGCTCTGATTTAGTAGCAGTATCAGAGGATTTTCTTGTTTTCTATTCTTTTTTTAGCTTAAAATTCTCCTAATCCTCTCAGCCATTCTGCAGATAAATGTTCCTTCATTGGATATACTTCAAAACCTGGTCAAGAGCCTTTCTTTCCCGATTCTTAGATCATGGTCCAAAAAGTCAAATATTATTTTCTGACGCCATCTCCTTAGCCAGCAGATTATTTCCTATAGCCTATGTTGTTTTCATCTAAAATTCAGTTGACTGCAATGATGAAAAATGCCATCTTTGCCTCTAAAATCCAACCTCCTATGCTGTTAATACATAGAGATTCTCTTTGGGAGTATCTCTTTTTTCCCTCATGTATTATCATTAGTGGGAAGTAGTGCCCAGGTTTGCCAAGCTTCACAAAGCTCTTGGACACATCCTGAGAGCATGCCCCAGGGAGGGAGCATACATTCCACTTATAGATGTCTAGTTGGTATTTAGCGGCTTCTATACCTCTCACTAGGGAGCCCCATCTCTTCTTCCTGTGGTCAGTCTCAGATTCTTTATGGCACTTGGAAATTGCTCTAATTCCATAGAGCATGAAAACTGCTATGTTCCTCCTCAGAAGATGCAGTCTTTTCATTTGTTGCTGTCCAGTTGTTTCAGTAGTATCCAATTCTTCATGATCCCATTTGGGATTTTCTTGGCAAACATAATAAAATGGTTTTCCATTTCCTTGTCTAGTTCATTTTACAGATGAGAAAACTGAGGCAGACAGGGTTAAGTGCCTTACCTTGGATCACACAGCCAGTAAGCATCTGAAGTCAGATTTGAACTAAGAAAGATGAGTCTTCCTGACTCTAGGCCTGGCACTCTATCCATTGCTATCACCTAGTTGCCCCAGACCCCATTCTTCATAGGAAGAATTATACTCTTTTTATGTTTCTCCCAAACATTCAAAAGATCTTCCTTTTCTCCTCTGTGACACATTCATCAAACCTCCATTCTTTTGATCTTTAGGTCTACCAAACCCTACCCAAAGGAGTTCAGGCATGAGCCCATGCAAGCTGGACTTTCAGACAAACCTACATCATTTTTCATGCTACTGACCCAGTTCCTGATTAATGCAGAGAATGTTGACTTTGGAAAGCACAACTATGCTGGGATAGCTGGCTTAACAGGTGCTTGATTCCTAAGGTCTTTCCCTTTCTCTCTTCCCTGCAATATGTCTCAAACCAAGAAGTTTCATCTCCAACCCCATTTTCAGGTAGTCGTTGCATCCTATCAGCATTCTCTCCACCAATAAACACACTTCATCACATTAGCAGCTTGTAAAATATTCTAGAATAGACTGAAATTCCCAGTTAAACCAGTAATTAAATCAGTAATTAAAATTTCTGAAGGAAAGAAGGTATAATTCTTGAGGCAAGGCAGGCAAGACTGAAAGTCAATGAAGATCAGTTACAATGTAACTGGAGTGGTGTAAGTTTATCCTAATGGGGGAACCAGACAAGTAAATCTATTACCAGAAAGTTCAAAGACAAGAGAACTCTGAAAGATTAGCAAATCACAAATTCAGGAAATTAAGGGAATTAACATTTTGCTCCAACTGCCTCTGCTTCTTGAAAGTTGAGAGGCTAAATAAGTTTCAAGTACAATGGATTTGAAAAAAGAAGACCTGAATTAGAATCTTCTACCTACTATTCAAGTGAGCACAGGCAATCCAATCCAATCCAGCAAAGGTCATGTTCTACTGGAAGGCCTGTATATAGTTATAGATATAGATATATAGACATATAGATACACACACATATGTGTGTATGTATATATGTATGTATACATATATGTATGTATACATGTATGCATATGTATGTTTATAGAAACATTTCTATTTATATATACATACAAACACACATATACATATATGTGTGTGTGTATATATATATATATATATATATATACATGCATATAATTTGATAAAGAAGACAGCATGAACAGCTAGGGACGAATCAGGCAAGGTTTCCTGGAGGAGGTAGACAATGAGCTGATCCTTGAAAGAAACTAGAGATTCTAACAGAAGGTGGAAAAGAAGGAGTTCGTTCCAGGCATGGGAACAGCCTGTGCAAAGATATTGTCCAGAACCAGAGACGGAAGGGAGAAATAAGGTATTTATTAAGCATTTACTATGTGCAAAGGGACAGCTAGGTGGCACAGTGGATAGAGCCTGAAGTGAGGAAGACTCTTCTCCCTAAGTTCAAATCCTTCCTCAGACACTTACTAGTTGTGTGACCCTGGCAAGTTACTTAACCCTGTTTGCCTCAGTTTCCTCACTTGTAAAATGAGCTGGAGAAGGAAATGGCAAACAACTCCAGTATCTTTGACATATAGGGTCATGAAGAGACAGACATGCCTGAAATGACTGAACAACAGTAAATATGCAAAGCACGGCAGATACCCCCTCCCCAAAAAAAAAGGAAAGCAATTCTTGCTTTCAAGGAACTTATATTCTAATGGGGGAGACAGTACCTGTGGAAGATTTCAAACCTCAAGTCAAATGGAAAAACCTCATGGTCTTTAGATTGCTGTTGCAAAACAGACATTAATGCCTCTTTCTTAATATCATTTCCACTGATAAAACTTTATCACTTTATGATGCTGAACTATGAAATATCTAGTATAGGAAACAGAAAGTAAACCAGATTTGACAATTTATATTGTCAATAATGGGAAATAAGCCTGGAACTGTAGACTGAACCCAGAACTGTGAAGGGCTTTAAATATCAAGCTGTGGAGTTGGTATTTTATCCTAGAGGCAACAAAGGGCCATGGAAAGCTCTTGAGGAGGAGAGAGTGACATGGTAGAATACATATGTACCAAAATATTTTAGTAACCAAGTGAATGATAGTTTTATCCTGAATACCCTATGGCCAAGAAAAGAAAAAGCTCTGCAAGCTATTCACCAAGATTGACTTGGGAAGGAGTCAGAGAAGGGGTATGGAATATCAAAATAGAGATTTAGAATTGGAAGGGACCCATAAGAGATCAGCTAATCCTCCCTCTTCATTTTACATAAAGGAAATTGAGCCACAGAGAAGTTAAGTGACTTGCCTAAGGTCATAAAGCTAGGAAGTATTTGGGTTGGGAACTGGAATTTAGATCTTCCTGATACCAAGTCCAGGCTACCTCTGCTATCATAGGAACTACTTCTTCAATCATTAGGTTCACAAGAGTTATTCTATAAATCTAATGAAGGTATTAAATCAGCAAATATCCCCAGTCTAGATAATTATTCAAAAACCATTAAACTGCGATTTTCTTAAGGGCAAGGAGTGTCTTTTGCCTTTTCTTTTATTCTCAGAGCTTAGCACAAATGCCTGCCACATAGTAGGTCTTCTAAATTCTTAATGACATTGACTGATAGTGCTGGTTATACACATAATCCACTACCAACCTTCTTTTGGAAGAAATACCTGAGAGAAGGACTTTTTTAAACACTGGGGAGTTACATGGCAAAGATGAATATATGCTCCATCTTTCCCTGGGCCTACCTTAGACAAAATAAATGAAGTGATCTCTCCTCTAACCCCCATCTGTCTGGGAATGACTGGCTAGCAGTCATATGCCCTGGTGTGAATTTAGGTCAATGTGTTCATTCTATTAGGAGTATTTACATTTTAAATCCTATCTTTAATTGTGTAATGAGAAGCTTTATGCCCAGCTTTCAAGAAATTTCAAGGAATCTGAAACAAATTAAAGAGGCATTTGAGGGGACAGGAGCTTCTTTGAAATCACATCAGATAAATTCAACTCTCTAGTACCGCCAGCTCAAGTCCTTAGGGGTAATATAACACATCTCTAATTGTACATGCCTGCTACCTGTAATCCTAGAAAATGCGAAAGGCAGAAAGAAAAAAAGTTTATTAATAAACTTCTTTGTCATTAGCAGAGAGAAAAAAATGCTCTATTTTCTTTTTTAATAACATTTTATTTTTTCCTAGTTACATGTAAAAACACTTTATAACATTCTTTTCAAAAATTGAGTTCCAAATTCTCTCTCTCCCTCCCTCCCTGAGACTGTAAGCAATTTGATATAGATTTTATGTGTATAAACTGCTCTATTTTCATTAGTTGTTTTTTTTTAAGAAATCAACATTTTTAGCATATTTTGTTTTTACTGATAGATCTCACTTATTTTTCTGGACACATCTGCCTGACCCCAAATCCACAATTTGTCATGTGCCTTGAGGTGCCTGTAGGGTAGAAATGAGACCAACACATGATTGAGCTTAAAGGTTTCATTCTCAAGGTTGGGGGAAGTGTGGATAGCCAGGGGAAAAAGATCCTATATGTGGAATTTAAAGTTCAATTCAGTAGTTAGAACTACTTAGAATGAGGCTAAGTAAAACCTTATTAGCATTTTTTAAAAGATGACAGGATTGATACAGGCCCACAGAGGCATTTTTAAAATCACAAATTATCACAAAAACTCTCAACTTGGGGGAAAAAAATGTCACAGCATTACAAGTCTCAAATTAAATATGCAAGAAAATTTCAAAATAGAATCAGGGGGCTGAAAAGAACCTAATAAGAAAGAAACTTAAGTTTAAATTCTTGGCCCCCTAAAACACCCCTAAGAATACTTCACCATGCACCCTGACAGCCACTCTCCTCATACCCACAAACACTACAGGGGCTTCTTTCGAGTCTGTTCATTCAATGGATATTCATCAAAGGCTAATTTTGCAGTAGGCTCTGTGTTGACTGTTAAGGATAAAAGAATAAAACCAAAAAATTTTCCTTCCCTCAAAGAGTTTACATTCTATCGTGGAGAAACACATACATAGGTAAGTCCCTCCAGATAACGCCAGGGTTTGAAGACTTCCAGAGAACGCCCCTGAGTCTTCTTAAAACCCACCACAGGGCCCAAGTCCTCATTGAATAGTTTCTCTTGAACTGCTCAGGTGACATATAGATGATTTTAGATCTCCACCAAGACCAGAAAGGCACCCCATTGGATCACAAGCTTCTCAAGGGCAGAGACTATCTTTTGCCTTTCTTAGTATCTCCAGTACTTAGCACAGTGCATGGCAAACAGCAGGTGCTTAATAAAGGTTTGACTTACTGAGAGGGTTCTTCCCACTGACAACACTTGTGCTCATCTCCTGCTGTACCTGTACCTCACACCTTCTGTACCTGCAGAAGTTAAAATTCTAAGTCTCTAAGAAAAATGTGCAAATTTTCTCATATAGCATCCCAACTCACTACTTCCAGAAAAGTCATAGCTATTTAATTATGTTTTCTCTTGCAGGAAATAAAAATACAGATATAAGAGAATTGGTATAGATATAGTCGAGCTTTAGTGTTGACCTTCAGAAAGTGACTTTCTTGATCACTGATCCAAACCAATGAATAACTAATGCTTTATTCACTCATATAGTCCCTGCATTGTATGATGGTCTATGAAAAAGTAAAATCACAATATCAATTCTCCTTTCCTTCCTCTATCCCCAAGTACCTGGTGAATGAATTCCCAAAGTTTAGGTGGAAGGCTAGAAGATAACCCTTTACATAATTTTTTTGGTTGTTCTATAATTAAAAAATTGACATGGGGAGCTGGAGCTATCATTTAATCATCATGGGGTATGGAAATTTCTTCCACCAATGATCCAATGGGGAAAAAATTTAGATTTTAAAGTCAAAGGGCCTGGGTTCAAACCACAGCTTCACCATTTATCTCTTGTGTAACTTTGAGGAAATCCCCTAACTGCTCTATGCTTTATTTTCCTTAGCTGTAAAATATAAAGAGAGCTGAAGCAGATAATCTCAATAATCTCTTCCAGCCTGTAGCACCAAGGTGATATTCAAAGCACCTATGGTGGCTATGAATATGTAGGCACAGTTCTGAGTCACAAAATATAACGGACTCTCCGCATGGAAGACAGAACCAAAACATTTATTCAGACACCAGAAAGCTGAATCTCAATACCAGAAAACCAAATCCATCATAGTAACCAAGAAGTCTATACACACCATCAGGCATTCCTGCACGCAAACACTCACAATCCTTCCTCTGTGCTTTCCAGCTCTGACCAGTCTGATCAATTTCTTCTCAACTCTGCTCTAGCTCCTCCTCTTCCTGTTCCACCCTTCCTGCTCCACCCCCTTCTGTTTTGTGACTCAGGATTCCATGTGACTTAAGCATGTCACATGGGCTTACTAATTCATGGGAAAGCTCTTCTCATTAAGAAGCAAAATGACATTAACAATAAGCAAAAATAATTATCAATATACAACCCTAAATCTAGAGGAATGATCATAACATTAGTAACTCATCTGTAACTTATAGTTTTAGAATTTTCTGGGTCATTGAGATGATTACCCATCATGGCATAGCTAGTATGAAACATATCTTGAAACTTGATCCCTTGATTCCCATTCCCTAATTTATCCTCTACTTGGAAAAAATAATATAGTAAGTCTATCTAACCATTGTGTCAAGAAACATGTCATATACCATCTAGCTTGTATTTCCTATGGTTCTGAACACTATATGTGCAAGTGCTTGCTGAATTAATCTGAATCATGAAGTCAGTAGAATTGTCTCTATAGACAAAATGACTGCACTTTCTTATAAGCAATAGCTATTATTGGCAGGGGCCAAGTGCAAGAGAGGAAAAGGAAAGAAATCCAGTTCTTTTAATTGTACTGATTACCAACCTAAAAACATGGTCAGCTGTGGAATCATAGATGAAAGAAGGAAGAAACCAAGAAAGATTTATGGGAGAACTAGGTGAAATTGATTGACAAAACAAAACTATATTTTCACCCTTCTTGTTGTTCAGCCATTTCAGTTGTGTCCAAATCTTCATCATCTCATTTGGGGTTTTCTTGGCAAAGATACTGGAATGGTTTGCCATTTCCTTCTCAGATCATTTTTATGGATAAAGAAACTGAGGCAAACTGGGTTAAGTGACATATATAGGGTTACATAGATAAGTGTCTGAGGTCCGATTTGAACTCAGGAAGAGGAGTCTTCCTGACTCAAGTCCTGGCACTCTATTTACTGTGCTATCTAGCTACCCGAAATTGCTTTAAATTTTAATTTTAGCACTATTAGAAGGCAGTGATCTTTATTAATCTATTTAATGTCATGGAAGAATTATTTTTAAAAAAAAATATACTTTTGGGGGAGGAGTCAAGATGGCAGAGTAAAAGGACTCACATATGCTAGCTCCAAATCCACAACCCATAAATTTCCTGTAAAAAGAACTCCCCACAAATTCTGGAGCAGTGGAAGCCCACGCAGCAATGCAGTGGAGGAGATTTCTGTTCCAGAGAGCCCTGAAAAACTGACCCCAAAGGTCCATCGCTCACTGGACAGCAGAGTCCACCCCTGTGCTGCCCTGGTTGCATGGCCTCAGAGGAGCAGATCTGAGCAGGCTTCAGGGATGGAACCTCCAGTGGCCCCGAAGGTCCCTCCACCCACAGGCGCTACAGGTCAGTGAGAGAGACTTCTGGGCTGGCCAAGAGGGGAGCAGGGCATCTCCATAACTCAGGCCCCCTTGGGAGGTAGCAGCAGAGCTAGCAGCGGCCAGGGGGCTCCCGGAGCAGACAGGAGCTCAGGGTCATTACTGAAGGTCTCTGCATAAACCCCCTGAGGGAACTGAGCCTGGGAGGTGGCCCTGCCCCTACCTGAGCACCAGAACTTAAGCTCATATTGAATAGCAGCCCCACCCGCCGCTGAAAGCCCTGAGGCTGGGGAGCAGCATTTGAATCTCAGACCCCAAGCACTAGCTGGGCGGATCTAGGAGGGGGTAGACAGGAATCTCAGAAGTCAAGTAACTGGCTGGGAAAATGCCCAGAAAAGGAAAGAAAAATAAGACTATAGAAAGCTACTTTCTTGGTGAACAGATGTTTCTGCCTTTCATTTCTGATGAAGAGGAACAATGCTTACCATCAGGGAAAGACATAGAAGTCAAGGCCTCTGTATCCCAAACATACAAACTAGATATCCAATGGGCTCAGGCCATGGAAGAGCTCAAAAAGGATTTTGAAAATCAAGTTAGACAGGTGGAGGAAAAACTGGGAAGAGAAATGAGAGAGATGCAAGAAAAGCATGAAAAACAGGTCAATACCTTGCTAAAGGAGACCCCAAAAAATGCTGAAGAAAATAACACCATGAAAAATAGGCTACCTCAGTTGGCAAAAAAGGTTCAAAAAGCCAATGAGGAGAAGAATGCTTTCAAAAGCAGAATTAGCCAAAGGGAAAAAGAGGTTCAAAAGCTCACTGAAGAAAATAGTTCTTTCAAAATTAGAATAGAACAGATGGAGGCTAATGACTTTCTGAGAAACCAAGAAATCACCAAACAAAACCAAAAAAATGAAAAAATGGAAGAGAATGTGAAATATCTCATTGGAAAAACAACTGACTTGGAAAATAGATCCAGGAGAGATAATTTAAAAATCATGGGACTACCTGAAAGCCATGATCAAAAAAAGAGCCTAGACATCATCTTTCATGAAATTGTCAAGGAAAACTGCCCTGAGATTCTAGAACCAGAGGGCAAAATAAGTATTGAAGGAATCCATCAATCACTGCCTGAAAGAGATCCAAAAAGGGAAACTCCTAGGAACATTGTGGCCAAATTCCAGAATTCCCAGGTCAAGGAGAAAATATTGCAAGCAGCTAGAAAGAAACAATTCCAGTATTGTGGAAATACAATCGGGATAACACAAGATCTAGCAGCTTCTACATTAAGGGATTGAAGGGTGTGGAATAGGATATTCCATAAGTCAAAGGAACTAGGACTCAAACCAAGAATCACCTACTGAGTATAATACTTCAGGGGAAAATATGGTCTTTCAATGAAACAGAGGACTTTCAAGCATTCTTGATGAAAAGACCAGAGCTGAAAAGAAAATTTGACTTTCAAACACAAGAATAAGAAGAAGCATGAAAAAGTAAACAGCAAGGAGAAGTCATAAGGGACTTACCAAAGCTGTTTACATTCTTACATGGAAAGACAATATTTGTAACTCTTAAAACTTTTCAGTATCTAGGTAGTTGGTGGGACCAGACACACACATATACACACACACGCACACACACACATGTACATGTGTGCGCATGGACACACATACACACATGCACATACAGAGACAGAGAACACAGAGTGAATTGAATAGGATGGGACCATATCTTAAAAGAAATGAAGGTAAACAGTGAGAGAGAAATGTAGTGGGAGGAGACAGGGTGAAATGGAATGGGGTAAATTATATCTCATTCAAGAGGCAAGCAGGAGACTTTTTAGTGGAGGGAAAAAGAGGAGAGCTGAGAAAAAAACATGAAGTTTACCCTCATCACATTCGACTAAAGGAAGGAATAAAATGCACACTCATTTTGGTATGAAAACCTATCTTACAGTACAGGAAAGTTGGGGAGAAGGAGATAAGCAGGGTGGGGGGCAGGATGGAAGGGAGGGCAATGGGAGGAGGGAGCAATTTGAAGTCAACACTCAGGGAGGGACAGGATCAAAAGACAGAACAGAAACAATAGGGGGCAGAATAGGATGGAGGGAAATACAGTTAGTCTTACACAACACAACTATTATGGAAGTCATTTGCAAAACTACACAGATATGGCCTGTATTGAATTGCCTGCCTTCCCAAAGGGAATGGGTGGGGAGGGAGGGATGGGGAGAATTTGAAACTCAATGTTTTAGGAACAACTGTTGAGTATTGTTGTTGCTACTAGGAAATAAGGAATACAGTTAATGGGGAATAGAAAGTCATCTGGCCCTACAGGACAAAAGAGAAGATGGGGACAAGAGAAGGGAAGGATGATAGAAGAGAGGGCAGATTGGTGATACGGGAAATTAGAATGCTCGGGTTATTGGGGTGGGGGGAGGGGATAAATGGGGAGAAAATTTGGAACCCCAAATTTTGTGAAAATGAATATAAAAAGTTAAATAAATAAATTTATATAAAATATATATATACTTTTAATGGTGTTTGGAATCAATAGGGAAAAAATGTGCCTAAAGAAAACAAGAAGAAAACTTATGAATAGTCTTAAAATTAGATAGTCAAACTCCATGAGCCTCATTCCAAAGCCCAACACAGACATAACCAAAATTCTTAGGATTTCTCTCCAATTTATCCTAGTACTCAAGACATTTCTCTTTAACCTACTCTCAAGCAGATTTATGTGGATCATGCAAAATGTGTGACCCATAGTTGTCCTTGCCATTCCATTTGATGACATCTAGATCCCAAGAAGGATGTATCTAGACTTTTCAAAAGTTAAAAAAAAGGCAAGATACCATGTCATTCTTTTGCTCAAAAATCTTCTGTGGCTCCCACTGACTATCTTATGAAGTACAAACTTTCTTGCTTGTCTTTCAAGTCTTCCACAATCTGACCCTAACCTTCCTTTCCAGCCTTTTCTCATATTTCTCCTCCTTCCTTGACTAGAACCCTATGTTCCATAAAACTCAACTATTGACTAGAACCCTATGTTCCATAAAACTCAACTATTTACTCTTCCCCTGAAAAATACTCCTCCTTTTCCCCACCTTCCTTCCTTCGCTCACATTATTCCCTTTATAATATTTTTTCCATTTTTCTACTTAATTGTAGCCCATTTTTAAAATTCTGATTCAAATTCCTTGAAGCTAAATAATCATAGAACTGTTCCTAATACTTTTTAGTAATAACTTCCCCCTTAGATCTTATTTTATTTTTTTTATTCTGCATTATTCTGCAATATACATTTTATTCTGCACTTTCTAAACACTTACCATGGATTATTATGTGTGCATCATATTCTCCTATTAGATTGTTCAGAGAATGAATTATATATCAGGGAATTCATTCATAGGATGAATTATGTCTATCAAAAAATTTTTTTATCTCCCTTAGTGCCTAGCATAGTATTCTGCACACAGTTGGAACTCAATAAATGCTAGAATTTCTTTGGCTTCAGTTTGAATTTATCTTTAAAATGTTCCACTGTTGTAAAATCAGGTTGGCAAGACATAAGACTATATTGCGAAGACCTCACTGTTGGGGCCAAGCAAGTGACTGCTCTCAGTTTCTGCTTTATCTCTTCCTCTGAATGGGATCTCACTGAAGTTTCCATGTGTCTTGGGTCCTTTTCCCCTTTAACTCCTGTTAAGTCATTTGGTCTACCCTCGTCCTCTAGTTTGAACTTAGCCACTAATCAAAGTTCCTTTTCTCCAAATCCCAAACCACCAAATCATACAGCAAGTCACCTATTGAGTCTTCTAAGTATACATCATTTTTTTAAATCATATTTTTGTCATAGGAAAGGAGAGTTGACCTTCTTACCCATTCCCCCAATATAAATTCTTCCCTTTGTTAAGGATTTTTACAGGACCATCACCATTTATACCATAGGGCACATATTTAGAAATACATAAATGTGCTGCATGCACTGAAAAATACTGAAAGATATTATACTAACCAATACCTTCTTGTTAGAATTCTAACATTAATTTTGCTTATGTAGTTTTTGGCAGCAGCAATAGCATTTGGGGAATTCTAAGGACTAGGCTACACATGACAGATAAAAATACCACCCCTTAAGTATTTGTTCAAGGTACAATTCAACATAAACCTTGCCAGGCCGAGCCCATCAGTATAAGACTTTCTCAGCAAACCTCTCTCTTACGGTTCTCCATCCAACTGTGAAAATGTGCCTGGAGAGCTATAGAAAAAAACAGGGAGTGGACCCCCTCGAGCTCACCTGCTGATTAAGTATTACTATCTTTCTATTTCTATGCCATGCTAAGATGGAATCAATGAGAAGATGAGATGATGGGCCAGCAAGCTTTGACAGCTCTTTCAGGGTCCCATGGGGAAAGTGGCAGTTATTTTAGTACTATCTCAGTTGGAAATCAGCTTACAGGAGAGACTGATAACTCCCTATCAACTTTTCTCCCTATGTGTGTTGCTTGGAGAAGTGAAAAATTTATAGCACCAACTTAGAAAGGTCTAAGAATACACCATGATCTTGTAATAAAAAGCACTGAGCTAGCAGAAGTCAGGAGACCTCAGCTTCAATACAGAAAGAACTTCCCACGGTGGTCCTAAGAGCAGAGAATTTTACCCTAGAAGGGTTCTTTAGAGGTTATTTAGTTCAAACCCCTCTTTTTACAGATGGGAAAACTAAGGCCCAGAGAGCTGGCTTGTCCACATAGACAGTATTTTAGCAGAGCTAGGATTCACACTAAAATCTTTTAACACTGAAGCCTAGTCTTGTCCAGTTGTAGCTGTGAGGCTGTCTGGTCAAGTTACTTGGCCTCTGTTTTTTCATCATTAAAATGAATGAATTTAACTAGTCTATCTCCAGGATCCCTTCCAACTATGACACTTTATTATTCTATGGCAATGGGTTGTAACCTGTGGGATAGTTCATCCATCTCTTTCCCAGGGTCACCAGATAAAGAGTCTTGTTAGAACAATACACCTTGGACTTTTAAATTCATAGAGTTAAAAGTGAAAGTATTCATTTCTCTTTGCCCCATAGACTGCTTATAAATTGAACAAATTAGCCATTCAGCACTGCTGCCTTGGCACAAAGTAAGGGAAAACTTTCTTTGAACTTGGTATTCAAAAATAGAATAAACTGTCTCAGGAAATAATGAGCTCCCCATCAAACTGGTCTTTAAATAGACACTTGTTGGAAACGTTGTAGAGTTCATTAGATGGAGTGTTAGACTTGGAATCAGAAAGACCTGAGTTCAAGTCCTGCCTCAGACACTTACTAGCTATGTAACCTTGGGTAAATCGGTCTGACTCAGTTTCTTCATCTGTAAAATAAGGATAATATTTCACAAATATTATTCTATTTAAATAATAATAAATAGCACCTATATCACAAAAGTTTTGTGAGGATTCAATGAGGTTATATGTATATGGTGCTTTGCAAACATTAGGGCACTATTTAAGTCATTTTGACTATTATAAATACTCAAATTAACTAGAAAGGACCTATGAAGGAAGACACTACCTGGCTCCAGAGAAAGAAGTGATAAATAGAAGCATGTATAAAATGATTTTACATATATGTGTATATATACACATATATGTATGTATACATATGTGTATGTACACGTGTGTATGTCTAATGGTAGCCATCTCTAGGGTCGGGGGAGGGAGAGAAAAAAGGGAAGCTACATGATAACTACTTCATATTTAAAAGGAATAATAAGTTGTACATAACAGATATTGCAGTTTCATGTGCAATCATCTTTTTTTATTCTAACATCACAGAAGTGCTTGTTTTATTTCATAAATTAAAAATAAAAAGCATTTAGTTACCAAAAATACTAATCATTAGCATCACCACCACCACCACCATCATCATCATCATCATTTATTATTACTACTATTTTCAATAGGGGTTGAAATGGCAGCCAGGTGGTCCAATGGATAGAGTGCCAGCCCTGGAGTCAGGAAGATTCATCTTCCTGAGCTCGAGTCTAGCCTCTGACACTTACTAGCTGTGTGACCCTGGGCATGTCCCTTAACCCTGTTTGCTTTCGTTTCTTCATCTGTAAAAGAAGAAAAGGTCAAACTATTCTAGTATTTTCACCAAGAAAACCCCAACGGGGTCATGAATAGTCAGACTCCGTTGAAGCAATCGAACAACAGGAACAAAAGGTATATGTCTTCTGAGGTCCTTTCTACCTCTAAGTTTCTATGATTGATTCTATGATAAAAGAAAATAATTAGGAAACTGAGCTGTATTATGACAAGTATATGACATACAAGGGCTAGGAAAAAGTATCAAGAGCTGAAAATGAGCATGTGCACAACTGACTCTCCCACAAACTAGCTGTGTGACCTCAGGCAAAATTCTCAGGTTTTCTGAGTCCTGGTTTCTTCATTTTAAAAATAAGGAGGTTGGACTAACTTGTCTTTATGGTCTCTTTCAGCTCTACTATGCTAAGACTCTAGGATTCTCTAAATAAACCATCTGTTACACTAAGCTCTCATTACACATACATTTTATGAACAAGACAAAAAAACTGAACAGAATATGAAGGATCAGGCAACAGAATAATTAAAAAGATGGAAGATGATGTTTTTGAAGCAAAGATCTGGGGCAATTTTGCTTAGAGAAGAAAGAATGAATGTTTTAAATCAATTGACTTAAAGGTTGTGATGGCATAGTGGGATGAGTTTGAGTTCAAATTCAGACTTTACTTACCACTTACTAACTGTGTGAGTCTGGACAAATCACTTTATTATTTCAAGTGTAACTTTCCCAATATTCACCATAAAGATAATGATACTTTGACTACCTACCTACAGCACGATTGTGAAAAGGTTTCTTTGAATTAAAGCATTATAAAAATAAGTCAAACAGAGAACACTCTGCCACCCAGTTCTGAAGGTCAAGTCCACTGCATTTCACCCTTCCCCCAGGATTCTCTGGTACCCTTAAGTGGGTTTTGGGAGATGTCAAATTTCTTTACCACTAGCTCAAGCCCCAATATTAGGGGTCCCTTGCACCCCAGTTCCATACATATCCACTTAAGAGCCAGATCAGAATTAACAGAAGGATATTTATTTCAGAGGTATAGCAATTGCAAATATATATGTATTTCCTCCAGTAGGGAAGGGGGTGGTCATAATCCTCTCTTATGCTACCTTGTACTTTACCCTAGGTAAAGTAGGAAGAGAAGAAGGATTCACTTTACAGTTTTACTCAGTTCCTATGTAGAGCAGTCTTATGAAGTTCTAGGTTCCCAATCCCCTTGACTCAGGCTTTCCTCCTGTGCTAACAATAACATCTGACCTAGAATACTACCTCCTAGGTCTGCAACCTGTTCCTAAAAGCATAAAAGACCAATGAAACTGACTAAATCCTTGAGCCTCTTTCTCTAGACCTCAAAGTGTTTTATGGTCAGTTCAGGGTATCCTGCTTAGAGGAACTCATCCCCACCTCTCATCCTCCCATGCTGTTAGAAAGAATAAGTGAGCTTATTCCACATCTGATCATTTTAAATATAAATCAATTCCAGCTATGCAGCCAATGCAAACTCATGGCAGCTTCTACCTCTCTCCAAAGTGATATCTATCTCACACATGGGTTCCTCCAATTTAGGTGACTTGGGCATGCCTCTTACAATAGATTTTTTTTTAAAGTAGACTAAATATTTAAGTAATCTATGGTGTGCAGAGCACTGAGTCATACTACAGTACATGATCAGAAATAGGGGAATAAAACAGAGAAAACTGAGGTTTATCATAAAGATAGACATCATTTAGCATGGGATTAGGACAGATTGCTAAAAAGAGCTAAAGAGCTTTCATTTTTGTGGTCAAATACAAATGGCTTTCAAAGCTTTTCACATTCTATCCCCTTCCTATCTTTCCAGTCTTCTTACATCTTATTCTCTGACGTGTACTTTTTGATCCAGCGACAATGGCCTCTTGGTTTTTCCACAAATAAGACTCTCCATCTCTCAGCTCTCTGGGCATTCTCTCTGGCTCTTCCCCAGGCATGGAATGCTCTCCCTTCTCATCTCCTTTAAGTCCCAACTAAAATCCCACCTTCTGCAGGAAGCCTTCCCCAACCCCTCTTAATTCCAGTGCCTGCCCTGCCTTAATTATTTCTTATTTTTCCTGTATGAAGGTTGCTTTGTAGATATTTGTTTGTATATTGTCCCCCTTGTTAGATTATAAGCTCCTTGAAGGCCGAGACTGTCTTTTGTTTCTTTCTGTTACTGTAACACTTAGCACAGTGCCTGGCACATGGTAGGCACTGTTCAGCTATTGGTTGATTGAATAGATACAGCTAATATTTATTTTAGGACAGCTTAGATAAAGACAGCTAGGTAGTACAGTGGTTAGAGTGCAAGGCCTGGAGTCAGGAATCTTCATCTTCCTGAGATCCAATATGGCCTCAAATACTAACTGTGTGACCCTGGGCAAGTCACTTCACCCTGTTTGCCTCAGTTTCCTCATCTGTAAAATGAGCAGGAGAAAGAAATGGCAAGCCACTCCAGTGTCTTAGCCTAGAAAACCCCAAATGGGATCATGGAGAGTTGGACACAACTGAAGAAGATGAAGATACAGAATATATCTGACAAGCTAGGGTTTCCTTTCCCTTACTCTGAAGCATCTCTATTATGAAACTGGTTACCACTATTCACTGAATCAAGGAGCCAACCAGGAGAAAACAACTGACAGTGACCAGCCAAAGTGACATTTCCCAATATCTTCTCTGATTGACACAAACCAAATAAAGATTCTTCTTCTGGTTATCCTTCCCTCTACGTTTAGATATTTAGCAACAATAATAAACATTTATATAGTGCTTACTATGTGCCAGGTACTGTGCTAAACACTTTACCATTATTATCTCGTCTGATTCTACAGAAACCCTGGGAGGTAGGAGCTATCATTGTGCCCAGTTTATAGATGAGGTAACTGAGGCAGAGGTTAAGGAACTTGCTCAGGGTCACACAGCTAGTAAATGTCTGAGGCCAGTCAGGTCTTCCTGGCTGCAGGCCCTGTGCTTTCTCCACTACCCACTCTTTCATTCCCTTATTTATTCCTTTGTTTAATTTTCCCCCTCCCCCAAAAAAAGACTTTCCCCTCCACACAAAGCAATTCACACTTTTATAGAGGATTAAGATTCACCGGCAAAATACTGAAAGCATTATTGTCCCCATTTTACAGAGGTGGAAACTGATGATGAAACACTTGTTCATTTCCTCTATAAAATGGGGAAGTAGTACCCTTCCACCTCACAGGCTTCTTCATTCAGGTCATCTAAATAAGGTAGGTGGGTTTTGAAAGGAGCTATCCAAGTGTCAATTGTTCTTAATGAATGATGTTGCTGATTAACTTGTCTGACAGACCAAAATAAATTATGTTGTTAAGGAAAAGTGGTCCTGGATGTGAGATCCATTCATTCCACTTGAATTAATGTTCCACTCTTAGAGTCAGATTCAATGGGGTTGTAAAGCAAAGAAAATCGCAGCTGTTTAATCCTCTGGTCTCTATGCCTATTTTTTTCTTTTCACATTGGCTCATGGGTAGGGAGGGAGCTCAATACTGGGTTTTTTTTCTTTTTTGGTTTTTTTTTTTAATTAACTGACTGGTTGCTTGAGAAGTGTCAAAATGAAACTTGGCCAGTTCCATCCTCCACGTGTTCCTGAAATGAACTGACTTTCACTGTTTTGTAATTATTTCCCTCCTCTGCAGGGCCTCATTTCTGCAGTCATCCAGGTCCCAGGCAGGAAAGCAAGTGTGAATTCTGTAGGCTGCTGGCTGGCCTGAGGCTATCCCATGATTGCCTGAGCCTCTGACACATGATGGGGAGGGGATGACCACACTGTCAGATGCGGTTAGGGTTTCACAAAGAGTCACAGTAGAGCTGTTCTGGAATCCTCCATTCGTTCAGAGGGAAGCCCCTAAGCCTTAAAATAGCCTGCATCTTTGAAAGCCTACTTGGGGACCCACTCACTCTGTTTAATTAAGAAGATCCACAGAGAGGGAAATGGTTTTGTTGTTAGCGCTGCTATCTGTGGCCAAAAAAAAAAAAAAGAAAGAAACACTTGGAGTGGGAGAAGTTATCCTTAATTTGGCACTTAACATATGCTGCCTTGAGCTGTTAAGTCTCTCTTTGTGCCTGTTTGTCTCATCTTTCCATCTAGATCATGAGTTCTTTGAGGGCAGGACTAGTGTCTTATACTTGCATCGATAGTATATGTGTGTGTGAGACACACACATATATTTGTATACTACACAATAAAAAACAGAGTCATGGTGAAGAAAGGGCAGTCCTTGGTGTCTGGACAATGTGGATTCAAGTCCTGTCTCTGATACATACACATAGATTATATGATTCTGACCAAGTCACTTAACTGTTAAAGGCCCAAAGGCAACTCTAAAACCTTACATTGTAGAACAGGAGCTCTTGGGTAGGGCTTCCTCTGGGGAAGAAATACCTTGAAAAATTAAGGTTGAGATGAGAAAGAGGGAGAGAGAAGGGGAGTGAAAGAGAGAAAGACAGAGAAAGAGAGAGAGAGAGAGAGAGAGAGAGAGAGAGAGAGAGAGAGAGAGAGAGAGAGAGAGAGAGAGAGAGAGAGAGAGAGAGAGATCTCCTAAGTATAAGTACCTGGAATAGGAACTCTGTATGAAGTAGGCTTTCACTGAAGAGTCCTTGATGGTTTAATTAGATGTGATTTCCTCACCTCTAACAGCTCCATGTATTAGAGATCTCCCAAAGATTTGTATTCTGTGGATATTGCTAAGACTGAGTCCTAGTTGAAGAGCATGTCTAGGGGTACAAAATTAAGTGTGTATGTCTATACTTTAAGTCTTGCTTCCTTCTCATTCCCTCCCTGTCCTCCAATCTGTTTACCTTCCATTTGACCTCCAGGTTCCTATAGGAATATGGATTTTTTATATTTTTGCATAGTTTGAGGATAGAGACCGCATAGCTGGAAAAAGCTTTAGACTTGGAGCAAGAAGACTTCCATTTTGTTTGAGAATTTGTTAATAACTTAGCTGTGGGACTCTCAGAAAATCACTTCTCTGGGTCTCAGTTTCCTTATCTGCAAAGCTCATTTCAAATTAAAAAAAATTGAACTCTGTGCAAGGCACTGTGGTAGGCACTGAGGGGTTACAAAAAAAAAAACAATTCCTACCCTCAAGAAGTTTACATTCTACTGGGGGAATACAACATGTTTACACATAAGAAAAAATAGGATTTACACACACACACATATACATATAGATCTACATACCTTTTTTCTTTTTCAGTTATTTCATTCATGTCTGATTGTGACTCCATTTGGGGTTTTCTAGGCAAAGATACTAAAGTGGTTTGTCATTTCCTTCTCCAGCTCATTTTTCAGATGAGGAAACTGAATCAGATTGACCAAGGTCACACAGTTAAGAAGTATTTGAGGCCAGATTTGAACTCAGATCACCCTGATTCCAAGACTGGCAGTCTATGCACCACCTACATTCCCCGCCAAATAGCTATATAGATATATAAAATAAATAAAGTGATTTGCTGGGGTAACCCAACAGCTGGAAGAATCAAAAAGTCTTCTCGAAGGAGGTGATGCTTGAACTGAGCCTTGAAGAGAAATAGAAGGGACAAAGGCAAGAAGAATAAACATTTCAGAAATGGGGGGCAGCTTTGGCAAAGGGAGGGGGGCAAAAGATAGAATGTAATATATATGGGAAAAGGCATAGGATGGTTTGATTAGAGCATAGCAACTATGAGGTGATGTAGTGAAATCAGTCTAGAAAGATGGGTTGGATCTAAGGTGTAAAAGACTTTAAATGCCAGAGACTCTATTTTATCCTAGAGTAAATAGGGCTATTGCTCAGAAAAGTGACATATTCAGACAATATTTTAGAGTATAGTCAGCCAGACGGCACAGAGCCCTGCACTTTGGGTCCTTCCTCAGATACTTCCTAGCTGTGAGACCATGGGCAAGGCACTTAACCTCCCAGTGCCTCAGTTTCCTCCTACTATCAAATAAGAAGGCTGAACTAGATGGTCTCTAAGCATTTTTCCAGCTCTAGGATGATTATTGGGTAGATTGTAGAGGAGAGAGACCAATTAGGAAGCTCCTAAGAAAGGCTCCTTTAGTTGAGAGATGATAAGCATTTGAAGTAGGGTTGTATCCATGGTAGTAGAGAAAAAGGAACAAATATGAGAAATATCAAGGAGTTAGAATTCTTTTTTTTAAAAAATATAAATTTATTTATTTAACTTTTTACATTCATTTTCACAAAATTTTGGGTTCCAAATTTTCTCCCCATTTGTCCCCTCCCTCCACCCCAATACACTGAGCATTCTCATTTCCCCTATCACCAATCTGCCCTCTCTTCTATCATCCTTCCCTTCCCTTGTCCCCATCTTCTCTTTTGTCCTGTAGGGCCAGATGACTTTCTATTCCCCATTAACTGTATTTCTTATTTCCTAGCAGCAACAACAATACTCAACAGTTGTTCCTAAAACTGAGTTCCAAATTCTCCCCATCCCTCCCTCCCCACCCATTCCCTTTGGGAAGGCAGGCAATTCAATATAGGCCCTATCTGTGGAGTTTTGCAAATGACTTTGATAACAGTCATGTTGTATAAGACTAACTGTATTTCCCTCCATCCTATTCTGCCCCCTATTGTTTCTATTTTGTCTTTTGATCCTGTCCCTCCCCGAGTGTTGACTTCACATTCCTCCCTTCTCCCATTGCCCTCCCTTCCATCATCCCTCCCTCCCTGCTTATCTCCTTCTCCCCTACTTTCCTATACTGTAAGATAAGTTTTCATACCAAAATGTGTGTGCATTTTACTCCTTCCTTTAGTCGAATGTGATGAGGGTAAACTTCATGTTTTTTTTCTCAGCTCTCCTCTTTTTCCCTCCACTAAAAAGTCTCCTGCTTGCCTCTTGAATGAGATATAATTTACCCCATTCCATTTCACCCTCTCTCCTCCCACTATATTTCTCTCTCACCACTTACCTTAATTTCTTTTAAGATATGGTCCTATCCTATTCAATTCATTCTGTGCTCTCTGTCTCTGTGTGTGCGTGCATGTGTATATGTATGTGTGTGTGCATGCATGTACGTGTGTGTGTGCGTGTGTGTATGTATGTGTGTGTACATCTGTGTGTGGTCCCACCAACTACCCAGACACTGAAAAGTTTTAAGAGTTACAAATATTGTCTTTCCATGTAGGAATGTAAACAACTTTGGTAAGTCCCTTATGACTTCTCCTTGCTGTTTACTTTTCCATGCTTCTTCTCATTCTTGGGTTTGAAAGTCAAATTTTCTTTTCAGCTCTGGTCTGTTCATCAAGAATGCTTGAAAGTCCTCTGTTTCATTGAAAGACCATATTTTCCCCTGAAGTATTATACTCAGTTTAGCTGGGTAGGTGATTCTTGGTTTTAGTCCTAGTTCCTTTGACTTCTGGAATATCCTATTCCACACCCTTCGATCCCTTAATGTAGAAGCTGCTAGATCTTGTGTTATCCTGATTGTATTTCCACAATACTGGAATTGTTTCTTTCTAGATGCTTGCAATATTTTCTCCTTGACCTGGGAATTCTGGAATTTGGCCACAATGTTCCTAGGAGTTTCTCTTTTTGGATCTCTTTCAGGCAGTGATTGATGGATTCCTTCAATACTTATTTTGCCCTCTGGTTCTAGAATATCAGGGCAGTTTTCCTTGATAATTTCATGGAAGATGATGTCTAGGCTCTTTTTTAGATCATGGCTTTCACGTAGTCCCATAATTTTTAAATTGTCTCTTCCGGATCTATTTTCCAGGTCAGTTGTTTTTTCCAGTGAGATATTTTACATTCTCTTCCATTTTTTCATTCTTTTGGTTTTGTTTTATGATTTCTTGGTTTCTCAGAAAGTCATTAGCCTCCATCTATTCCATTCTAATCTTGAGAGAACTATTTTCTTCAGTGAGCCTTTGAACCTCTTTTTCCCTTTGGCTAATTCTGCTTTTGAAAGCATTCTTCTCCTCATTGGCTTTTTGAACCTCTTTTGCCAATTGAGTGAGCCTATTTTTCAAGGTGTTATTTTCGTCAGCATTTTTGGGGTCTCCTTTACCAAGGCACTGACCTGTTTTTCATGCTTTTCTTGCATCTCTCTCATTTGTCTTCCCAGATTTTCCTCCACCTGTCTAACTTGATTTTCAAAATCCTTTTTGAGCTCTTCCATGGTCTGAGCCCACCGGACATCCACCTCGGATGTCTGGGATAGAGAGGCCCTGACCTCCACGTCCTTCCCTGATGGCAAGCATTGTACTTCCTCATCAGAAATGAAGGGAGGAAGGAACATCTCTTCCCCAAGAAAGTAGCTCTCTATGGTCTTATTTTGCTTCCTTTTTCTGGGCATTTTCCCTTCCATTTACTTGACTTCTGAGATTTCTCTCCACCCCTGCCTAGATCCACCCAGCTAGTGCTTGGGGTCTGAGATTCAAATGCTGCTCCCCAGCCTCAGGGCTTTCAGTGGTGGGTATGGCTGCTATTCAATGTGAGCTTAAGTTCTGGTGCTCGGGTGGGGGCAGGGCCATCTCCCAGGCTCAGTTCCCTCAGGGGGTTTATGCAGAGACCTTCAGTAATGGCCCTGAGCTCCTGCCTGCTGCTCTGGGAGTCCCGGCTGCCGCAGCTGCCTGTGCCACTGTCTCTGCCACTCCCTCTGCCACTGCCTCTGCCACTCCCTCTTCCACTGCCTCCCAAGGGGGCCTGAGTCTCAGAGACACCCCACTCCCCTCTCAGCCAGCCCAGAAGTCTCTCTCACTGACTTGTAGTGCCTGTGGGTGGAGGGACCTTCGCAGCCGCCAGAGATTCAGTCCCTGAAGCCTGCTCGAATCTGCTCCTCTGGGGCCACGTGGCCAGGGCTGGGCAGGGGTGGGCTCAGCTGTCCAGAGTGCAAGGGACCCCTGGGGACAGCTTTCCAGGGCTCTCTGGAATGGAAATTTCCTCCAGTGCATTGGTGTGCAGCTTGCTCTGCTCCAGAATTTGTGGGGAGTTCTTTTTACAGGAAATTTCTGGGCTGTGGATTTGGAGCTAGCATATGTGAGTCTTTCTACTCTGCCATCTTGGCTCCTCTGGAGTTAGAATTCTTGATTGTGAAATGACCATGTCATCCTAGGGACTGGAGAGAAATGCCTCAATATTTGAGAGAGTTTGTATAGTAAGTTCTTTGGCCCTAAGTTTTTTCATCCATCTCTTTTGTGCTAGCTAGGTCTGGCTGTCCTACGATTCTATGGAAACATGCCCCAGATCATGTAACAATTCTTTTCTTTCATTGCTAACACTTCTCTTCAGTATATGCAAAGAGTCATGACTTTCACAGCATGGCTGCTTCCTCTACCAAGACTGGTGCTGTCCATGGTAGCCAAAACTATTTATTACCTGATAAACAATTTTCTGCTAATGAGACTCTCTAAGCTTAATTAACTAGGCTGGCCCTTAGATAAAAGACACACAGCCTCTTACCATAATTTGATAGGCTTATCATTTGTTCATTGTTTGGGTTTTGATGGCTCAGAGAGAATGTAAATAGCAATCCTTTCTATTCTGGCCAGAAACTCTAAGGGTCTTCCCCTCCCTGATTGATTCTTTTATGAAGGCAAACCAGGTCATCTTTTGCCTTAAATCTTACCTAGCTTTTAATAACTGAATGGGTGTTGTCTCAGATAAACTAAGACCTGGGAAGGACCTTAGCTTAAAAAGCCCAAGATCTCCCATTGTATCTAGAGCCATCACCAGTCATCCTGACCTACGTCTTGCCACTGAACTCATGATTCTGGAGCAGGAAGTGAGGCTGAAGACTTTGCACAGATCTGCCTCACTTAAGTCCAATTCACTTTCAAGTCAAGGTATCTCCCTCCTGATGAATTATTCCCTTTGATAGTGAAGCATGAACAACTTGGTAGATCTGGCCAGATTTCTTGCCCCATTGGCACGGACTTCAAGACCAGGAATCACAATTAAGTACTGGAAAATGGAGTTAGGATTGCAGTAGTCTAGTACCTTGCCAAACAAAGGAGCCTGGGGAAACTTAAATCCTTTGAGTCACTTCCCAAATTGAAGCCTATGGTGATGGTTAAAAGCCCCTTTTCAATGCTGGCCCTGTTG
Source organism: Bettongia penicillata ogilbyi (assembly GCA_023548195.1). NCBI lineage: Eukaryota > Metazoa > Chordata > Mammalia > Diprotodontia > Potoroidae > Bettongia > Bettongia penicillata. Next base: position 987,073 of record JAJHZJ010000766.1, read on the forward strand.
TTCCACAACTATAGCCCCTATTCAGCAACATGAATCAGCACCAATTCATGAACCTTGTTCTGTGCACCAGGTTCTCCATCTTCTCCATCCATTCCCTACCCCATCCCTAGTTCTGCTGGACCCAGAGAAGAACCCTATAAAAACTCACTGGACTTCACTGGTTTGGGCTCCAATTTCACCAGGTGTCCCAGAAGACTTGACCTATATCCATCTTCCCTGACTTTCCCTTCTTACAGTATTTACCTTTAATAAAACTGGTTGGTTTACTTTTTCCTCAGTTGATTTTATTTTGCCTCTATCCCAAACTCCATGATTCCTCATGCCACACTTTGGAATTAGAAGCCTCATTCAAATTTCATCAGGTCAAAGAGTTTTTGTAAAAGCTCTTTTTCTCAAGCATGAATTTGCTTTCCTGACCTGGGTTCAAATTACACACCCAATATTTATGAGTTTTGTGACTCCTCCCACCACAAGCCATTTAAATCTCCCTATGCCTCAGTTTCCTCTTCTGTAAAATGAGAAAAGTAGATGGGTGGATTCTAATCCCTTACAGATTTAAATATAGGGTGATATGAACTTAACCTTCAATAATGGTCACTTTAGGAAGAAATATTTACATCACCCTAGAATTCTGGAGGGAAAAAGTCCTGAATATCTCAACCTCGAAGAGTTGAAATATTCCCTGGTATCATGGAAAGAACACCTGGCTGAAATCACAGTAGTCATTCAAAGGATCACACCCACTGATCTCCAAATGTGTTGCTGGCATGAGTCAAACCTCAGGATAACACCCAAGTGATATATTTCGTTTTATCTGCTTTCGCAGTACAGTTTAAACTGGGTGTTGACATTTTTTTGGTGTTGATTTTTAGAAGGGGAGAAGAAGCATAAACAACCTGAACCAGCAGTAGGGAGGGGAAAAATAAATAAACACCAGAAAACAAACCTCACATCTAAGCAACAGAGAGTAACTTTGGAATGGAATGGAATGGATATTTTCAGGGGTAGATTTAAAAAAAAAAAAGAAAGAAAAATCCACAGATCCATGAAGTCCCCACTCCTGGGTCATCTCTAGCTCCCACTGCACGGTCCTGATTGCAAATTTGGTGTGGGTGGAGATCAGCTGCAAGGTGAGAAAGCAAGATAGAATACCATGCAAAGAGATGACAGAGTTGGGCTTCCCACACAGGACTGACTCCAGCCTGTCCTCGTCCTTTCTGCAGTCTATTAAGCAATAAAGCTTTCATGAATCTGCAGAAACGATCTAAAGGATTGAGAGGAGGAGGAGTTGTTGCTACTGAGGCTGCTGCTGCTGCTGCTGCTGCTGCTGCTGCTGCTGCTGCTGCTACTGCTGCTGCTACTGAAGCTGCTGCAATCAGATGAGCACCAGGCTGGCTGGCAGGCTCTCCTTCCTTCCCTAAGGCAGTGCAAATTTCGCCTGGGGCTCTCAGCCTTGGGGATTTCAAAACCGAGGGTTCCATTCTTGGCACCCATCAGAAAACAGAAGGTGTTGAGGGGGGGAGAGAGAAAAGGGAGGATTTCTTAACGTTGATCATCTGTGCTTGGCCTAGAGATAGTTGATTCTGATGTTAGACCAGGCACCTTCACAACTGCGGCTGTTTAGACTTTTTAAGAGGCTAGCAGTCTGTTCTCCACGTCCAGATGCAAGGACTATCAACTAACTGAGCTGAGAATTATTCTGACATTTATAAAAAGACTTGTTGCTTTGGGGAGGTGGAGCTCTACATCCTGATGTCTGAAATTTTTTTTTTTTGAAAGCAAATAAAAGTAACCATAAAAAAGACAGATGAGGTCATGAGGATACATTCTTTAGGGAGGTGGTGAGTGGATGGCTCTTTTTTTTTAATTCATTTGTCTCTCTGGAATGCTAGTCTAGAGCCTTGCAGAAGAAGTGTCCAGTGTGGATGGAGCCAAGTTGGTCATGTGAGAAGCCTAAGCACTGTACTACTGGCATGAGATTGGGAACATGGGGGAAAAAATAGAGGAAATTCTAGTCTTAATAGCTCTTTAGTAACCTTTTTGGGACGATTATAGGCAATACAAAAGAAGTCAGTGAGTGACAGGCAAAATGAAATATGTTGGGGCACCATTAGTAGCAGCCAACAGAAGAGGTGGAGAGACCTTCCCTCTCCCTGACTCCAGGCTATCCAGAACCCATCCAGACACCTAGGAAAGAGCAAATGCCATGGGGTCCCCCTTTTTCCCCAGTCTTCTCACCAAGATCCCATTCAGCATTCCTTTCCTGGCTAGACAATGACTCTATACCCAGTCCCATTCCTGCAGGAGGAAATACAGAAACTCCATTCTGTTTGTATCATCAGACCCACTTCTTCCTTCCCAATGGTGGTAGATTGGACAAGTTGCCCCCGCTCCAGTTTGTAGAATGGACATAGTTACTCATATCACTGGGATGGGTAGAGAGTCACCAACCATAATCCTTCTGGTAATATAGAAGACCAGTAAGACTACCTATTTTCCTTATCCCTGCATCATAAGGTCTTCTAGATATTACATTCTGCCTTTCTTTGCCCTCCAGGTCACTGAGCACAGAAGTCTTCTTTAAGGATAATTGGACTTGCCATCCATCATGCAGCTGTACCTTCTATATGTTATATCCCCCCTGATTATCTGAGCTCCTTGAAAGCAGGGACTGTCCACTTTTTATTTGTATTCCCTGGGCCTTAGCACAATGCCTAATACATACCAATTTATATATGTATGTATGTATGTGTGCATATATATGTATGTATATACACCTATGTATATACACATACAGGTATATATACATATACACACGTATATACACATATACATACATATATATTCATGAATGAATGAATATGTATTTCATTCATTCATGAATTCCTGAAGCTCAGAGATAAGGAATGCTTTCTTGACATTGAGAGCTGTTAGTCCCTGGAATTTAGTATAGACAAAAATTCTGTAAATTTCTTTTCCTAAACTCTAATTTTAGATATTTACTATATTAGTAGTCAGGTGAGGGTTGGAAAGAGAAATTTAAGCCACAATATTCAAAGGAATCTACATATGGATTGTCCTGGCAATTCTCTCCTATGACCACTAATCATTGCCATCTGATTCTTAGTGAACATTATCACTGAATTAGGGTTTACAATGTACAATAAACAGTACAGGCTCTACTCCCAGTGAATATATAATCTAATCCAAAGATAAAACTAGCTTTAGCCCTAGTTGCCTGAGCTAAAAACACTCTAATTATAGGAATGCAGGGTCTCTCCACCTCCTCCCCCCGCACACACACACACACCATCACCCATAGCCAAGTATGAATGCGGCAAGGCAGTTAAGGCTTTTAACGACACTTTGCAAATGAGCTTCCTTCTGGGAGAGGAATGACCATCTTTACCTTCCCAGAGCTGGGGAGAATGCTGAAAAAGCTATGTAAAGCCTTTTTAAAAGGAGAGAACTGGTAAGGAATCTCAGCAGTGGATAACTAACAGGATATGGTAAACTGCAACAGAAAAGCAAAAAAAGGAAAGGAAGGAGAGAGACAGAGATAGAGACAGAAAGCAAAGAGAGACAAAAGCTGAGAGACTGAGAGACATGGAGGGAAGGAGGGAAAGTGGAAAAAAGATACTGGGATAAGGAAGTGGGAGAGAGAGAGAGAGAGAGAGAGAGAGAAGAGAGAGAGAGAGAGAGAGAGAGAGAGAGAGAGAGAGAGAGAGAGAGAGAGAGAGAAGAAAAGAGAATAAAAGTGGGGAAAAAAGAGAAAGTGAATTACATATTATAAGTCTTATCAGATGGTGGGCAGACACTGAAAGCAGGAACTATTTGACTCCCTCCCCAGCTCTCTCCTCAAAAAGAACACTGTGTGCTCAGCAAGAACCTAAAAACAAAATATCTGTCAGATTTCTGTCTCGGAAGAAAAAACCCAGCAACAACCTTATTTTCTTTCTTGTCAAACCTCCTGGTGTATGCACATGTGGCCAAGTGCAATGTGACTCTGGATGCAGAATTAAGGGAAATAAAGAACTGGTAAGAATTTGGACTCATCAGTTCCCTCTCTGTTTCATTAGATATGACGGTTGTCCATAAAGTCACACCCAAGAAAGGGCAAGCAGGTGCTCCTTCTCTCCACTGCACTCTGGTTAGGGACCAAGGAGAACCCTAGTTTAAAATTCTGTTGTTTCAGACTTGTTCTGTCTGAGGGAGGTAAGCACTTATTATCGGACTGTCATTACTGACTATATGCACTACTTTGTTTTTAGTTATCTTTTCAAGTATATATTTTACCTCTACAACTAGATGAGAAGCAATTCGAGGGCAGAAAGTGGGTCTTTTATTTTTTTCACTTCCCCCTCAGCTGCATTTCTTTGGACTTCTCAATCCGTTACAACATGGACCTTGGCATCCTCCCTCCCCTTTTCAGCTTCTTTTTGTGTGTTTCCTCTCCCCCATTACCCCGGTTAAATTGTAAACTCCATGAGACCAGGAATTGTCTTTCTTTTCTGTACTTGTATTCTCATGTTTAACACAGTACCTGGCACAAAACAGGCATTTAATAAATGTTTGTTCACTGACCTTCTGCCCTCTACCAGGTCTAGAACAATGTCTTACATATGGGTAGTCAAAAATGTTTGTTGAAAAAGTTGATGAGAAGGAAAAATAATTCTTGATTTTCACTCCTTCCTTTCTGAAGATAAAGGATGAAATGAGAAGAACTTGTAAGTTAGGACCTGATTTGAAACAAAGAGGAACTATTTTCGAATATGGAAAAATAGGAATCATGGGAGAAAGTTACCACATCATACCAGAGTTTATGATAGCCAAGTAAAGGAAGACTGGGCATAGACTGGAGCATCTACTTGATTTTAGAAGATCAGCTGTCAAAAAGTTCATAGAAGAAATAGGTATAATTCTTTTGACCTGTACCTCTTAAAGAAAGCACAGATCAATATGGTGGGGAAGCTGTCAGAAATACAAATTCCAACAACATAATAGTAAGTGATCCTTAAGGAAAAGAAAATGAGGTAGCACCTAAATAAAGGACAAACATGGCTGCACAAGGTGCTCTCTGACGTAATAGTTAACATTTTGCATAGAGTTTTGATTTTCCAAGATTTTATATATAATACTCAGAAAGTAACACAACAAAATAAAATACTGCATCCTAGAGTCCCAAGACCTGGATTTAAGCCCTGTGTTGCTATTCATTATCTGTGTGACTATAGACAAGTTACTTAACCTTTCTGAGTCTTAGTTTTCTTATCTGTAGCGTGAATATGGTAATAGTCACAGTACCTACCTCACAGATCTGTTAGGAGGCTTAAATGATTTAATGTATGTGAAACACTTTTGGATAGAGTGTGGTGCCTGGAGTAGGAAGATTCATCTTCCTGAGTTCAAATCTGGCTTCAGATACTAGCTGTGTGAGCTGGGGCAAGTCACTTACTCCTGTTTGCCTTAGTTTCCTCATCTATAAAATAGAAATAAAAATAGTACCTACCTTCAGAGTGGTAACGAGAATCAAATGAGAAAATATTTGGAAAGCGCTTGGCAACCTAGTAAGTGCTACATAAATGTTAGCTATCATCATTTTTTTTGGAGTTCATAAGAGGATCTTAACAGAAGACAGAGAAAAAGCAGAATTCCTCACTTGTTGTTTTCCTCCTGCCTTTTCTATCAAGGAAAAAGATCTTCAGGCTGAAAAGAAGGATTAAGAAGGAATTGAATTGAATTGCAACCCTAAATAAATGAGGAGAAAGTAACTTGGAGCTGCTTTCAATGACAGCAATTTACGAGGTCCAGAGTAATTAATAGTGATGAATGCAATGGTGACAGCTAAAATTTCTTTAACACTTTAAATCTGCAAATGATTTAATTTATCTTATTTGATCCAAATTTACATATTGATCCTAATCCGGGTCACACTTCTAAAATGAAATCCTTTTAAATATGCATAGGGAGACAGAGACAGAGAAACAGAGACAGACAGACAGAGAGCATCAGCGTAGAGGATAGGTGACATAATAGATAAAGAACTGGGCCTGGAAGACCTGAGTTCAAATCCAGCCTCAAGAACTTACTAGCTGGAAGACTTTGGGCAAATGACTTAACTACTGTCAGCTTCAGTTTCCTCACCTGTAAAATAGGGATAACAAGGATAACACCTAGTTCCCAGGTGATTTTAAGGAACAAATGAGATATTATTTGTAAAGCCTTTAGCACAATGTCTGGCACATAGCAGGTACTATATAAATATTAACTATTATTAGTAAAGATAATGTGGTGTAGTGAACAGTGTGGGCCTTGAATCCAGGAAAACTTATGTCCTGGTTCTTCTTGTGATAAATACTGGCTGTATGATTCTGGGCAAGTCATTTAACTTCTCTAAGACTAAATTATAGAGAAATGATAAAAAGAGTTTACTCATCCTAGGTTACCTTCATCAAAGAAGTGCTAGGCCCAGACCCTCTTACTACACAAAAGCAGCATATGTGGGCTCTCCAATCACACACTCACACTGTCTACTATACCACCTTCCCTCAGTATATCGGAGAGGTTTCATCTAGTGTGGTCGCCCCTATATCAATTGCTGGTAACTATCTCTGCAGTTAGGAAGGAAGGAGAGAAGGAGGGAAGGAAGGAAGGAAGGAAGGAAGGAAGGAAGGAAGGAAGGAAGGAAGGAAGGAAGGAAGGAAGGAAGGAAGGAAGGAAGGAAGGAAGGAAGGAGGGAAGGAGGGAGGGAGGGAAGGAGGGAAGGAAGGAAGGAGGGAGGGAAGGAAGGAAGGAAGGAAGGAAGGAGGGAAGGAAGGAAGGAAGGAAGGAAGGAAGGAAGGAAGGAAGGAAGGAAGGAAGGAAGGAAGGAGGGAAGGAGGGAAGGAGGGAAGGAGGGAAGGAAGGAAGGAGGGAAGGAGGGAAGGAAGGAAGGAGGGAAGGAGGGAAGGAGGGAAGGAAGGAAGGAAGGAAGGAAGGAAGGAAGGAAGGAAGGAAGGAAGGAAGGAAGGAAGGAAGGAAGGAAGGAAGGAAGGAAGGAAGGAAGGAAAAGAGAGTTTTAGTTGACTGTAAGCTCAATATGATACAACAGTGTAATGCTGCAGCCCAAAGAGCTAATCCTATCTTATCTTCAGCAGCATTAATAAAAAATCTACAAGAGGAACATGAATAGTTTGTGCTCTAAAAGCAGAGTACAGCCCACACTATGCCTGGAATGTTGCATTCAGTTCTGGTCTGCACACTTTAGAATAGATGCTCACAAAATGAAGCCTGTTTATTGAAAGGTAGCTAGGATGAAAAGGGGACACAAAAGCATGTCATATGAGCGCTGGTGAAAGTAACAAGGAATTTTCAACCCCCAAATGTATGATAGCAATTTTCAAATATCTGAAGGTTTGTCATACAGAAAGAGGATTTAGGCTTTTTCTTGACTGCTCTCAGAGAACAGAGCTAGAGCCATACATGGATTCCGACTTCAGCTCAATATGAGCAAGAATCTCCTCGTATTAAACTGAAAGAGTTCCTCAAGTGGTATTAAGTCCCTCACTGATGGAGTCTTCCAGCAGAAGCTGAAGGATCACTTGTCTGGTGGGTTGTAAGGGATATCCTTGTTTCTTGTAGAGGCTAGGCTTGATCAGGGCTTCTTAATCTCTTTGTGTCGTGGACCTTTTTGGCAGTTTCCTGAAACCTAAAGACCCCTTTGCAGAATAATGTTTCTAAAGGCATAAAATATAATATATAAGATTATGAAATAAATTCATAAAATAAATTCATAAAAAAAGCTTTAAATCAAGTTCATGGATTATAGGCTAAGAACCCCTGGGCTAAATAATTTCAGAGGTTCTCTCCAGATACATAATAAGGTAGATAAAGCATTTACGTACTTACTATGGGCCAGGAGTACGCTGGGGCTGATGATGTAAATGAGGAGAAGGAGATGGTTGACATGTTGATCACAACTCAATTTCTGGAATGTTTCATTAGGATGATGTTGCATGGCACTATAAAAAAACTTCTGATTTTGAAATCAGAAGACTTGGGTTCTAATTCTGCCTCTGGTATTTAACTACCTATGTGACTTTGGACAAGTCTCTTACCATTTTTTGGCCTCAGTTTCCTCTCCTACAAAATGAGAAAGTTGGACTCGACATCTGAGATTCCTTCTAGTTCTGTATCTAAGATCCTGTGGTTTTCATTGAATAAGCCTCCTTTAAAATAGTTACGGCAAATAGTGTGTTAATGAAAATTAAATGCATGGTTTCCTATATAATGCACTGTTCTTAGCATATTGAAATGTTTGTGTGTGGATGTCTGTTAAGTTTATAATAAAAATATTTTTGAAAGGAGTTAGAACCTTAATATAATATAAAAATAAACTCTGAATTTTTCTTAGGCATTGAGCACTTAATTTTTCAAAGCATATTGTTTCAGGCCATGAGTCCAACAGACGGCTTGGTTTCCATTCTTGTGGGTTGGGAAAGATCAGAAATGTTTTTCAAAGTTAAAATAAGCTCACTGGAGCCTTATAATCTATTTATAAGGTTTTCCTCCCTGCCTGCCTGATTGTCTCTTCCCTAAAGCATTTTTGGTCCCGGTTTATATAATACCAAGAACTGTTCACCTGTAGTTTGTAGCTCTTGATAAAGTCTAAGCAACTCATAGGAGCCTTTTATCAAACCAAAGCATAGGAGGATTAAACTCACCTTTGGGGAAAAAATAGAAAGAAAAGAAAAAAAGTTCCATAAATTTTAAGAATCTAAGACATTGAACCATGACGACGTCAGAGTGGTTTTCCTTTGTCCACCGGAGTCATGGGTAAATTTGCCACGGAGCATGGCAGGCATGGGTTAACATTCCCCAGCCTCAGCTATGGCCTCATCACATGTCCCAACACATACACACACACATCACATCACCCCCAAAGGAGCCTGGCTTAGTGGCAGTAAGAGCTACCTGACAGCACAATTGGTGACCAGCCATGCAGCAAGTCCTTAACTGATTACTGAGAACTCAGAGGCAAGAAGAACTTTCTAGGTAACTTGGGAGGCCCTGGTTTCCTAAGTGGGATGAAAGGTTAGAGATGGTAAGTTACAGACAGACTTGCAAAAAAAGAGGTAGAGAGACCAGGGTGTGCTGGAGCCAGTTCCAACCACCTGAGAGAAGAAGCTCACTGTTAAATTTTCCTTGTGAACACTTACATCTTGAAAATGCAAACACCACAAATTAGGATTCGATTTATTGTTGGGTTAATTGTTTAGATTTAAGAAAGTGGTAGATAAGGGGTAGCTAAGTGGCACAGTGGATATAGCACTGACCCTGGAGTTAGGAGGACCTAAGTTCAAATCTGACTTCAGATACTTCCTAGTGGTATGACCCTGGGCAAGTCACTTAACCCTGATTGCCTACTAAAGAGGAGTGATGGAGAAAATGTTAACAATGCAGATTAAGCCTGAAAAAAGAGTATAAGCAGTTATTGCCAGAAACATAGTTGTTAGGCATCTACCAGGACAACTGTGCTTAGAGACCTCTTTTTTTTTTCCCATCCCTAAGTTGAAGTCCTTTTTCCTTATTATCTATCTATCTATCTATCTATCTATCTATCTATCTATCTATCTATCTATCTATCTATCATCTATTTGCTTGTTTTATTTTCTATTTAAAGGGGCCATCCCCTGGGTAGTACCTCACTTTAAGCAAGTACCTGAAAAGGCCTTAGCCTAAAAGGCCAAACCCATTGCATCCTGGGCCGTTTCCAGTCATCCTGATGAATATCTGATCACTGGATCCAGATGGCTCAGGAGGAGAAAGTGAGGCTGGTGACCTTGCACAGCCCTCCCTCACTGAAAAAAGGTCAAGTGTCATCATTTCTCTGATGTCACATTCCTCTTCGAAAATGAAGGACGAACACACAACAACGGGGACCAAAGGGGCAGCATCGTCAAGGGGACCGGGACCCAACCTAGAAGCCAAGAAAACCTGGGTTTGACCAGCCTCTGACACATCCTGGCTGTGTCACTGAGTAAAGCACTTAATTACTAAATGCCAAAGGCAACTTTAATACTCTTAGAGGCAGGGAAGATGTCAATATATGTTGTCAACATAGCAGATAGAGAGAAGGCTTAGAAACCAGGAAGAGCCGAGTTCAAGACTTGCCTCTGATATTGATTGGTCAGTTGTTTTTCAGTGTTGCCTCTTTTGTGACCTCATTTGGGGTTTTCTTGGAAAAGATAGTGGAACTGCTTATCATTGCCTTCTCCAGTTCATTTTACAGATGAGGAAACTGAGGCAGACAGGGTGAAGTGACGTGCCCCCCTCGTAAGTGTCTAGGGCCACATTTGAACTCAGGAATAGGTTTTCCTGACTCCAGGTCTGGCACTTTGTGCACTATGGCGCCACCTAGTGCCCTTGTGTAAGTAAATCACTTAACCTCTCAGTGACAAAAGCAATTCTCTAAGCTACAGGGAAGGTGCCATCCTGTGTTTGTAGAGGGAGCTCCCTCACCTGGGAATTCCTGGAAGCTGGCTCTAGTCCCTGTCCCAATGAGAGCCAAACCTGTTCTGTTTTTCTCTCTCTGCCTCATAATAAAGTTCAGCACACCATCTTCTCTGTCAATGTAATCTTTCCATAGTTCTTCAATACTCATGTTTGTAAAAGTAGGGAGACATTTTCCCATCCTAGTGAAGAAGAAAATTGTACACATTGATCTTTCCAGAGATCACAAGTGTGAATTTGTCAGCTCTAGGATCCTATGTGGATTCATCCACAGCTCCTAGTTTGACATCACTGGGTCAGCTAAGTGGTGCAGTGGATAGAGAACTGGGCCTGGAGTCAGGAAGAATGGACTTTGAATTCAACCTCTGATACTTAACAACTGGGTGTTCTTGGGCAAGTCATTTAACCTGCTTGCCTCAGTTTCCTCAGTTGTAAAATGGTGATAATAATAGTATCTACCTCCTAAGAGTAAATGCTCTGCAATCCCTAGGAGTGAGCAGCTACGAATCAATAGGTATTCATTAAGTACCTATTATGTACCTATTTTATGTTGTAAGGATTAAATGAGTTCATGTTTGTAAAGCACTTAGCACCATAATTAGGTATGCAATAAATACCTGTTTCTTCCTTCCTAATTTTACTATGAATAATGAAGCTGCCAAGTAAGTAGCTACTACAGGGAGATTATTGGTTCCTTTGACTTTCTCAGACAAAGAAGTGAAGACCCAGAGAAATTAAGTGACTTGTTTCTCAATGGGATTATCATTTGAATAACTGGCCACAACCGCCAATTAAAGAAGAAACTGGTGGAAACCCAGGTTTTCTGATTTCTGGAATATCAACTCTATTAATCTGCTACTATCTCCCCTGTAGAGTTTACCCCATGCTTACTCCATACATTTCTGTATCTTTCTTCACACCAATGCCTGGCACCCTTGGATTGAATTCCTGTTCATCCATTAAAGCCCAACTCTGATGCCACCTACCATGAAACTTTCCCAGATTCCCCTGGTTGGTAATGATTTCCCTGCCCTAATCTAGCTCCAGCCACAGAGCTCACATAATACCTTTCTTGCAACTCTCTTATCTACTCACTAGTTCTTTTTTTAAGTTATTTTATTCTCAATTAAAATCCTACTCAGATGTTTGTTGTGGCATAGGGGCAACATTGGCTTCTTGAAGGTTATTCCAGCACTTGGGGGGGTCCTATCAAGCAGGAAAGGCTTAGAGTATAGACCCAACAAGGGGATCATTAGGATATAAGCTACTAGAGGGAAGAACTTTGCGTTTATATCTCCAGAACTCAGCATAGCTCCCAGGTGGCATTTGTTTGATGCAATAACTCATTCAAAAACCAGCAGAGTTCAATTTTGAATGACTTATCAGGCTGGAAACCAGGTAGTGAATTATTTTGGTGACAATAACCCACAAAGGCTATCAACTAAAAACATGGCATACCTGTGCCAATGAAATCATGGACCTTCGGAAGCATAAATATATGTAGCCCATCCCTTCGGAGAGACAAGTCTGTATCTGACTGTAACTCAGTTCAACAGCACCCATTATGTAACCAGTTCTGGCTCACAGGATACAAAGAGGAAAGCAAAGCATTCCTTGCACTCTAAGAATTTACTTTAAAGGAAGTGGGAGAGAGGAGAGAAGGGAGAAGGGCTTAGGGGTTATTATGAAGCAGGTGCTCTGCAGTTCTGAGAAGTACTGTCAATCTGAGTACTGAGAAGCTGTCAATCAATCATTAAGCATTTATGAAGTGTCTATTCTGTGCCAGAAACTATGCTAAACACTGAAAAGGAAAAGGCACAAGTAAAAGAGCCCCTGCTCTCAAGATGGGGACAACAAGTATTTCATTAGGCATGTGTGTGCATATGTATGCATGTATATATATATATATATATATATATATAAAACTGTATATGTAAATATTGGATAGCCATATGTTTAAATAGGTTTGAATATCTTCTAAATACAAAATATATAGAGAGTAGTTAGAAGGTAATACAGGGAGGGGGGCAACTAGGTGGCACAGAGGATAGAGTGCCAAGCCTGAAGTCAGGAATCCTCATCTTCCTGAGTTCAAATCCAGCCTCAGACACTTACTAGCTGTGTGACCCTGGGCAAGTCACTTACACTTGTCTGCCTCAGTTTGTCATCTGTAAAATGATCTGGAGAAGGAAATGGCAAACCACTCCAGTAACTTCACCAAGAAAACCCCAAATAAGGTCACAAAGAAGAGGACATTGAAATGACCGAAGGACAACAGAAACCACAAATGTTAGGGGGAAGGCGTCAGCAGCAGCTGGGAGTGAGGTGGGGGAGTGAGGGGGATAGAGAATCAGGAAAGGCCTCTTGCAAAAGAATAGCCTTATCTATCCCACCAGAAGAAGTCCAGGTGTAAAGATAACTCAACCCCATGACAATGAGTGGAAATGCCCTTAAGGGTAAAAGCTTTTCTGGCTCTCCTCCCTATCTTCAAAAGAGCTGAGAATACTGGTGGAAACTAACCTCCTGAACTGCAGCAGAGAACAAAGATTTGGAACAAAAGCAGGAAAAAGAAAAGAAAAGAAAGGAAAAAACTACCTGCATCCTATAGAGGGCTCCCATATCAGGGAAATTAGGCACTTTCCCAGATTGCTAGTGTCCCATGGACAGACCTTGGAACAGTGAGCTTGGAAGAGAGAAATCCATTTCTCAAATGATGTTTTTCCACTACTATGAAATTAACAGCTGTTATCTGGTATTTTTGTCTGAGGATAGGCCACATCCTTAAAATAAGATCCCTTAAAAAAATTTAGGCATATACTAAAAAAATTAACACTAATTACACAGACCACACTCAAGTGTTAGGGTTGTTGAATTTGGAGGAGAAAGTCTACATTCAGGCTGATACAATAATTTGAGTCTGTCTGTGTCCAAACAATGTTCTGAATCCTAGAAGATGATTTTGGATAACATCTATAATGCTACTATTGGCAATTTTCTTTTACATTGTCTTTCTCCCTTCAGCACCTAGAGCAAGACAGCAGATACTTAATAAATATTTGCTGAATTAAATACCACTGACGGCTGCTTTGTTACATATTCACATCTGGTCTTTGCCTCTGGTTCTTCAGTGATGTTACATCCTCCCCCAAAGTTGATTGAGGACTTATGGGAGTACATCTGGGGCTCCCTGAAACTGCTACCAGCCCTGCAATTACAGTCCCTCCCCTGACTGGGTCTGGTGGAATAGAAAAGGGTATCTATCATCTAATTGAGGATAATTCATGCATTCTCTTCTGCTTAGCCTTCAAACAAACAAGTTGTGTGGAAATTATATTTAATAAATGAAGACATTTTATAAGTCAAAAATGTGTCTGAATTTTACAATGCATGCATTTCATGCCAGAGAACCAAACCTAACTAATGCTTTCACTTTCTTTAAAAAAAAACTTCACTTCTGATCAAGGTTGATTGATAAAACCAGACTTAAAATAATATTTAAGCTCAAAAACTGCAGCATAAACCAAAACCAGTTCATAGCCTGGCTGATTGTCCTTGTCTGCTGAATAGATACACAGGACCTATCTCATCCCCTCGGGTGCCATGAAACCCCAGCATTATTTTATGACAATGAATAAATCAAATCACAGTCTTCAAAGGGCAAGAGGATAGTCAAGATACTTCCAATTTCTGTCATTCTTCTCTTGAGTTAGAGAAGTGGATTGTACTTAACCTCTTAACATCGAAGCTCCCTCTGCCATGGCCCCATTTACCCTATTTATCACTTATAGAATATTTAAGAAAAAAAGCTTTGTTGGTTCTAAAATATGTCCTAAAGATACTTTTTTTTCACATACATCATACTCCTAAAATTCAAGGTAGTTCCAAATCAACAGTATTATTATTATTTAAAAAGACATTTCTTTACATGAAAATATATTGTTTTCTCAAGGGAACTATAGAAGATCAAAGATATCTTCTGATTTTCAATAACTTTAAACTCCCAGGATTGTATGAATTATCTCTTTCATAGCACAAAAAAAGTAAGTAAAACAATAGTAAAGGATAAAAATAAATATATCCATGGCCTAAAGAAACAAAGGCCTGCCAATTGTGGCAGAAAATCTCTAAAAAAGGTATGACCTAATGTTCGTCAAAATAGAAACAAGAGGGGACACAAGCAGACAAAAACAAACTCCCCCAGGACTTAAGGGTGAGTCAGAGCTAGAAACTGACAAGTCCAGGAAATGGGAAAGTGATGATTTTTCTCTGCCAGCAAGGAGGCTACAGCAAAAAAGTCTCATTAAAAACCCAGCAGGGATTTCTTTTGCCTCTTGTCTGGTTTGTAAGTATAATCCAGGAACTTTTTAAATTTTAAAATTAAAACATCTGATTTTTTTTTCCCCAAAAGATGAAAGGAGGAATCTTCTTGGTAGAGGTAAGACTGAATGAGGTGGTAATATACACACTGGAAGAGAAATCAGGAAACAAGAAGTGTAACAAATTTCCTGTTATCCTAGGAAGTACCAAGTCTGGAGTCCAGTCTATGGGAAAACAGACAATTTACGCTAACATCCTATTCATTTCTAAGGCTATTGCTTCCATGTTATATTTATTCCATATTTAATTTTTCCTAATCATACTAACTGATTTAGTTTCCTCTGCTTACTTCCCTTTCAGAGACTTGTCTCTAGTGGAAGGGGAAATAAGTAGTCTTTCAAAAGTTGATATCACTTCAAATTACTAGCAATTCAGGATTTCTAAACAAAGCAGCTCTGAGATTGTATTTCACATCCATGGGCAAAGTTAGCCAATGTCATCACCACCACCCCAAATGAAAGGGGGGAAGAAAAGAAAATGACACACGTTGGGAAAACAGGAACATTAATAGATTATTAGCAGAACTGTGAATTGGTGAATCAGGGGTAGGGAACCTGTAGTGTCAAGGACACATGTGGCCCTCTAGGTCTCCAAATGCAGCCCTTAGATGGAATCCAAACATCACAGAACATATTCCATTAATAAAAGGATTTGTTCTGTAAAATTTGGACTCGGTCAAAAGGCCACACCCAAGAACCTAGAAGGCCATATGCAGCTTCGAGGCCAAAGGTTCCCCACTCCTGGTCCAGCCACTCTGGAAAGCAATTCAGAAATAGGCCCCTACAGTTACAAAATTCTGTGTACTCATTAACTATTACTAAGCCTATACCTGAAAGAGTGAAAAGACCCACAGGCACAAAAAAGTGTCTAGCAAAGGACTGGAAACTAAGAGCATGATGGTCAGTTGGTGAATGAGTAAACAAATGATGGCATATGAATTGTCAAAAAATATTTATATTATACTCTGCATTTTAGGCACAAGATCTTCCAGAAATAATTTATTTTAACATTAATATCTAGTTAGGTCCTAGAGAGAGAAAAGTCTGAACTGTTATCATTACCTCTAACATGTCTACCCAAGATGAGCTGAAGTAACAATAAGAATCCTGAACAAGGAAAATATCATATTAAACAATATACTAAACAATATGTTAAAATGCAGTTTGGGGTTAACATTTTGAAATACAAATTATTCAATTCATTCCTGTACTATTCCCCTGAGAAATTGTATCGCCAAGGCAATATCCACAGCACCAATGGTGAATGTGCCAGCGTAGTTCTGAATTGCAAAGTATAACAGCCTCTACATATAAAAGGAAGAAGAAACATTTATTCAGATGTCAGAAAGTCAAATCCCAACACCAGAAAACCAAACCCATCATAGCAACAAAGAAACCTATATACAGTAACAATGCAGGGAGTGCTACCATCCCCAAGCCTTCCCTCTGTTAGGTTTCCCTCAAATCATCTCCCTTCAATAAACCATAAACAGCCTCCCTTAAACAAAATCATAAACAAGCTCTCCCACTCACAGCTGCCTGCTTTCTCTATCCTTCCTAGCTCTGACTAGTCTGACCAACTTCCTCTCAGCTCTGCTCCACCCATTCAGCAAGTTCCTCCAACCACATATGACTTAGGCTTCTATGTGATTTAAGCAGTTCCCAGGGGCCTATTAATGAATGGGAAAGATCTTCCCATTTAAATGACCATTACAAGGATTGAAAAAAGTACCTCTCTTAGATCAATATCTGAATCTGTAGGACAGTCATAGTGCTAATCATATCAACTGGGTGAGGAGTTGTTTGGGCATCATCCTTAATCTGTTTTTCTCTAATAAAGGCTCTAGCCTTTCTCCTACCTGTTTTCTTAAAAGGAGAAGCCTGAAAAGAATTTTAGACTGGAAAAAATTATTATTCAGCATCTCTAATTGGATTCAAAAGGTTTATTTCATAGAATTAAGGAACTACCAGATAGCCACAAGAAATGACAAAAGGCATGGTTTCAGAGAAATCTAGAAAGACTTGTATGAACTAAAGCAGCATGAAGTGAACAGAACCAGGTAAACAGTTCATAAAATAAGAATGTTTTGAAGATTAAACAATTTTGAAAGACTCAAGAACTCTGTTCAATTCTGTGACCAACTGCAATTACAGAAGAACAATGATGAACTATGGTATTCATTTCCTTAAGGAGAGGTGATAGACTCAAAATCCAAAATGATATGTATTTTTTGGACAGACCAATGTAAGGATTTGTTTTGCATGATTATACATATATATTACAAGAGTTTTGTTTTTCTTTTTTCTTTTCCCAATGGGAAATAAATTTACGATTTATTTTTAACATGCAAGAACTAGAGAAGCAAAGAGCCCAATAAAGCACTAAAAATAGTTCTTGAATCAGACATTTAGCTAGTCATTTTGCTATCCCTGCCTTGACCTGTTCTTGCAACTAACTTCGACATATACCTGTAGTCAGGTATATCACCAAGTATGTAAACCTTCAGAAGCATCAGAAGCATGTCCTGTGTTAAATGTGGTGGAATGATCTCTGGACTCTGAAGGTATACATTAAAAATATAAATTATCCTAACTTTGTGACACATAAATATCCATCATGGATCATACTCCCCAGGGGTATGTGAATATCTGAACTGATACTGCCATAGAGAGCACACTGATAGGCACAAATATCCTTTCTCCTGCATTTTTACATTACTTCTCTTCCAAGATCCTCTCTCTGTCTCTCTGTCTCTCTCTATCTCTGTGTCTCTGTCCCCACTCTTTGAATACAGTGCTATGACTGGGTCTCCATTCATCAGCAGTGAAATCTCTGCTTCTCCTTACTTATATATTGCTAGCTATATGTAACCCAAGTATGGAAAATATGGGTGAAAAACCCTAAGGCTACCATGTTGCAGTGTCTACCTCCCATTCTCACATTTCAGCTGCTTTGTCTTGCTTCCTTACTGTGATAACATCTTCCCCTAGACCATCATGAATTCATTTCTGATTCTGTCTTCAGGGTAGGGGAGTGTCTCTACTTGTTTCCCTACCATTTTAAGGTCTCTATATAAAATGGAAACACCATTAGCTATGGTATGAAGAAAAGGGGAGGGGGAAAGGAATTATATTGAGTCCATCCCAACTTGACAAGGCAGAGTAGTGGCAAAAATAACTTCCTTGTGGAATGTCAAATGTGCCATGCTGAAGGGTAGTAGCCTTGCTTACTACCTCTTACTTTTGCTACTGTTTGGAATAATCAAAAGAGATTATAATTTAACAACTCATATTAGCAGGGTAGAGATGGGTGTGATAAAAAGAAAACCTTTTTTAAAAAAGGAAAATAAAACCTTCCCATTAAAAGAAAAAGTATAACCGATTACTGCCTCTCTTTACATATTGCTCTAAGGGCCAGCACTTTTCCATTGCTCTGTTCCTTTGGGAAAATAGATTGTATCTTCTCCATCTGGGGACAATTGATTGTCTCCCAGTCTTTCGAAAAGAAAACATACCAACTTGTCTGAGAGTTCTCAATCTCTAGCTAGATCTTTTGCTAGAGGTTAAGGGATTGCAAGGAAGGAAAGTAATAACTCCAATTTTCATCCTCCCACCAGAAGTCCTCGGATCATTTTGTTCTCACTCCTTCTCTGCAAATGCTGGCCCTCATTTCCCAGGGGAGTCCCAGGCCCCTCATCTGTTTTCCTTGAGTCAGCAACCCAATTCTACCAATTGCCATCCATTCCCCTCCCCTTTATCCCTTCCTTGCATGTTTTATTATACCACAGCAAGTGGTTAGATACATCTTTCCTTAACTTCTCCTCTATCACATGTCAAAAAGCAATAAGCATTCATTAAAGGGCTTATTATGTGCCAGGCCCTGTGCTGTGATGGAAATATGAATATAAGAAAAAAAGAAAGAATGTCCTTTCTCTTCAGGAATACATAAAAGGAAACTGAAAAGGGGGAAAGGAGGTAGAAGGAATGGGGTATTGGGAGGGAGGAAACTGACCAGTTAGAGGAAGGGACCACCTTAAGATGATAGGCTCATAATTTGATTTCTGCTAATGGTGCTTGGGAAGCCATTAATCAAAGAATTCCCACTATATGCCAGGCACTGTTCGAGGCACTCACAATACAAATTCAACAGTGAGACAGACTATTCTCAAGGGACTCATGTAAGACATCATGTATCAAGGAGCAGTAACCAGGGAAGGGAGCTTTGATCTAAGTAAGTAAATACATAGCTTGGCAGTGCAGTCAAAAGAGTTCAAATCGTTATGCCTTTTTCAGCAGTTATGGTAATATTAATTTATTATTGCTCCAAGCAAGGTGGAAATTTGGGGGAGGGAGGAGTTATAAAAAGGGGGAGGGAGAGGTGAGTTCCAAAGGTGACTGGAATAAATGGTCCTCTCTTTTATCCCAGAAAGACATGATGCAGTGGACCTGATCCGACCAGTAAAAGGGGAGTCAAGTACCAGATTGGGGATGATGGGGGCCTGTCACTTCTTTCAGGCTTTGTGTAATGTGACTTCTTTCCCTGAATTAAATGATAAGTCCTTGGAATGCATGGACTGTGAGCCTGAATCAGGGCTAATAATGGCATTTTGAGCTCATTAAAAGTGAGGTAATGCATCATTGCAAAAAATGGCATCGTTAGAGTTATTCTCAATCAATCCCTCAGAAAAGTTCACAGGTTCAGAGGAAGGAGGAAGGCTTTAGCCCATCTCCAGAGAGATAAAAAAATGCATATGCAGCCAAGGACTTCAGGGCTCAATAAGTACCCTGTACAAATATCTCAAGGCTCTCCAGAGATGGCATATGTTTCCTTTGTTCTTAAACAACAGTGATTTCTTTAATCACCCAAATTCTCTCTCAAGATACACAAAAACGGGTTTGCCTTTCTCCCCCAATTTTTTTTGTTTTCCTTTATATTATTTCCTGATTATTGTGTTGGGCATCAGCAAACAGTCAAGGGCCACCAATGGATCTTTAATATGATTTCATTTTATTGCTGCAGAAACTACTCCAGAAAGAGATCATGAAATTTTAGAGCTACAAGGGACCTTGGAAACTATCCAGTCCCACTCATCTAATCCCATTTCATTTTATAAGTGTGGAAAAAGGAAGCCAAAAATTACTTGTCCAAAGTCATAAAGTTAGTTCAAAGACTGAGACTAGAACCCAGGTGTCCTGAATTTCCCCCCTTTGGAATTCTTTCCAATATTTCCAGCCTCTGCTTTCCCTGCAATATATAAATGAGAATCACCATGGGAATAAACTACATTTACTCCATGCACAACAGTACTCCCCAGCATGTCCTTCACTCCCATTGGTAATATATTTTAAACCTGCCATGGGGTACCCTTTGGTGAGGCTCCGTGATATGCCAGCAAGGTATAGAAATGTCAGATGTTTTCTTTCCACTTCATCAGGGGTGTGCCCAGAGGTAAACTATCATTTCATCCACTTCTCGGCTGAATGAGCCTTTGGTAGATGTCATCTGGTTTCAGACTTCTAATAAGCTGGGCACTCCCCAGCCCACTGTTAGAACAAGGTGATGCCAAAGCATACCCTACGTGCAGCAAATTTTCTCATTTCTAATAATCAGCAATACACTGCTTAGTTGTTTTCAGTCGTGTCTAACTCCCCAAGACCCCTTTGATTTTCTTGGCTAAGATATTGGAATGGTTCACCATTTCCTTCTTCAACTCATTTGACAGATGAAGAAACTGAAACAAAGGGGTTGTGTCTAGGGTCCCACAGCCAGTAAATGTCTGAGATCAAATTTGAACCCACGAAGATGAGTCTTCCTGACTCCATGCCCGCACTATGGCACCACTTAGCTGCCTGTCAGAATCATAGTTAGACCTTAAAGAGAATGCTTGACAGTTGTCAAAGTTGCATTATATACATTTTTTCATTTGATATTTATTACATTTCTTTAATGTGAGGTGGTGAAGGTATTATTATCCCCATGTTTTGTCTTGCTTTGTCTGTAAGAGTTTGGTCTGAAGCTATTATTTCATCATAATAGGGGAACTCTCAGTATGAAAACTCATTCCACTGTTGCAGTAGATTCTATGAAATTTCTAGTCTTAGTTTCCTGGGACACTGAGGGTAAATGACTTGCCCACAGTCATACAGTTAGCATGTGTCCAAGACAGAACTGAAACTCATCTTCCTGACTTCCTCTAATAACCACCACAGCATACTGACTCTCAGGCTCCATCCTCATGTTACAGAAGAAGAAACAGAGGCATAAGGCAGGTTTCTGATTGGCTCACCATTCAGCCGAAAAATTCTGTTTATACAATATATCCTGCTCAGCTGACCCAGCATTATTACCTCCCCCAACACACTCACAGACACACGCACTTCAGTTTCTTCTTGGCATCTCTCCTGACTGACCATACACTTGTACTGATGTAGCTTTGACGCAGCAAGATCTCCATCCCAGCTGGGAACTCTGCCTTTGATGTTCTCTATAACACCTGGTTTCGACTTCAGGTTTTCTGTTCCCAGTTTAGATATTCTACCTTTCTCCCCATTCCCTCCAACAAACTGCTGCCAGACTCTGGTCATATGAAAAGCCTGCCCCGTTCCTCCTGGGGGGGGTCATTGAATTTCCTAACAATGATACCCAGGTATGGTCATGCAGGCCCATAAGCTTAGCTACTGAGGGGCTGAGACTGGCAGATCTCTGGAGTGCCAGAGTTCTGAGCTGAAGTGGGCTATGTACATTAGGTGTCCTCACTAAGTTCTGCATTGTAATAGAGAGCCTCTGGGGAAGAGGAGGGGGCCCCCAGACTATCTGAGGTAGGCCCAGGTCAGAAATAGAGCAGGTCAATGCTCTTCTAAGTAGTATTATGTGACTAGCCCCTGAAATTCTAGCCTGGGCAAGATAGGGAGACCCAGGCTTAATTAAAAAAGAAAAAAAGATCAATGACAGATGGTTTTAGAGAGAGGACTGCTGTTCTCAGTAAGTGCTGATAGCAGTGATTTGTGCTTATCATCTTGTCCTGGTACAGACTCAGGAGTTAGCCAATAACTGCTTGACATTCTAAAAAGTGCCCTCACATCAGTGAGTCTAACACTGGGGAAAGTCCTGGCTGATAAAGAGGTTTAGCTCTGGCCACCCTATCAGGTAGAGAAACATGGTGGAAACTGAGCAGTTCCAGAAGAATTTTTAAATTTGTGCTTTGCTCTTGAAAGAGGAAGATCATGAATTACACATACTGAGATGAAAGCATCTATATGTTATAGAGGATAGAGTGTTAGATCAGTAGCCAGGAAGACTTGAGTTTGAATCCAGCTGTAATGGTAATTTAAATGGGAAGATCTTTCCCATTCATTCATAGGTCCATGTGACCTGCATAAATCACATGGAAGCCTAAGCCCATATGATGGGAAGAGTTTGCTGAACAGGTGGAACAGGAAGTATGGAGCAGAATTGAGAGGAAATGAGTGAGGACAGTTAGGGAGGAGAGAGAGAGGACTCTGGCAAGCATAGCTAGGCTTGAGAGTTTGTGGGAAGGCTGGGGAGGAGGTTTGGAAATGACTTTGCTCACTGCAGTGTTAATGTGTGTTGGCTTCTTGGTTACTATGACAGATTTGACTTTCTGGTGTTGGGATTTGGCTCTCTGATGTCTGAATAGATGTTTTTCTTCTGTCTTCTATATGGAGAGTCTGTTATACTTTTGATTGAGAACTATACTAACATATTCATAGTCACTACCAGTGCTATGAATATTGCCTGGGTGATACACCTGCTTAAGACAGTTCCTAGCTCTACAACTCTTTAAATGTCACTTAGCCTCAGTTTCCCCATCTGTAAAATAAAGAGGTTGAATTTGATGAACTTTAACCTTACTGAAAAACCAAATCAACAAAAACACTTATTTATACCCAATGATATGACCAGATCATTTTGAAGGTTTTTGTCTTAGTAGGAACCTTCCATTTTTAATTCTTGATACACCCAGAATTTAATATCACTGCAAGAGCTTAAAAATTCTTTTGAGTTCATGTGATTATTAAAGCTTTTTTAAATAAAGTTTATATTATCACTCTGTTTATACAACCATTCTAATTTCTAAGAGGAAATGATATTGGAGATTTCATTATTAAGATTATACCTAAAGTTCTTTCAACTTTAAATATATGATTCTGTAATCCTATGAATCTGAACTAGAAGCATTGATATAATGTAGAGGTGTTGAAAAAGCAAGTAAGCTGCCCAAACCACATTTAGATGTAATTGGGAAATTGTTAAGAAAATAAATTAAAAAATAATAGAACATTTGTTATAGTTGTTCTTCAGCTGTATCCACTCTTCATGACCCCATTTGGGGTTTTCTTGGCAAAGATACTGAAGTAGTTTGCCATTTTCTTCCACACATGATTTTACAGATGAGGAAATTGAGGCAAACAGGATTAAGTGACTTGCCCAGAGTCACACAGTAAGTATCTAAGGCTAGATTTCAGTTCAGGAAGATGACCATTCATGACTCCAGGCCCAGCACTCTATCCGCTCCACCACCTACCTGTCCATACATAATAGAACACAGAAAACGTTATTGTATGATTTTTCTAGTCAATATGCCGCCTTTTGGATCCTTAGAGAGCCTTATGTATTATTTACTGATCCCCATTTCCATTTGAGTTTTATACCACTGATATAATGGACTCAGGCAGGGTGGTTTCAAATCCACATTTCTCATTGCCCTGCCACCACCAATTACTGATGTAATGAAAGGACCCAGGATTTTCTGAAACCAGTAAGTAAGTTATTTTAGTAATAAGTAGTAAATGTTGTGGGATCTACACAAAAGTACTCTTTGCCTCCCTTCATATAGATCAAAGGTGGGAAACCTGTGACCTCAAGGCCACACATGGCTTTCTAGGTCCTCAGGTACAGTCTTTAGACTGAGTCCAAGTTTTATAGAACAAATCCTTTTATTAAGGGGATTTGTTCTGGGAAGTTGAAATTCAGTTTAAAGGCCGCACTTGAGGACCTAGAGAGCCAAAGATTCCCCACCCCTGTCATAGCTCAATTGAAGCACTGGTGCGTGTGTGTGTGTCTGTCTGTGTGTCTGTGTGAGTGACCTCAAGTCCCTACTCCTGGTATAGACCCTCTCCTCTGGCAGAAGTGCTTATGGGAGAAGCTGGCTCTTTTCCTTCCACTCTTACAAATCAAGTGCTTTTTAAAGCAGCAGGCCACTGGTAACGAATGGCCCAGAGGCCCTGGAAAAAGGGTGAGGATTGAGAGCACAATGGAAACTAGCAAAAGAGGTACTTCCTTTCTCACCACTAAAGTCAGTGTCAGATGGCTCAGCATCTGGAACCGATGTGATCTGACATTAAAGAAGATGGATTACATTCTACTTTGCCACCACATCCTAGGGACCACTGGGCCTTTGCATCTAACACGAAGCGGAAACCTCCCTTACGTGTTATCGGCCCCATTAGACCGTGAGCTCCTTGAGATAAGTAACTATCTTGCTTTTCTATTTCTATCTCCAGGGCTGAGCACCATGCTTTGCAGATAGTAAGTGTAAAATAATTGCTTTTTCCATTCATTCATTTATTCCCTGTCTTTGCCTTCCCCAGTACACAGTAAGGACTTTTTTGTTATTGTTGTAATTGTGTCTCACTGTCTAACAGAGTGTTTTACATACAGTCGATATTTAAGAAATCCTTGTTGAATTGAATTGATTAGTGATAAGGCAGGGATTTGGAAGGGTACGAGAATAATATGGCAAAGAGGAAATATAACGGAAGAACATAGAAGCTAAAGGAAGGATTGTTGTATCTCTTAAGCACACAAATATCATAACTCATAGGAGCTCTATAAGGTCTAGTGAGGGCAAAAGATCCACTGAATGGAGAATGGGGTTCTCTTTAATCAAACTCGGATACAAATCCCTTGTGCTTCCTCTTTTTTGGAGGTGAGCAGAGTGATTTCATTGGGGAATTCTATCCAGCAACACAGATCAGTGGTTCATCTGTAGCTTAGCATCTTAGAGGCTTGCCCATGAATAACGAAAAGTTAGAAATCATAACAACATTCATTTATTCATTAGGAGCTCATTTCTGGTTATTGAGATTGACCGGTCCCCTAATCCATTGTCTTCAGCACATTTGCTGAATTCTACCTGTCCCAGTTCTTATACAAACTTTCTTCATCTCTCCTTTTCTGATGTCATTGTCTGCAACACTCTTTTCCCCCTCAGACCTAATATAACTCTTTGCTTTTCACCTAACCCATTAACCATATATTTCTCAGTAGCTTAGTTATCTTTGTATTTAAGTTCCATGAGGGCCTTGAGGATAACTTATTTAAACTTTTCGACTCACCTAGCGCATCACCAAGTACCCCGAATTCACTGAGAGTCCTCTACAAGAGTTGATTGAATGAATAAATTCATACTAAGCCACTAACATTCACACCTTGTTGAAGAGGTGAAGATTGATGTTTAGCTAACCCCCACTCTTCTTAGTCTGTCTATGGTACTAGAAACTTAGATGCCACTATATCATATTTGGAAAAAGAAAAAAAAGGAATGGAAAGTTTGAAAATGCTCAGCACCACACGGATGTTTGGGGGCAAGATAGTCATCTTAGGAGAGGTGTTGTTTAACAAGAATCTGTTCTTTTGTTGGCATAAACCATTTGACCTCTGACTCAGGTTTATCCTCTTGGGAACTAGATTATTGTCTCATAAGCAGTAAGACAGAACTCTCCCTGCTTAAGTAAACAATCAGTTCTGCTGAATCCCATAGCATCAGGGAAGGACAGGCTTTTCTGTGGGTTCCTTGGGTTTCTTTTTCTCCCACACCAGTGATTTTATAGAGGAAGCTCTTGAGTCTGTGTTGGCTTCAAGGTCAATTCTCTTGGCATCCTACCACATGCTTACTGTATCACTCCCCTGGAAATTAAAATTCTCCAGGACCTCAGCCATGGAACTCTTATGTTTTCTCTCCTGTTCTGACTACCAGGGAAGAGGACAGGGCAGACAACAAAATACAATTGGACTAGGCTAATTTCGAAATGTAATCAGCTTCTGAATTCCCCCCCTCCAAGGAGTTCTCTCACTATTGCTTATAATTAAACAGAAAGAGAAGATGCCCAGTGTACAGCCGCCCTTGATGAAGCAGCACCAGCTCACTTCAGCAAATGCCTGGTGGTTGCTCAACATGGTCTCACTTGACTTAGAGTCACCCTTTTCTATGCATTTGCATACAATTAATTGGTCTTCAGTTGAATGCTATGAGAGAGGAAAACCAAGTCTACATCTGCTGGGACCAAACCAAAGTTGTTTTTTTTTTAAAGGAAAAGACCTTGAACTTGAGTGACTGGGTGCCAGGAAATCCACATATACAAACTGGCTCAGAATTAGGATACCCTTGGTGTTTGTGGAAGGATGTATAGGAGCACCTCCCCCAGGCTCTCCTGTATGCCTTCAGCACCTTCAACTGAGTTTTTTTTTTCCTCAAGATCTTAAGTAATTTCAGAATTTTCCCCTTATATTTCCTTACCTCTCATTTTTTGACTCCTTCCCTCTGAAGGCAGTTTCCCTAGGGACTGGACCCAAAAGTTGTTTCAGCCTCTCCCTATGCTGAAGTTTTCTCTTTTTGGCCATCCTCAGACTCTGTCCCAAGTGACTTCTGAGGGGAAAGGATGAGCCTTAGCTGGGCCAGTTCCCTTTCCTTTAGAACTAATGGACATATACACACACAGACACAAACACAGACAGACACATACACACACCCTGCCCTCATTCTCTCTGTTCCTTAGTTCTCTGGTTGAGCACTATCTTATAGCAGAGTGGACTTTGCTGTCATGCCAGGAAGAGCAAGCTTCTGGTTTTTGGCTTTCCATAATTCTGGGAAGGGACTAGGAAGTAGAGTTGAATTCTATTGCAAGCCTATGGGTTTGTTTGTAGATCCCTACCAGAGAATGATCTTTAATGGGGGGAAGGGTGTTGAGTAAGCATGTTAGGGCTTAGAAATGAACTTTTCCTTTTGTTAGCTCCCCAGATTGTTACCCACTTAGGGTTTTTGGTGTCCTGGCTGTTAAGGAAGTGGAGACAGCTGAAAAATGTTTATTTCTTGAGCATAATTTTTATTTTGTAGACATTTGAGGAGTTGTGAGAACTGGAGAAAACGCATAGTCCATCATCTTGTTGGTTACATGACCCAGACTTGACTTTCCAACAGCTTAACCCATCCCACAATGCATATTGGTCAATAGGTCACTCATTCACCTTTGAAAGGCTTTAACATTTGGGGAAATTTTGTAAATAGCAAATAATGGTATCTACATATACTATGATGTGTTTGAGGGGTTTTTTGTAATTTTAGCTGATATATAAAAAATGCCTATTAATTAGATTAAGAACTGAATTCCAAATCATCAACAAACATTTATTAAGGTTTGTACTAAGTACAAAGAAAGGTAAAAATACTGTCCCAGCCCTCCAAAAAAAGTCCTCTTATTATGTCTCATATTTTTGTGAAGGAGATCTTGGGGTCTCAAAGGCTATACCAGTAGAAAACAAGCTTTAACAAGTTCTATTGACCTAGAAAGACTTCAAGCACAATCCCAGTGAGTGTGTTTATCAACTAGGGTATCAGCTAACTAAATTTGGAGAAGCCTGATGATCAGATGGTTGAACACCATCAAACAAGGCTCAAAGATATGAAAATATGCAGTTTTGGAGAGAGTACCATTAAAATTAATTATCTGAAATAAAAAGAAACTGAGAACCAAACATCTATGATTTAATTTGCAAAGCTAGCATTTGCATATCAAACTAGGTCATCTGACTCCTTGGATGTCAGAGATCCTGAGTGATTTACAGAGCTGATTTTTATAACAGAAGAGAGAAATAAAAAAGGAAAATTACAGAAATTTGTTTTAAACATAATTCAATCAGACAAGACAGGTCACCTGACTAGTTTGCTTCTCCCAGGTTTTCTTAATTCTACCCCAGAAGTCCTTGTCCTACAAGTGATGTCTTTTGTAAGCAGAAATGCTACTTTAAAGGGGTCTACAGATCTTTTAGAAAGGGAAACTTGCTTCAGGGAGTCCAGAGATAAGGAAATTGTGACTTGGAAAGGAACTTGTGGTTGGCGGTTGATAAGGTAGCAGTCAACCCTTTCCTCTCAGGCTGCCAGAAGGGGAAGCTTAGCTTTAGGAGATGAGACTGCTTAACTTATACCTATTGGGAAGACCCTTAACCTTTAAGGTTCAACCCCTACTCTCTTTAGTTACTAGAAAGGGAAATATAGCCTTTAAAAAACTTTGTTCCTCAAAATTATCTGCTAATAAATAATGTCTTATCAATTTATCTAGTTATTAAATCTATAAATAACCTATACTTAAGAGACTATCTCTGTTAGTCTAGCTTAGTTTAGGTCTTGTTTTTCCTAAAGAAGAAAGATTAATCTTATAGTCAAACTAAAAAATTAAAGTAATCAGTAGTAACTGATTTCCTTTTCATTCCCCAATCAATAACATGTTAAATCAAATTCTTAAAGCTTGGGAGTGTCACATAACTTATCACATAATCCAATCTCCTTATGTTCTCTCTTCCCCATCTTCCTCAATGAATATCTCTTTCCCTTCCCTTTGTACCCTCTGGAATCCCTATTCCACAGAGAACCAACTCCTCTTCATCCTGGACCTCTCTCTCATACTTTTTCCATCTGTTAGCCCTTATTGGCACCTGACTTTCTTTTGACAACATTGCATCCCTAGTTATCCTCTTCAGCACTAATTGTACCTTCTCTCATCACCCTTCCTGCTGGCAACACACACACACACACACACACACACACACACACACACACACACACACACACCCTATAAAAAGAAGAGTCAGAATACCTTTTATTCCTCACAGTCACTTTCAGGCTTTCCCTTTGCCTCCTCCACTCAGTAACTTTTCCTCTTTTGAACTCCACACAGTTAAAATTTTCTACCCAATCCAAATTGTTGTATAATAAACACTTGCTTGGGGGTCACATAACCAGTGTTTGACTTGGAGCCCAGTTCTCTGGACATTACACCATCATGCCTCTCATAAGCACAGACATTCACAGCGACCTAAAATCAGTTACATCCTACACGGTAAAGATGTGGCTGAACAGAAACCATCATCCCCCTATGCTACCAGTTGAAACAGTCTGACTTTGGTCAGCTTGAATAGGGTAAGTTCTGAAAACAAGAAGTCTCCTATTCCCGCCAGAGTTAAGGCAAACAGGTAGGAGAGTTGTTTTTTTTTAACCCATCCTCCTCTGTAGCAAGATTCTGAACAAGGTGTTTCAGGGATAAGACAAAGAAGAATTATTCCCACTGGAGATGAGCTTTCGCTGCTAGAACACACAGTTGGTGTGAGTACAAGAGCTGCCAAATCATCCTGCTTCACAGCATTTCACAATGTTTGATTTGCAGAATAGACAATAGCTTCATGTCTCCATGACTAAGCTATAAAGAGGGGAGTCAGAACACTTCCCATGCAACATTAAGATAGCATCTGATGAATTCGATTCTCTCGGTTTTTCAGATCTATAATTCATGGTGAAAACCAGAGGGTGAGCACACCTCCGGGCAAGCAAAGCAATCACCAGGTGGACTCCCTGATGGCTGCAACAGAGAGCTGAGGAGGCAGCTCCTTCAAGTCATTCTATCCCATCAAACTTAATGAGAGAGCCACAGCAGCCCGTTGGACTAGAGTTCATTAAGTTTCATAGAAGTAAAGATAGGACAGACAATTGGTCCTGCAGGAACATCTCTGTCGAATCTCACTTTCCTACCTAGGGCCAGAACTTCCCCTCTCTAGGAACCTAATTTTAATAAATAAAGTACTCTTCCAGAAGCACTAAAAGAAGGGAATGCTGTGACCTCCTGTCAGGGTAAGAGTAATAATGACTCAAAGCACCTTTTCCTGCCTGCTAGGTATTGGAATATCAATTAGACTCAAAGTCCCTAGGAGTCTTCCCTCCCCTAGTAGCTCTGAATTATCACCGGTCTCCAGGTCCAAGTTCCTAGCTTTCTCCCCACCTGGTCCTGTTAAATCCAGAAAAGATCCCTCTTAAAAAACTATAAAAACACGAAAAGACTTGCACAAAATAACAAGGAGTGAAATGAGCAGAGAACACTGTATACAGTAACAGCAATATTGTTTTAAGAACTGTGAACAGCTAAGTTATTTTGAGTATTACAAATACCCACATATGAATATTATAAATACCCACGTATGAAGAAAGACACTCTCTGCATCCACAGAAATAATTGATAAAAACAAGTATACATAGAATAATTTTACATACACACACACACACCTATATGTGTCTAGTGGTAGTCACCTCTGGGTGGGGGCAGGGAGAAGGAAGAAAAAAAGAAATTTACATGATAATTTTGTTGTACATTTGGAAGGAATAGCAATTTGTGCATGGTATATTGCAGTTTCATGCGCAATAGATTAATTGTTTACTACATTTAATTGGTACATTTATGTTATGCAATGTTATGCAAATATTTTTTATTCAATAAATTAAAAATAAAATTTAATAATGATTCAACAAATGGACAAATTTTTTTATTTATAGTGCTTACTGATCAGAGGAGAGAGGGTGTCTGATTCCCTCCAGGGCCCAAGCAATATATATACCCAGTCCCACCCAGAGGCCCAGTAGACCAGTTTCATCTATTCTCCCTGACTTCCCTTTTATGAGTATTACCTCTCAAAAAAACCAGCTTACTTGACTTGCCTTGTTGCAGGCTCCATGTTTCGTTGTACTGGGCCTAAATTGTCTTGAGTCTCTGTTGACACCAAGCTCCAGCCTTCAGAGTCAAGAGAGGTCCAGTCAGTTAGCAAGTATTAAAAGCTGTCAGGTGCTGGGTTAAGCACTGAGGTCTAAAAAAACAGTCAAAAGATAATCCCTGACTTCAAAGCTTACATTTAGAACGTAACAGCTTACATTCTAACAGGGGAAACATGCAAATAACCAGCGGCATGAAAAATACATTTATTGAGTGAACATGTCTCATACTTTGATACAAAGTATTATGATTTTTTTCATGATGGGTATAGTCAGTTGGTTGGCATATTGGATTGAGTCCTGGACTTGAGAAGAAGAAGATCTGAGTTCAGATTCAGACTAAGATACTTATACTGTATGACCCTGAGCAAGTTATTTATCCTCTCAGTACCTCACTTTCCTCATCAGTAAAAGGGGAATTATTGATAGCATCTACTTTGTAGGGTTGCTAAGGCTAAAATGAAGCAATATTTGTAAAGTGCTTTATAAACATGTTACAAAAGAAAACACAGCATAAAAAAGAAAAAAAGAAAAATTTAAAAAGTATGCTTCAATCTACATTCAGATCCCATCAGTTCTTTCTGTGGAGAAGAATAGGGTTTTCTTGTTGCTTTTTTTAATCACAAGTCCCTCAAAATTGTCTTGGATCATTTTATTGTTGAGAATAGCTAAGTCAATAACGGTTGATCATTGCAGTGTGGCTGTTTCTGTGTACAATGTTCTCCTGTTCTGCTCACTTCATTCTGCATCACTTCACATAAGTCTTTCCAGGTTTTTCTGAAAGGATCCTACTGTGGCAGCAAGAGGGGTGGGATTTGTTTGTTTGGATCTGTTTTCCAAGATCAGGATAGATTGTGAGCACCTGAGGGTTCAGTCCCTTTGAGCCCTGACGGTTCACGGCTGTTGTGAGTCATGTGGGTTTTATAGCTGCTGACTCTGAGTCAATCAGAAGCCAAATCTTTGTTAGATATACTGGGAGGTTAGTATTTTACTTTGGGGGTTTATTTATGAGAAGGATCTTGTGGTTACCTGATTTAGACTCCGAGTGGCCATACGTTCAGACCCCCCAACTGCTCAGATGTAAAGTATCTGTCAATCCAGGGATGTATGTAAATTGTAAAGCAATACGCTCTGATTCAGACAGTACAGCCCTGTCTGTAGGTTTTGATAAAGATAAAAAGGTTGTTTGTTGAATCGATAGAAGGCTTGGTAACTTTGGGAATGTAAAAGGTAAAAGGGTAAGTGTGGAAGCATTTGAACTGATTAAAGTGATTGTTGGCCCCT
The DNA here is from genome assembly GCA_023548195.1 of Bettongia penicillata ogilbyi. Classification (NCBI taxonomy): domain Eukaryota; kingdom Metazoa; phylum Chordata; class Mammalia; order Diprotodontia; family Potoroidae; genus Bettongia; species Bettongia penicillata. The sequence goes on from JAJHZJ010000766.1 coordinate 1,019,054, forward strand.
CAAAGTTGCCTTTCCTTTTATAAATGCAGATTTAAGAACCTGTGATGGCACCTTGTGTATGTTGGGGTGTTTACTGATACACCTACCTGACATTTCTTACAGCACAGTAGTATTCCATCAAATGAATGTGCTTTTTAATTACAAGTTTGGAACCAGGGAAGTAGGGAAAATATAGGAATTGTGATGTAATCCTTCTATTAACTTTTGTGACTCGCGTATTTCAGAAGCAGCTCTGAATCTAAACATGACCATGAAGAACCTAAAGAGAGATCAAGGCCTAATCACAAAGATAAATGATTGAAAAAAACAAGACCTATGAGTGAATATCAAAGGAAATGTGGTTATTCACTCATGAGAAGGGAAAGCTGAAGGTTCAATTGCAATCTTTAAGTATACAAAGGACTCTTAAATAAAGAGAAATGACCAGATATTTATCAACTTCAGAAAGGACAAATAAGAGGAGACAATTATGAGTATAAGTATGAGGGGCAAGATGGTAGTAGTATGGACCAGGGTTCCAGTCTTATTTCTGACACATGCTGGCTGTGTGACCCTGGGCAAATCCCTAACTCCCCCCACAACTCATTGAATACTAACTTAAACAGAAGTCTGCTAATGAGGTTAGATGTACCAATTCACATTGCTTTGTTTATCTGATGAAAGCATGCCTAGGCTAGAATAAATCAACAGTAGGTTTTTGCTCCATCTGCAATAGTGGAACTAAAAGGTCCTTATGTCCTATTTCCCTAAATTTAAAAAAATGAAGAAAAAAAGGAAATGTACATAACTTTGTATATTTAAGAGAAATAGCAAGTATACATAATAGATTTGCAGTTTCATGTGCAATCGTCTTTTTTTTATTATACTATGTTATGGGAGGAAAGATTCCTCCTAAAAAAAGGAAATTTAGGCAGAGGAAAAGGAAGGAAAAAGAGGAGTTACAAGAGAGTAAGAAATAGTCATTACAATAAAGAGTTTATAGTTGGATTAGAAAGATAAGACTAAGTTGCGTAGGCAGATAAACAACCTTTAGGATATTTTTTTGGACCAGATCTCTGATTTCATTAATATAATTAAATCTTGTTGAGGACAATTCCTCTACCATCACAGATCAGTCTGTTCTGAAATTTAGTAATCTTAGAGAGTTTCCTAAGAGATGATTAAGTGACTTGTCCAGTGTCACACATTCAATATGGCAGAGGCAGGAATTGTACCCAGGTTCTTCCTTACTCCCAGGCCAGCTCTGCATCCATCATACCACACCACCTATAAATTATCCCAACTGGCAGTGTTTGGGTTTCATGGTGTGTTGTGGGGTTGTCTTGAAAGAATTCACAGATTCAGACCATCTCCAACCCAAGTAAAAGCATTTATTGAGAATTATACCTTTCAGAAAATGGGCTAAGTTTCAAGAAGGAACCAGCAGCTTATCAGAGAAAGATGGATTTTTATAGAGCAAAAGATAAAATTACAACATTATAGAATATATGAATATTAAAATATAGGAAGGGTTTGTTAAAGGATTAGGTAATAGAGGTGGGATCCCAGTCTTCATAGAACTGTGCATGTGATTACCCATAATGCATGCAGAAAAGCTCACTCGAGGGGATCATGTATATATGATAATGATATTATAATAAACCTCTCTGTATTATTAGTTTAGGGCAGTTCTTTGCTATTACTGCACAGGCACTATAATAGGGAAAGCCCCTTCTATGGTTTGGCAGTCAAGCATCATTCTAGTGGTGCTGCTTTCTATTAATTAATAATATAATATAATATAATATAACAATTATATTATTCCTTTTATAAATTATAAATAATATTATATATTAATATAATTAATATTATAATTATATATTGGCTGGCTATTGTGGTCCTGTCTGGGAAAATGGATGGCTAGCTATTGTAGTCCTGTCTGGAGCTAAATGGATGATGTGGTCAGGTGTCATATGACAGAGTTAGAATATTGAATCAGGGGGCAGTGACTAGCTAGGGACAGTGGCTGGGGCAGTGATTAGGATTTCATCACATGGACACACCTGCTGTTCTAGCGAGACATTTGGGATATTGGGTCTGGGGGCCTGTGGTGCGGTTAAAGCCAAATTATGCATCAGATCAGGACGTGCCTGCTATTCAGTGAAGCCCATAAGAAAATTAGAATATTGGGAGTAGAGGCAGATTTATTAGGTATGTGATAACTAAAAATGATTGGTGCGGAGAGGGTGAGAGGAGTTCAGAGAAAGAGAGAATGCATGTAAGTGGGAATGATCAGAGAAAATGTCAGAAGGGATGTTGAACCTGAACTGGGGCTAGAAGAATAGGATGAGATTCAAACTGGCAAGAAGGAATGAGGAGGCCATTCCAGATGGGGGAAATGTCGTTTGTCTTTTTTTTTTTTTTTTTGCAAGGCAATCAGGAGTGACTTATCCAGGGTTACATAGTGAGGAAGTATCAAAGGTCCGAGGCCAGATTTGAACTCAGGTACTCCTGACTTGAGGGCTGGTGCTCAGTCCTCCGTGCCACCTAGCTACCCCTGTCCTTCATTTTTAAAGAGGATCAATGATATCATGGGTGATGTCTTGATTCATGTGCGAATTGGACTTAAGTGAGGCAGCGTTGCACAAAATCATCACCCTCACTTTCTTCCTGAGTCATCAATGTCCAGTGGCAGGACAAAAGTCAACTGTAGCCTTGGATGCAGTGGATGACCTTGCTGTCTTTGAGGTCTAACCAAGTTCTAAGCTTGTTACAGTGTCTGCTTCAGCCATTTTTATGGCCTTTGGAACAAATTGTTCTCATCTGCCCATTTTGCTGGAGGACATCTTCACACGCTTGGGATGTCTACCTTCCTAACTCACCAGTGGTTCTAAGGCCCTTTAGTTAATTTCAGCCTGGTTTAGCCTATCTGCCAAGACAGTTTACCCAGGTGTGGCCACTGCACATGCTATAGTTTCTCGGAGCCCCAGGTAAGAGCAGAGTGCCAGGTGGACCCCAGAGATGAAGGAGCAATCCTTTAAAGGGCTCAGCCATCCCTCACACCAGAGATGTTATTCCTCCTTGAGCACTTTAAACAACCCCAGTAGGGGAAATAATATTAACAGAAATGAGATAGTGGAAATTCCCACAAGTAAAATGAGAGAATATCTAGAGAAATTAATAGGGGAACTTTTCCTCTAGGCAGGGCTGTCCTGGCAAATGCTTAACAATAGGATCTCCAAAAACAACACATTATTAAGCTTAATCTGCATTATTAATGTTTTCTCCATCACTTTCTTAAGCATAGAGAGCCAAGAAATTGAGTCAAGCCTTGATTTGTAGCTTTTGCTGATTTCTGTGGTGTAAACACACCAAAAATTTAACAAGTAGCTCTGCCAAACTGCGGCAGTTGGCTCCAATAAACCCATGGTATAGGCCAAGGGATCAAAGCTGGAGGTCCCCATGACAGATTTTAAGAAGGCAACTTCATGGGAGCCTATGAAATTGAATGGCAAAAAAGATTAAATTTTTATTTTCATTAACCTCAAACTGAAATTTAGGGCAGCTACATGGCACAGTGGATAGAGTACCCGGCCTAAAGTCAGGAAGACATATCTTCCTGAGTTCAAATCTTCTTTTTAGTCCAGTGTAACCCTGGGCAAGTCACTTTACCATGTTTGTCTCTGCTACTTATCTGTAAAATGAGCTAGAGAAGAAAATGGCAAAGCACTCTAGCATCTTTGGTAAGAAAAGTCCAGAGGGGGTCACAAAGAATCAGACCTGACTGAACAACAAGGACAAAATGAAATTTAGCATTTTCATCAATTATGAATTTTTAAAAATTAGAGTTAATTAAAATAAATTAACTTTTATTTATTTATTATTATTAATATATTAAGAAATTATTATGTTAAATTATATGATAAACTAATATATTAAAAAACCATTATTCATTTAATAATTAATTTAATAAGTTATTTAATTCATTGAGAAAAATTTACAAATTTTTTTTAAAAAGAGGCTTCACCAACTGTGAAAGGGATCCATGACACAAGAAAGGTCAAGAGCTCCAGATCTCTACAGACCAAGTATCAAGATACTTGTTACTAAGTCTTGTAAGGAAAGTGTAGATAGGAAAGAGCAATTTTAAAGAAATCATATTTTCAAGAGGGCTGGCAAAGTTGTTGTTCTTTGTCCTTTGTTCTCTAAGAGGACCAGTGACATGAGGAGGGTGATATCTGACTTGCAAGTGAATTAGATTTAAGTGAGGCAGGGCTGTGCAAAGTCATCAGCCTCACTCTCTCCAAGGTCATCTGAATTCAATAGCAAGATATAGGTCAGGACACCTTGGGATGACTCCAGATGTAGTGGGAGACCTTGACCTTTCCCAGGTCTCAATTTGTCTAAGGCAACACTCATTCAGTGATTTAATGTTAGGTAAGAAATGAGGCAAAAGATGGCCTCTTCTACCTCAGACTGGGAGGAGAAGTCCCTAAGAGTTTCTGACCAGGACAGAAACAATTGCTATGTATGCTCACTCTGAACCATCAGAACCCGGGGGGCTGGGGCTAGGACCTATTATTGGCCAATCAGTAAAAGCCAGAGTGATTTGAGTTTAAAGGCATATTCAAGTAGCTCCATTTGAATCGGGGTTTTTCAAAAGCCTGGTTTTTCAGAACTCTATTTCAAGAAATCATAAAAGGATCTCAAAAAAGAAGATAGAGCTGAATGGTACAATTTATGCATAAGGACCTCAGAGGCAAATAGGTTCTCAGTGCTGTTCAAAGCCAACACACTACAAGGTCCTAAGGACATATTCTCCTGTTACTGATGCCTTGACAGTCCACCCCCACCACCACCCACCTCCCCGTTTTTTCCACTCTGGACATCTATAAGCAAGATGAAATTCTCTCTAGTGCCAAAGAACTCAGAAAGGATCAAAATCCTTTGAACTCAGCTATCACTAATTACTCAGTGTGGAAAAGAAGAGCAACTCTCTGAAAAGTGGGACTGCTTAATTATCCTTGGTCATAGCACGAACTAATATTGACATAATTGGTATTAATTAGTGTTAATAGTATTGACAGTACCTTCTAGTTACTTTGGAATGGAGGCATAACAGTATGTACCTACTCCTTTGGATACTCAACACCTGCCAAGACAATAGTTTTTTGTCTGCATTTGTGATTTCAGTAATGTCTTCTACCAATTCAGGTCAGCATCTTCTAGGACAACTTTGAGTATTAGAAAGTTGCCCAAGAAACAAGGAAGTTAATGGATTTACTCAGTACATGAAACCAATGCACTTCAGAGATGGGAACTGCAACCAGGATTTCCTGCCCCAGAGCAATCAATCGATAAACTCTTAGTAAGCTCCTACTAAGTGCCAGGCACATAGCACTGGCACCTACTAAGTACCAGTTATTTCTCTACTAAGCCATCAAGACAGGTCTCAGAAAAGGAGGCAATCACAACTCATGTAACTGGGTCAAGGAGGCAAATTTCTATATCCTTAATTCAGAACTGATCTGTTCTTCAAAGAGTGGCTGCATTCTCAAGCCAACATCAACTCAGACACAGGCCAACAACCCTTAAGAACAGACATGGTAATTTATATGTGATTCCACTAGTAGATCTGGAAGAATGTAGGGATGATGCATGAGTTCTTTTTTTTTTTTTTTCATTTTTTCTCTCCTTTCTGAGATGCAAAGGAGGACATATCTGCTCATTTTTGTGGAAAGAGTACCAGCTTTCTTTTCTGGCCAAGAGAGTAGCAGCTGGCAGCATGGGAAGTAATCCGATTCCATATTATTTTCAAAAATTTTTATGTGTCTGTTTTTACAATTATAACTAAGAAAGAGATTTTCAATTTACAGGAGGAATTTCTGATAGATTTACATGTTTATTAAGCTAGCAAACTCCCCTCAAGTCTGTGAGCACACATTTTTTCATTAAATGTCTATGTGTTTATGTATCTCAAAGTTACGCCTATTTTATTGACCGAGTTTGAGTCGATCCAGTTCAGCATTGACTCTTTGCTAGAAGATCCCAAGAGCAGCTGCCTGAGAAGGGGAGTAAATTAAGCCTTGAAATCCCTTCCCAGAACAGCATTGGCAATAAGTATTGCAAATCAACATTCTTTTCCCATCAAATGCAAAACTACAGAGTTGAGTGTACAGGCAATTTTCAACCTTCTATCATTCTTTTTTTTTTTATTTAATTTTCTTCCTATGGGGGGAAACTATTTTCTCTCCCTTCTAACTCCCCATCCCTACTGGAAAAAAAGTAAAAGGAAAAACAAAACCCTTATAAAATATACAGTAAAATTAATTCTGCACTGGCCATGCCCAAAAAACACATCTCATTTTGTACCTCTGTCAAGATGTGAATAGCTTGGTTCAACATTGGTTCTCTGCAATCATGGTTGGTCATGTTGTTGATCAAAGCTCTTAAGTCTTTCAAAGTTGTTTTTCTTTACGATGTTACTACTATGTAAGTTATTCTGCTATTTCTACTGACTTGACTCTACATCAGTTCATAAAAATCTTCCCAGGCTCTTTTGAAATCATCTCTTTTGTAGATTGTATGGTACAGCAGCAATCGATTATATCCATATACCTTTTATTCCTATTAAATCTGGTCCTACTACCTTCTCTTTTTTCTGAAAAAATAATTTCAGTCTGGTAACACTTCACTAAATTTTCCTTTGAACATAACTCAGCTTATTTCAACAAATATTTGTTATTGTTCAGTTGTGTCTGACTCTTCATGAGCCCATTTAGGGTTTTGTTGGCAAAGATACTGGAGTGGTATGCCATCTTCTTCTGCTGCTCACTTTGACAGATGAGGAAACTGAGGCAAACAGGATAAAGTGACTTTCTCAGGGTCACACAGCTAGTAAGTGTCTGAGACCATATTTTAACTCAAGTCATCTTGATTCCAGGCTCAGCTCTCTGTCTACTGGGCCACCTAGCTGCCCAAACAAATATGTATTGAGTATCTAATATCATTGACCTTTTCCTGTTTTTCCCATTTACAAAGTGATTTGTTTTCTGGAAACAGAAAAAGAAATCCCCTACATCTTCATGGTAGGCTATGAATATTCAACATAAAGCACATGAGTCAAGTGTACCCTGAGATTTTGGGCAAAAGGTTTTTGCATATGTATACATTTATATTACATATACATACTACACGTGTATTACATACATATAATACACATATTATATACACAGGTAAGTGTTTTATAATGGAGTACATATATACACACAGGGAGAGAGAAAAGAGAGAGAGAACACTTTTACGAAAGGAAAATTACTTCCAAAGGTATAATAACAAATGTCCAAATTTATTCCCCCAATTTAAGGGGCACAATGCCCCCCCCCACAACCTTGTACCACCTTGTTCTCTGGAAAGGAGAAGGGGATTTAGATTTGGAGCTTAGGGGAAGGGTTCCAATTCTAAGTCCAAAACCCGCCAGGGCTGGTGTCCCAAGAACCCTGGCTTCTCAGGATGTCCATGCTGGGCTGGCTGCAGGACCCTGCCTGAAATCCTGGCTCCAAGGTACCCATGGCTCGAGCCTGCTGGTCTGTGAGGATCTCCTCCAGCACTTGAAACAGAAGAGGACAAATGACACAAAATAGAAACAAACCCTCCCAGGACCATTTCTCAGAGCTAGGTCAAAGAGAAGGAGCAGGAAAAGAAGAGTCCCTTCCTCTTTGTTCATGGATGGCACCCATAGTTTCACAGGGTGGGTACAACAGATAGAAGTTGCAAGAAGAGTCCAGTCAAAAAAGCAAATGGTTCGATCTCTCCAGTTTTAAAGCCAATCAAAGAAGGCTGCCTTCATTCATGTGACAGGGGACTCATCCAGCTCCATATTAGAACAGGCCCAAGAATTCCCTTATGGCCAGCTTCATGTTAAAACTGGGCATGCTCAGAAGATAGGGCTACACCTAATTAGTTGGCACACAGGAACCATTTAGCTAAACTGTCAAACCCTAGGCAATTTGAGAGTGCACCTGACTTTGTGAAAGTACATTCTCTTTCACAAAACCACTGGAATCAAACTAAGGGCCACCCTCAGTAATGTAAATGTAGAATCTAAATTAAGCCATTAACTAGTCTACCTGAACAGACTCCACAGCTTCAGAAAATAATTGATTCTATTAGATACTAGCACTCTCACTACTTTGAACAAAATTTATCAGTGGCTACCAATTAGCCCATAAAAATGAACATTTAATAACATTAATTGTATGAGTAAAGTTGATTAAACTGCTTTTTACTGCTTTTGTATCACTGTGGTACAGCCAACATGTCGTGCTTTCACTCTTTCAATAAACCAAGTCAGATAGTCACACACAATAGGGATTTCTAGGGGTCACAACTGAAAAATCTGGGACGCCCCTGTCTTAAGACTTGTGTAAGTCTAGAGGCCACATTAAGAATGATTCCTCAGATCTGGAGATCAGAACCGACTATGACTGCATTAGCTCCTCCAGGTAGCCTCCTTTTTCATCATACATCATTACCTAATAAAATTAATATTAAATGCTTGCTGTGTTTCAGGCACTGTGCTAAGCGCTGAGGATCTTATGAAAGCAAATATAGTCCCTGAGCTCAAGAAACTCACATTCTAATTGCGGAGAACAGCATGAGAAGAATCATGTACAAGCAAGCCAGGGGGCATATCACAGGGAAATAATGGAGGAGTCTGGGAAAGGCCTCCTGCACGAGGTAGTCAGGGAAGCAAAAAGGTAATGAGGAGGTGAAGAATTCCAGGAATGAGGGAAAGTCGATGGAAAGGCAAGGAGTGGAAGCCATAGTGTTGCGTGTAAAAAACAGTACGTAGGGATAGTGTTGTGGAATCTTACCATATGTACAGGGGAATAGAGTGTAAAAGGACTGGAAAGGTAGGAAGGGGCCAGGTTGGGAAGAGCCTTAAAAGTCAGAGGATTTTCTACTTGATCCTGGAGGTAATAAGGAAACACTGGAATTTATTGATCAAGAGACAGAGGGAGTCACATCTGTATTTTAGGAAGATCTGCTTGGTGGATTTTAGGCAAGGAGACATGAGGCTTTTGCAATAGTCCAGATGTGAAGTGATGAGGATCTGTACCACAGTGGCAGCTGTTAACACTATGGATGCTCAGTAGGGGCGGTAAATGACAGACAGTAATACCAGTGGCGGCTGTGACACTATGGATGCTCAGTATGGGCGGTAAATGACAGACAGTAACACCAGTAGCGGCTGTAACACTATGGATGCTCAGTATGGGCGGTAAATGACAGACAGTAATACCAGTGGCGGCTGTGACACTATGGATGCTCAGTAGGGGTGGTAAATGACAGACAGTAATACCAGTGGCGGCTGTAACACTATGGATGCTCAGTATGGGCGGTAAATGACAGACAGTAACACCAGTGGCGGCTGTGACACTATGGATGCTCAGTATGGGCGGTAAATGACAGACAGTAATACCAGTGGCGGCTGTAACACTATGGATGCTCAGTATGGGCGGTAAATGACAGACAGTAATACTCTGCCAATTAAACTGTATCTTTGTGTGATAAGCTATAGAAACTGCAGAAGGCAAAGAGGTAGGGAGGGTGTGAAGGGTGGTTCTAGGATAGAATGTTGTATATAGTCTTTGTCTCCATAATTGGATATTTTTGCTTGTTTTCCTATGATAAAAGGGAAGATTCAGTTTGGGGCAGGGGCAAATCTGCATGCAAGGTCAAAAGATATCAATAAAACATGAGTTTGTTGGGAATTTTTTTAAGATAAGAAAGGAAAACTGCAGGATGTGTTTCTTCACATTGAACATGAGTTATTCATAGTCTTGAATTTCATAATCCATTGTGTCTAGTGTTTGGGCTTTGCTGGGATTTGCTTCCAAATTAAAAGTTAAAGGGGCAACTGTGTGGCACAGTGGATAAAACTCCAGACCTTGAGTCACAAAGATTCATCTTCCTGAGTTCAAATCTAGCCTCAGACGCTAGCTGTGTGACCCTGGGTATGTCACTTAGTCTTGTTTGCCTCAGTTTCCTCATCTGTAAATAATGGAAAAGGAAATCAAAAATTACTCCAGTATCTTGGCCAAGAAAACCTTACATGAACTCATGAAGAGTCAGAAGTGACTGAAATGAATGAAGAAAAACACTCCTTTTCAAGGAAATTATAGATCTAGTATTTCCTTTATAGAAGATCCCTTTAAATCCCAAAGAACTGAGCATATTGGTAATGGAGAGCAGGAAAAATAGAGGGACAAAGACAGTCTTACAAGGGACCTTGGGTTCAGGCATGTGGTAAGGACAAATAGTGGAAGCTTAAAACCTGAAGGGGCATCAGTTGAGCCAAGACATCGGCCTAGAGGGAGGGGAAAAAATTGTTCTTTGAAGTCTGGATTCAGTCAAAGGGCCATATTTGAGGACCTAGAGTGGACACATGTGGCCTCAAGGATGCAGGTTCTCCACCCCTGGTAGAGCTCTTAGAGGTGCATCTAGAAAATTTAAGTCCTAGTCATCTGAATTCAATTCAAGAAGCATTTAAGTAGCTCTGTTCTGGGTATGGTGCTGAGCTCTGATACAAAGACAAAATGGAAACATCAAGGATCTATATCCTATTTCGAGGGGCGGGGAGGAAGAACAATATGTTCATTTGGGATCCATTCAACCTCATTGATCTTTTTTATTCCCTTTCTTCCAGCTAGGCAGTCTCATAGACAAAAAAAGTAAATAAATTTAGGCAAAGAGGACCCTTGGAAAATTTGGACTTTTTTCCCCAAGGCAGAATATTACAAATCTATGTTCATATCCTTATGAAATGCATAGTTGCATTCTGATAATAAAATCAAATCTATTGCTAGAATGCTGCCTTAAAGATGATTTAAAGCAGTTTGCTAACTTAGGAAGGGGAAAAAATGAATAAGGCCATAGTGACCCTCCTGAGTAGTGAATTCCCATTCTTAGCACCTCCTTCCACGGTCCCCTAACTCTCTCCCTCTGACAGGCCTGAGAAAGTCTCCATCAAATGGTAGTCACCCAAGTGGAAGATTGATAGAGATACCTTGCAAGGGCAGCCGGGAAAGTCAAATGGTGAAGTTCCCAACAGAAAGATGGATTGCCCTGAACTGCAACCAATGTATCCAGAACCAGCAAAATCATGCGCCACGTATTTTAGGCTTGAACTGTTATTCAGAACGTCAGGCTAAGTCCCCACTGGAGTCCTTTCCAAACCAGCAACCTCCCTTCCTACAGAATGAATCCCCCTCACTGACAATATGACTACCTAGTGGCTTTGTCTTTACAGTGCTAAGAACTTCCCCTTCTAATAATTTCACTCTTTAATAAAAGTTAGCTTACTCTTGAAGAAGTCAAATTCAGAAAAGTCATATTTGTCAGTTTCCTGCAACAGTCTGTTCCCTCTGAGATCTCATTCCATTTACGCTGGATGTAGCTTGTTCACCCACAGTGATTTGTGTGTTGTCTCTTCTGTTATATTGTTAGATTCTTGAGGTCGGGGTCTGTGACTACCACAGTGTCTGGAAAGAGGGAAGGAAGGAAAGGAGGAAAGAAGAAAGGAGGGAAGGAAGAAAGGAAGGGAGGAAGGAAGGAAGGATGGAAAGAAGGAAGGAAGAAGGAAGGAAATGAAGGAAGGAAGGAAAGAAGGAGGGAAGGAAATGTATTAATCATTCACTATGTGACAGGCACTGGTCTAAGTGTTTCATAAATATTGTCTCATTTGATTCTCACAACAACCCTGGATGTTAGGTGCTATTATTATATCCATTTTATAGTTGAGGATGGAGGCAAACAGAGGTCAAGTGACTTGCCCGGAATCATATAACAAGTAAGTGTCTGTGGCTGGATTTGAACTCAAGTCTTGCTGACTCCAGGAAGAACTAACATTCAGTTACTATCTAGATATAGAGAAATTTCAGCAAGAACATGATGAAAGAAATGGTCAAAAAACTTGCAGTTGGTTATGCAGTCTTATGAAACCATAAGACCCTTTATAAACTGTGAACTGTTAAGCTTTTTCATCTGGTACTAGGTATTCCTTTTTAAAGACATATGCTCTAGTATGTCCACTCCCTCAGTGCCAAGCCTGCTGAATCTCCCTTCAGAGTCCTCAGCTATCCTGAGGAGTCTGTGGAGTGTCTCTTTTCTCTGCTATTGGCTTGAGCTGCCACCAGCTATGTGAGCATTATTTTAGGGGACCCACAACTATAAGGTCGGTCTCATTTAACTGCTCCACATGGATTGGCTTTTACAAGGAGACAATGACTTCAAAGATTTAGGATGAATAAAGCATTGGTCCTATCAATGATCTTAGAAACCCATGGAAAGACTTGCATGAGATAAAGAAGACCGAAATGAGCAGAACCATGAGAACTTGGTATACAGTAGCAGCAATATTATTTTAAGAATAACTTTGAATGACAAAGTCACTTTGACTATTAGAAATCCCAATTTAACTACAAAGGATCTATGAAGGAAGATGCTATCAATATCCAGGGAAAGGACTGACAAATAGAAGTATGTATTTTACATGTGTAAATATATACATATGTGTATATACACACACACTATCTATAAATAGTGTGTGTGTGTGTTTCCAATGGCTGTGGGGGGGGAGATAAAGAAAAAAAGGAAAAAAGAAATTTACACAGCTAACTGTAATCAAGTTGTACATAATAGACTTGGAGTTTCATGTACAGTCATCTTTTTAAAAATTCTGTTATGGAAATGCATGTTTTAATTCATAAATTAAAAATAAAATAAATAATATTTCCAAAAAGAAAGTCAAGGCATAGTTCAACGTCTTTGCAAGGTATTTCCATTATATATATCATCATGATTATCCCAGAAACAGGCTCCCATCCTATACATGTGGAGAGAAATCATCCTAGGTGGCCAGACTCATGTTATGCTCTCATGGATCATCTTTAAGTCCTAAATAGATAGGTATGTTGTTAGATGAGAATGAAAGACAGGGTGGGAAAAATGCCTTCTTACCAGAGACATGGAGTTCAAGGATACTTAGCACAGAGCAGTGCTAAAAGCTTAAAACCAGAAGGGGTCATCAGTAAGTAAAGTGGGATTAGGGGATGTATGAGGGACCACAAGGACAGGAGGAGAGTTGCACCAAGGTAGGCCTATAAGAAGGCCAGGCTGTGGAGTTGACCAATTACTGCTGTCCTCTTTGCAACTCACATTTTGGAGTACTCTGAATCAGCTTGACTCAACAGTGGGAAAGACCACTTCCAGCTCTCTAACAGACTCAAGGCTTTGGATACCTCATCTTGCCCTTCCTCAAGGGTGAAAACCAGTGATTGTTTGTCCATAGTAGAAATTTCAGAAATTTTTGCAAAAGCTTCCAGGAGTCTAGTAAACTTTTGTCTAAACACTGGGAAAACATGCTTTGCCTATTTGCTTCTGCATCTCCCAGAATCCATCAATCTCTATAGACCAGAACAACCAGCACATAGAAAGCAGGCCAGCTAACCTGGGTCATAACTTTTAATGAAGATCATTTAACACCCCCATCTAGAGCTTCTCTTGCATTGCCGGAGTAGCAGAGAGAAAACGGCTGCAAAAGTCACCAGCAGAGTTGTCTATGGTGAGAACAAGAGAGAGGGAAAGAAGGAGGTCCTGAAACAGGCACAGAGGATCTTACTGACATAGTCATGGATTTTGAGTTTGATGGGTCCTTGAAGGTCATTGTGTTCACACACACACACACACACACACACACACACACACACACACACACACACACATACCCCGCCGCCGCCACCACCACCACCACCTCCACCACAATCACCACCATTACCAATCTGAAGATAAGGAGATTCACATAGGTGGAGGATAAGTAACTGGGTTTAGAGTCAGGAAAACCCAAATTCAAACCCAGCCACAGATAGCTACTAAGTGTATGACTCTGGGCAAATCATTTCACATCTGTTTGCCTCAGTTTCCTCAGCTGTAAAATAATAGCACCTACCTCCCAGGGTTGTTTTGAGAATTAAATGAGATAATAATTTTAAAACTTTTAGTGCTTGGTACATAGAAAGTGCTGGATAAATGTAGTTATCACCATCCTCCTCCTCCTCCTCATTGTTATTATTATTGTGCAGAGAACTATAGATGAAGTGGGATTTGAATCCAGATTTTCCCTACTCAAAATCCATCATCCTTTTCACTATATGGATGAAATACTATTAAGAAAATTAGACTAACACATATATAGCATTTTATGATTTTCAAAGCTTCCTCATAATAACAGGCAGTAGACACAGATAAGAGGTGGTTATCTAACGCTGGAGTGCTTGGGTATGGAGCCATGAACACCTGAGTTCAAATCTGGCTTCAGATACTTACTAGCATGTGACCTGGAGCAAGTCACTTAACCTCTGTCTGCCTCAGTTTCTGAAGCTATAAAATGGGGATAACATTAGTACCTACCTCCCAAGGTTGTCATTAGGATCAAATGGGCACTATATAAATGCCTCAGTTTCCTCATCTGTAAAATGCACTGGAGAAGGAAATGGAAAACCACTCCAGTATCTTTGCCAAGAAAACCTCAAATGGAGTCATGAAGAGTCAGACATAACCAAAAAAAAAAAGATTGAAGAGCAATAAAAGTTATCATCTTCCTCACCCTCATCCCCATCATCATCATCCTCATCTAGGTAGTGCAGTGGATTGAATGCTGGATCCAAAGTGTGGAAGATCTGATTTCAAATGCAGCCTCGTACACTTAATAGCTATATGACCGTATGTATGTGTACACACATACATCATAAATATATGCATATATTTATGATGTATGTGAATTTAAAAATTATCTTTCCAATTTAACAGATTAGGAAATTGATTCTCAGCCAGATGAAGTTTCACTCTCAAAGTTCCTTAGCTAGTAAGTATCAAAGTTGGCTTTTTGACTCAAAGCCCGGTGCCTGCTTTACTTCCCCACACCGCAGTCAAAGTTTTAACCAAAATAATTTCATACTTTGTAAGAATGCTGAACATTTAAAACTTACCTTCCCTTGCAAAGTAAGTATAAATCAGGAGCAGACAAGATACGCATGGCAGAACCTAGAGCAGACCTAATCTTTCAGTGGCTCTTCTAACAAACTGAAGGTCATAGGCAATCTCTTTGGTCACTATCTGTTCCCTTTGTGAACTTGGTAACATTTTATTTACTTTGAACAGGACCAAATGATATGACACATGTAAAATACCATCTAAAAATTTTTATTGTGATTAATCATTGTAATGGTAATCTGAACTGGCTGGGTATAGATAGCATCCCCCTTCTCCCAGGTGCTTCTCTCAGTAATGTTAACCATGCTGATGTCAGCCCAAGGCAGTTGAAGCTCAGCTTTTCCATGGCCAGCTCCAAATATTGTCCAACCCAGAGGTTCCCAAACTTATCTGGCCTGCTGCTCCCTTAAAAAAAATTACTCTGCCCCCCCTGGAAATCTGCTTTCTTTTACTCTTTAACAACATTTTTTTGGAAATTTGCATCATTTTAAAATATATATATTTGAAATGGCACACCTTTTAAATTTAATAATTTATTGCAAATTTGTGGGGGTTTCCTGCATTGAAATTTTCGTGATGCATTATTGTGTCATGTAACCATATAATATCATATTGGAAACAAGTCATCATACATACATATTCCTGCTGATGCATACTGGACTTCCTGATGATGCACAACGTGCTCTCCTGCCAACATTTGCTTATTATGACCTATTGGCAGACAAGCACTGACCAGTTATAATTTGCATCTTGTATGTTTATTTGGAAAATAATGCAATCACTACAATTTTAACTCTACTACCCAAAAGATGAAGCATAAGAATAGTTTTTCAAAATTTTCTTCTCTTCTTTCCTTATGCTTCCACTGTCCCCTTATTTTTATTCAACACTTCTCAATTACACGCGAGATTACCACAGATCTCCTGATCCCCATCATTCCAGTGCCCTCCAGGGAGGAAGTATCACCTACTTTGGGAACCTATGGTCCAATCCATACCAATTCAATGTAACAATGACCTATTAAAAGCACTATACTAGGCACTGAGGATATAAACAAAACCAACCAGTAAACAAACAAATGAAGAAACTGCTCCTATCCTTTAAAAGTTTATATTCTGCTGGGAGACTTTAATGTGTGAACAATAAATATAAACACCTAGAGAGTGTAGTGGAAAAAGTTCTGGTGGTTCAGCCCTATTCAGTCCTGTCTGATTTTTCATGACCCTATTTGGGGTTTTCTTGGCAAAGATACTGGAGTGGCTTGCCATTTCCTTCTCCAGATCATTTTACAGGTGAGGAAACTGAGGCAAACAGGGTGAAGTGACTTGCCCAGGATCACACAATTAGTAAGTGTCTGAGGCCAAATGTAAATTCAGGAAGATGATGAGTCTACCCGACTTCCAGGCCTGGTACTCCATGCACTGTGCCACCTAGCTGCTAAACTTGGAGTCAAAATAATCTAAGCTCAAATCCTTCCTATGACATTTACTAGATTTATCACTGCGGGCATCTCTCAGTACCTCAGTTTCCTCATCTCTAAAATAAAGGAGTTGATTTTATAGCCTCTAAGATCCCTTCCAGCTCTGGAGAGATGGTCCCATGATCTATATCTTGTTCTCCTACAAGATGAGCTTTAAAGAAAGCTAGGCATTCTAAGGGGTGGAAGTGAGGAGGGAGAGAATTCCATTCCTAGGAGTCATCTCTGAGTATCATGCCACCTCTGCCTCAAGTAACCAGAATGTATTTCAAGTCGGTTATCTGAAAGCGGGGAAGGGAAGGGGAAATATCTCCAGGAAAGAGAGGATTGGTGTAGAATGCCTACATAAAACTCACCTGGGCTTGAAAGGTAAGTTTCCCTTTATGAAATGTAGAGTCATGTCCTGGGCATAGGATAGGATTGTGTCCTGGATATAGCAATGGAGATGTATGTGTATGTGTGCATACATACATATATACATATATATTTGTTGTAAAAAGAGTTGATCATTTCCAAGTACCAATGAAGAAGTAATTGTCTGGTCCATGGGACACTCAAATTAGGGCTTGATTTACTGTTTCTTTATAGTCTAGACTTAAGAAAATGATGGGAAAATATTATTAATGCAGGTTAAATTTGAAGTTGTATCATGGGTATGTTGTTTCTCTCCATCAGAGAATGTTAAACATTTACCAGCATATTCCTGATTCTACCCCAAATATCACTATTCTTTTATAAACTACATATGACACCCAAGTACAATTTCCATACATAATAAATATTTATTTGTTATTGTCTCAGTGGGAATAATGAGTCTCTAATTGTTTAGACCTAGGAAAAGTAGCTGCAAATATTCTAACTATTCAATGTTACTTGGTAAATGCCTTTAGAATTGAATTTGCTAAATATTCCATCCATTATGTATGGGAAATTGTATGATAATAAGAATGATTCCTAAGATCACTGTTCACGAAAGTGACTCCAAATCTAAGCATCCCCATTATCCTCTATAGTCACTGGACTTTTTATTCATTCAAGATGTAACTCATTAGGTCATTTTTTTCCTGTGTCCTCTGATGTGACCTTTTAAAAAAGGTAGAAATCTGCAGAATGAAGATATAACCATAGTCAAAGTTTAGTCAAGCCAAATTTCATGGTCCAAAGGCTACAGGGCTGGAGAAACTAGCTAAGGAGTTCATAATGAAAATCTTCCCCCAATGACCTAGTTCAGGACAACGGGAATCCATTGGTAAACGTTGCAAGACTCAAGGCACGTATGTGGGAAACTACTGTGAACATTTTTATAGCTTCAGCAACACTAGCTTCATTGATTAAATCTCTAAGCTCCATGGACTACTGAGGACCACGTTGCAATTACACACTTTCTGCTGTCCAGACATTAGCAAGACCCTGCTGCCCTGAGGCTTAAATGCTGAGCAGAAAGAAGAGATCATTTAGTAATGAACATGGGATTGCAAGTGGAAGACTTCCATGCATTGCAAGTTGAGGGGAACACCCTTCAAAGAGGAGCTAAAGGGTAATAGTGGCAAATTAGAATACTTCTAAACTATGTGCAACATTGTTTCATTTCACTTTACAAAAACTGGGGAGGGCGGGGGAGACACTTGGCACTGGGTACAATCCTTGGAAAGAAGTGAGAATGTTGAAATAAACAATCCTCAACTTGGGTAATTTTTTTATTCATTTGCTGATTATAGAGGCAATTAGATAACTATGTAGAAAGAATGCTGAGCCTGATGACAGCAAGACCTGATTTCAAAAATTAACTTAGATGGCTGTGTGACCCTGGGCAAGTCACTTAACTTCTGTTTGCTCTCAGTTTTCTCAACTGTAAAACAAGGATAATATTAGCATCTACCTTAGGAATGTTGTGAGGTTCAAATAAAACAATATTTATAAAACACTTAGCACAGAGTTGGGCACATAGGAGCTTAACAAATATTTGTTCCTTTTTTTAAAAAAAATAATTAATTTATTTTCAGTTTACAACAGTCACTTCCATAAGTTTCAAATTTTCTCCTCCTCCCCTTCTCTCTCCTCTTCTTCCCCAAGATGGCACACAATCTTATGTGGGTTTTACACATACATTCTTATTAAACATATTTTCATATTAGTCCTCTTACATAGAAGAATGGGAGAAACCATGAAAAACAAAACAAAGCAAAACATAACACAAGAGAAAATAATCTACTTCATTCTGGATTCCAATTCCATAGTTCTTTCTCTGGATATGGAGGGCATTTTTCCTTGAGTCCTTTGGGATTGTTTTAGGTCCTTGTTACTTTTAACTTTTAATTATAATTATTTTACATAAATGCATATAACTTCTTTAGCATAGGAAACTCCCGGTATGGGAACCTCTTGCAGGAGGGAAGAATAAAAAACCCATCTATGGATCCATTCATTCAACAAGTAATTCTGAAACACCTGCTGGGCTGCGTGTCAGATACTGTGCTAAACACTGAGGATAGGGATGGGGGAAGGAGTGGGGAGAGGGAAGTCAGAACCTGTGATTTCTCTGGTACAGGGGACTCCCAGTGAGTAAACTCTCTGTACCAAGGATGGATAGCACTAGCTCTAAGACTAATTTGAACAGTTGCCATGGCTCACTAAGAGATTCAGTGACTTGTCCAGGTACTTAACCCAGATCTTTCTGACTCAGAGACCCTCATCTCTAGCCACTGCTAGTCTAGTCTGAATTCTATTTTTGTTGAGACATTTTTCAGTCACATTTTACTCTTCATGACCCTCTTTGTAGTTTTCTTGGCAAAGATACTGGAGTGGTTTGCCATTTCCTTCTCCAGCTTATTTTACAAATAAGGAAACTGAGGCAGACAAGGTTAAGTGACTTGCTCAGGCTCAGTTAGGAAGTGTCTGAAGCTGGATTTGAACTTATGACAAGTCTTTCTTGTCAAAGACCCGAGTCTTTCTGACTCCAGGTCCACCACTGGCTATCCACTAGCTGCCCCTTCACAATTGTACAGGGGATAGATATTAAAACGAAAATCATTTCGCTTAGTGAGATTACATTCTAGTTTAGATAAGTCCTGGAGAGTTCCCTGAAACTTAACCATGGTCACATGGCTGGTAAACGCCAGAGAAGGAATTTGAACCCAGGTTATTCCAGCTACAAGTCTAACACTTTAACTACTATATTTTATTATAATGTATTGAGTTTCTGGACTCACTCACTCAAACTGTCTACCTGGCTACGTTTGCCCCTCAAAATTCTAGAAACAGTGAAGACCAGCTCAAGCCCCTATAGTGACACATCTCCCCACCCATCATTTGTCAGTGCCACTTAATATCCCCTCAGTACCATTAATACCAGTGATTAGTACTCCACTACTGACTAAACAAGATATCTCAATTTTTTTGATAAATAATTAATATTAATTAGCAAAGGAATGCTTACTAAACCAATGTACCTGTACAACATTCCCCTAAACCAAAGCCCAGTTGCCCCTCTACCACTCCAGTCTCACTACAGAAAGCAGGCTCAAGTACTTGCCCCACTAAATGCACTTCTGGGCATGGCATAATCTATGAACCTAGATTTTTGGGGCATCTCAGTATCCTGACTAACTCAATGATCTACTATTGGGCTGTATCCCATGGGGCACTACTTGGGGTTGAGGTAGATTCGGCTGTAGGCAAAGTCTGCTGGCTTTCATGACCTTTTGAAGCTCACAAGGTCATTCTGTCTCCAATCCTCCTTCATCTAAAAATAGGAAAGGATAGATACAAAAGAAATAGAAGCAATTTTAGGTATCATATGTTTCAAGCAACATGGCACCCATTTGGGAAATGCCTTATGTTCCTATTTTTGTCTCATTCACCATTAGAAAAGAGAACAAGATTCAACCTATTTGTGCACAGTAGCTAATTAAAAGGCTTTTTTTCCCCACCACACAGTAAACAGACAGGAAATAGTCACAGAATACTTATACATATACTTATACTTACTTACGTGAACCCTAGGTGGCACGGTGGATAGCGTGCTGTGCCTAGAGTCAGAAGACAACCTCCTGAGTTCAATTTTGACCTCAAACACTTACTAGCTGTGTGACATTGAGCAAGTCACTGAACCCTCTTTGCCTCAGTTTCCTCATCTATAAAATGAGCTGGAGAAGGAAATGGCAAAGCACTCCAGTATCTTTGCCAAGAAAACCCCAAATGGAATCATAAAGAGTCAGACACAATAGAAAAATCCCTGAACAACAACTTACACAACCTCTGAAT
The DNA here is from genome assembly GCA_023548195.1 of Bettongia penicillata ogilbyi. Lineage (NCBI taxonomy): Eukaryota > Metazoa > Chordata > Mammalia > Diprotodontia > Potoroidae > Bettongia > Bettongia penicillata. The sequence continues at coordinate 1,039,827 of JAJHZJ010000766.1, forward strand.
TGGAGGGCATTGCCCTCTATTGCAAGTACTTAGCAGCAGGGTCCCCAAGTGTCCATATGGGTTGCCATCAGATAGAACAATCTGCTGACAGTCTCTCTCCTCCCTGATCTGTTCTCCATTCAACTATGAAAATTATTTTCCTAAAGTACATCTGTCCTCCCTCTTCCCTCTCAATACATTAACTATTATTCCCCCACCCAAGAAGGATCAAATAAAAAGTGTTCTCTTTGGCATGCTAAGACCTTTATAACCTAGCCCCTCCTACTTTTCCAGTCTTCTTCTACTTTACTATGCCAGCTCAACTCTTTGATCAAGTGAGATGGCCTCCTGGCTCTTCCAAGAGTAAGGCACCCCATCTCTCAGCTCTGGGTGTCTTCTCTGATTATCCCCCAAGCTTGGAACATTCTCCCTCCTCATCTCTGGCTTCCTTAGCTTCCTTTAAGTCCCATATAAAATCCTATCTTCCTCAGGAAGTCCTTCCCAACCCCTCTTGATTCTAGTACCTTCTCTGTTAAGTATTTCCTATTTATCCTGTATATATATATATATAGCTTGTTCATATCTATTTTTTTACATATAGTCTCTCCCATAGACTGTGAGGTCTTGAGGGCAGGGATGATTTTTTGCCTCTTTTTGTATCCGCAGTGCTTAACACAGTGCCTGACATTTAATAGATACTTAATAAATGTTTATTGTTTGGTTGACTGACTGTTTGCTCTAAGGGCTGAGCCCTCATTGACCCAGTCTCAGCCCTCCTCTCCCTTCTATGAACAATAACGCAATTATTTAAGTACAATAAATAATAACTCATTCATATAATATACACATTTTTCATATTATAACCTGTAATATACAGAGTTTATGAAATGTTTCCTCATAACAACTCCATGAGGTAGTTAGTCCACATTATTTTCCCTATTTTACAGATGGGTCAAATGAGGTAGCTGAAGCTCAAAGACACGAAGCCTTTGGGTATTGGTCACCATTGTCATAACCAGGATGACCCAAGTTTCTTGACTTTAATATATAATAGTTTCATCAATATATTGTTCTCATAAGCCTTCTACAGGAAATAATAATAACTAATCTCAAAGGTTATTGTCTAATTCAGTATCTGAATATGGATGTTTGTGTGTGTGGATGTGTGTGTGTGTGTGTGTGTGTGTGTGTGTGTAAAACCTCATTATTATGAAAAGCAAACATGGGTTGTCAATCCTGAGGGATTTATTCAATGTACCTGTGCCATAGATCAGAATTCATGACCATAAATAAGGTTTCTAGAGAGGAAAAACAATCTCCTTTTCAAGTTATCAATCTTTCCAATGAGGTCATTTATTCATGTGGACAAAACTTCAAGACCCTTTTTAGCAAGCTAGATAAAAATTTGAGAGCATAAAAGCACCCTGTGTGCAAAGAGACACCTCTGGGCCAAGTGATCTAAGCTACGTGGGCATGGAAATGCAGTTTAGGACCAGTATCTTCAAAATGGCAATAATGATAAATCATCGTGTGATTCACTAGGCACTTTACAGCCTAGTGATATTTGGGAAGTGGTCTTCAGTCATTTTTATGATTATGAATTCATACCCTGCTTTAACATTCATTAACGTTTTGGTATAAAAGATACTGTAGTGTAGAAGAGGAATGGCTGAATGTAATCAAGAAAGCTTGTACTCAAGTCCTGCCACTGACACCTGTCTGCCTATGGGACAACTTTGCATCTCCATTATCTAGGCATCTCTCTAAGATGGATAAGTGGACAATGTGCTTGGAAGAAGGAATTCCCTATGTTAATTAAATCCTGAATCCCATTTCAGATAAACCAAATGAAAGTCCCTGTGGCCTAGAATGATATTTCTAAATTCTTAATTTTCTATTCCATATGTAAGAAGAAAAAAGTTCTTCATTTTACATATGTATTTACATTAAGTAATTAGTACACATGGATATACACACATGCTTACTGGATTTACTAAAAATGGTTAACATTTAGATCATGGGTTCCAAAGCTCTTAACCTAAATTATCTCAGTAGCTCCTTATAACAACTCATGTGCTAGATACTATTATATCCCTATTTACAGATGAGAAAACAGGGGCCTAGGGAGTTTGAGTGGATAATCCATAGTTACACAGCTAGTAAGTATCAGAAATATAATGTGAACTGAAGTCCTCTTGACTTCAAGGATTTTCATGTATCCCATCATTTTCCTCCCAGGCAACGTCCATACATATGCCCAAGCAGCAAAAACTCTTTCAATGCTTCATTAATTCATCTTATTCTCTGTTAAGCTTGCATATGTAAAATCACTTCATTTTGTGAGACACAGATTATAATTCTCATTAGTAGAGGAAACGTTCAAAGTGAGACAATCGTAGATCCTTAAACTATTGGAGAAAGCTAAGAGTGGAAAGAGCACTGTATCTTCTTTCTATGGGAAAGATTGGGCAGATTGACTTAGTAGCCATTTGAGGATGTCTAATATTTTGAAAAGATTAATCAATCAATATTTGTTAAGTACCTACTATGTGCCGAATACAGTGCCAAGTACTAGAGATGCATAGAAAAAAATGACAGTCCTTGCTTCTCCTGTTGCTCCAATGAAGAAATGGAGGAAGAGAGGGAGGGAGGAAGGGAGAAAGGCTAGGTGATATGAAAAGAGAGACAGAGACAGAGATGGATGGATGGAGGCATAGGTTCAAGTCTTAGCTATACCATTTATTGGTTACAATGACCTTAACATCATGAACTCTAATTTCTTCACCTGGATAAATTTCTGTTTCTGTTTTTAAAGAAACACAATTTCCAAACACTTCAATAAAGGTGAAAGCCATCCAATGAGAAAGGAGACACAGCATAGGTTATACAAATTCCTTCATTCATCCTCCATGGTGACCATGTCAACATATTTTTTTAGATCTGACTTCATGCAAACACTTCTAAAGTGGGCCAAGCCTGAGGAGAATATTTTAGAAAGACTGACAACAAATTACAAGAATCAATACTGCAGATGACAAAAGCATTCATCAAAGCTGCCAGATCCAGTAAAGTAGAGATTCCAGGGAGATTATATTAATGGAAAAAGAAATATTTTACACACTGGCCCAGATATGCTAACTCAGGAATAAATCAAACTGACCCCAAGGACACAGTCTAAAAGTCTATATTTAATGTCAGCCACCTTTCAACTTGAGACAATGGAGAAACAAAGTAAATAAAAGAATTAGAGCAATAATATTTTCTCCTTCCTAAATGAGAATAGGAGTCTCATAAACCTGTCTGCCTCTGTGCTTCAAGATAAGCATGCCAAGCTGTGGTTTGCAGAAATGGGAATCAAAGACAGAGAATTCAGTGGCAGTGATAGTAGCAGCATCAAGAAATAATGAGTAACCTGAGTTATATTTGTTTTCCCTCCTTTAATCATAGCAAAAAGAATAGCAAATTTAAAGTTCATGGAAAATTAAAAAGTAGTTGCCTTATGTGGCATAGTCAATCAAGACTCATCTTCTGTGACTCTGTGGTCCCGTCTGTTAGGAGCCTGCTTGTTTCTCCCTCTCGTAAATATCCTAATTATTGCTGGACACTCAATTGCCTTCCATTTGTTTGGGGGAATCGAAAAAATAACAACCCACCTCTCCCTTGCTTGGTTTCAAGGAGAGCAATGGGTCCCCAGTGTGATTCTCATAATTGCATTGAGATGATAGCTTTCTGTTCATTCATAGGGAGGAACTCTCAACTCCAAACTGACTTATCCCTTGGAAAAAGAATGCTTCCATTGACTTCTGGATGTGAAATGAAAAAGACGTGCTGTGGTTTTCACTCTTCAGTGAAGATGAGCTGGAGAGCAAGAACATGAACATGTTACTAGCATGTGACCTGATTCACCAAAAAGTATGAGTAGACTCTAAACCTAGATTTTCTGAAGACTCTCACTCTGGGTTCTCCTGACTTTTTCTTTTCTCCTGATAAACAGAACATTGAATTTCAATATATATTGTTTACCCCTCCCTGGTAGTTATACGGACCTAGGACAGTCGTTGATTACCAATTCATTACCATTCGTTTTTTTCAGTGAAGCTTCTGGGAACTGCATCTTTGGGGTTTCCTTTAAGAATAATGTTATCATTTTAAGGAAGTCATTTGGATGGTTTGTATATTTCAATCCTGTCTGACTCTTCATGACCCTATTTGGGGTTTTCTTGGCAAAGATACTGGAGTGGTTTGCTATTTTCTTCTTCAATTCAATTTACAGATGAGGAAACTGAGGATGAAGTGACTTGCCCAGGGTCACACAGCTAGTAAGTGTGTGAGGCTTGATTTGAACTCAGGTCTTCCTGCCTCTAGGCCCAGCACTCTATCCACTGTGCCGCCTAACTGTATAGTTATACTGAGTTAGAATTTTCTCTCATAATCCATGTACTTCCTTATTCCCACTAAACCTATTTTTGCCTATCTTTCTCTTTTATGCGTATTTATTGCAGTACAGTTCAGTCTGCCAACCATAGTCAAAAGAGACCCCCTAGGAAGATAGCATGTTTCCATAAGAGATCTGGGGTGCTCTAGTCTCATTAGGACATCTGACCCCAAACCCTAGGAAGAGAAAGGGATACAAAAAGGAATAAGAAGAGGGAAGTTTTGAAGCAGCCCCTGTGGGGAACAGTTTATGTCTCCTTTTAGTTAAAAAGAAATAGTCTGGTTACTAAAAAGTTGCTACCAAAGAATCAGCTGTAGAAAGGCGACTCAAAAGTAGATCTATTTATGATAGAAATAGGAGGAACCCAAGACACTTCAGGTTTCTAGAAGGCTTTGAAACAGTTTTGAGCTTTCTGAGTTTACAAGATAAGAAGCAAGTACAAGAAGAGAAATAATTCTCAGCATACCAGCGCAAAAGCGTTCATTCATCAGGACAGTTTCTCGGAATACTATCCTGACAAATCCTGTATTTGAGGATAGCAGCAGGCTTCTCATAGGAGCACCTAGACATCTCTGTTTAGTGTGGCTAAAAAGAGCAATGCCTAGAATTAGAGAGATCTTAACTTAGGGACAATTTTTCAGCAGATGAGAATGTATCTCAAAAGTCAACATCCCTTTCTCCCACTTTGAAAAACTGACATTCCCTATCCCCAACGAGTGGGACAATATCTGAAGCACTGCTGAGTAATTGATGCTCACCAAAGACATTGCAGCACCCTATGGACCCACTTACCCATCCATCCCTTTTCATACTATTGATTCCACCATATGGAATGAGGCCTAGAAGGATGAGATGGGTTCCTTCTATTCAGTAAAAATTAGAAACCATTTTCCCTAAATGGCTTTGTTCTTCTCTACTCATATGACATGACTTCTCCTTGTCATCATTCACCCTTCCTAATCATCTCATTGTGGAAAAGTTCCAGTGGAAAGAGTAGATGTAGCCATTGAAAGAAATTCAGCATTTGATTATTTTTTTTTTGGTTTGCCTTACTAAAGTTAAAGAATGCAAACTGATTTAGTCTTGGCTTGGGTCAAAGGATCATGTATTATGGTCCTTCCGCTTCCTCAAGGAGCCTGTGCTCTCCCTGACAACAATGTCCATCATTCCTTTGATAAATAGTCTATCCGAGCCATTGGGTTTTCTCCCCCTTACTGTCCCTGCTACGTAGGAACCTGATAAAATACTTCTAAAGTTAATCATATTCCTTTCCTATGCATAGTATGAAATATTTTAAGCTTTAAATGAGGAGAGAGAAAAGCTACAGAGCCATACTTGTCAGATTGACATCCATCTTCTGATTTAGTTTCTCTCACCTACCTACTAGATATATGATGACTCCCCCATCTGGACTCTATGATTCAGCCAAACTGGCCTTCTCCCTTGTCCTCACATGGAGTCAAAAGTCTATCTCCCATCTCCATGCCTTTGCAAGGCTGTCCCCGATGCATAGAATGCATTCCCTCCTCATCTCCGCCTCACAGAATCATTGTCCTCCTTTAAGACCCAATTCAAAAGCCACGTTCTACATGAAATGTTTCCTGATTTCCATCCTTCTCCCCACAAATGCTAGTGCTCGCACTCCCTAACTGCCTTATGTTGATCTATCTTGTATTTATTCTTTATATTTATTCTATATATACTTAAATAAGAGCTTGATGTTTTCTCCCTTAGAAGTTAACTTCTTGCAAGTAGGGATAACTTCATTGATCGCACTTGCGTGTGCCATAGCATAAGTCTTTAATACATTCTTGTTGATTAATTACTTGATCTCACCTCAGTTATTTTGGTCTCAGTTCCTCTTCTTAAAATTTCATTTATTTATTTATTTATTCTTAGTTTTCAACATTCACTTCCATAGGATTTTGAGTTCTAAATTTTCTCCCCCTCCTTCTCCACCCACTCCCCCAAGACAGCATGCAATCTGATACTATTCAGTTCCTCTTTAATAAGAAAAGTGTAGTTCTAGACTCTCTTATGAGTTAGACTCACCCAACTTTTAGTTCCTCCATCTTTGGTCCAATTTTATAGGTCTTAAGAGTGGAACGATGGTGTTTTGTATTGCTTTTTCAGCTTCTCCCTGAAGCTGGGTTAATAAGACTTGTGAAAGGAAAGAGTGCCTCTGCAAAGCTCTGCAGTCTTCCCTTGCAAATTGTGGACCATTAACCTCCACTTGTTTCTGGAATTCCCCAGTAAACAAAGGCTACGTTCAGCTTCCCAGTGATGCTCAGGTCTGCATTATCTAGAAAGAAAAGTGATCACTCTTCTAGGAGGGAGGGGAGGGAAGATCACTGAATTTAGATTGTCTTTTATTCAGTTCCATAAATCAAAGTTAACTCTCACCTCCCAGGTGAGGAATGGCAATTTCAACGGTGGTATCCATTGTGTAGAGAGTAGTACATCAAGAGAAGGTAGGGAGTTATCATCTGCCCTTAGCCTCTTGCCCTTCATCTAAGTTCAACACTCATCTGTGATTAAGGAGACCTAGATTCTAATAGTGACTTTGCCACCTACTATACGGCCTCAGGTATATAATGTAACCTCTTTGGGCCAGCTTCCTTATCTGTAAAATGAGGAAGGTGGTGCTCCATGTTCTCTAAGGTTTCTTTCTGTTGTGAAATTCTATGATTCGACTCTGGTACTAATGCCATTCCCCTGTCTCACCAAAAGTCTACTATGTTGTCCCTACTCATGAAATCTAGACATTGGCCAGGGAGAGCAAAAGATATAAGAGGATCAATCTGTCTGGTCCTTTTTGTGGTTCAGTATAAGATTCCTATCTACATATTACTTGCATAATCATTATCACCATCAATCAACAAGGATTTATTAAGAACAAGCTTCATGCTAAGAGCTGGGGATACAAAGACATAGATGAACAGTCCCTGTCCTCAAGAATCTTACATCCTACAGAGGGTGGCACATACCAGTACATACAAAATAAATAAAATGTAATTTGGAGAGGAGGCAAGAACAGTAGTAGCTAGGGGATTAAGGAAGGCCTCATATAGTTTGTATTCATGTGACACATTGTAGTTTATAATATTCCTTAGCATAATAATCTCATCTATATGACTTGTTGTAAGCCTCAAAATAATCTATGCATGTTATGGGGGTGGGGCAGTGGGTGGGGAGAACTATGATTATTTTACAGTATCTTGATGAACTAACCCCCAAACTACCCAGTAGCCTAATAGTGGCAAAGTCTCAACTATTAATGAGGAAAAATAAAATATAACGAACTATGCAAGGATACAATAAAACAGCTATTTTCATCCAGTGTTGTAACAATCTTTTAACATCCTTGGATAAGAGAAACCAGCAACTTTTCTGGATGGACTTATTTAACAACTGTAAAAATATTTGTTCACCTCCCTTGCATACTAACCTTGAACAGAGAATATTTTCTTATTCTGATGAAAACATGTGGCCAGCTACATGCCAAATATTTCTCAAGAAATGCTCCCCTTCCCTTTTCCTTTATCTAGCTCCCATTCTATTCCTTTTCCTCCTCTTCCTCATCTTCCTTCTCTTCTTCCTTCTAATCCTCCCATACAAAGTGTTACTTATCTAGCCTAGGTTCCCACAGAATGGAGCTAAGATTGATTGGTTGTGTATGATAATTCTGTAGCTAAAAGCTACAGAATCCATTGAGATCACTTATTGCAGTACAGTTTACAGGAAGGTGAAACTGCTATCTGTGAATAATCTTTCTTTGCATGCTAATACATTTCTTTGCTTTCACATTGGCCCCTATCTTTGACCCACAGTCAATGGACCCGTGCTGATGGGTATGCTTCTCTTAAGAGATCCCATTCCTCTCAACTGAGAGAATTACACAAAAATCACAATTTTCAAGATGAGGAAATTGAAACTTAAGGAAGTTAACTAATTTGCCTGTGGTTGCATAGCTAATAAATAGTAAAGCTAACTCTAAGTATAATTTTTTTTTACCCACTTGTACTTGACTATAAGTTTCTAGAGGGCAGGAACATGTCTTATCTAGACTTAGGTCTCCTTTAGTTCTCTGCAAATAGTAGGTTTTTAATAAGCATTGCTTATGTTGAATTTATTGCTGTGATCTACTATTATTATTAATATTATATAGTAATGTAGTAATATGTTATATCATATAATATATTATATTATAATTAATAACTAATAATAAATATTTAGACCTCAGTCTAGACCTGATGATTGATTTCTGCTATGTTTCTTGATTACTTGAGAATGGAATCTGAGACTAGACTGTGACCGTCACAAAGGATGTGGCAGATACTGTCCATACCTTTAAGGAAATTACCCCCTTTTGGAGATTTTAGGCAATTTGTCAACTGAGGTCATTTATTACAAGCCATCATACCATCACCTTCACTTTTTTGCATATATTCTGCGTATTTTGAAGGTCTTTTGAAACCAGATCTTGTTGCTTAAAAAAATGATTTTAATTTCCAGAACTATTCAACTCTCATTGTTCATCAGTATGTCTAGTAGTCCCCTTATGGCACAGCAGAAAGGGCAGCAGACTGATTTTTTTTTATTTATTTTTTTATTTCACTTTTAACATTCATTTTCACAAAATTTGGGGTTCCAAATTTTCTCCGCCTTTGTCCCCTCCCCCCACCCCAAAACACCAAGCATTCTAATTTCCCCTATCACCAGTCTGCCCTCTGTTCTATCATCCCTCCCTTCCCTTGTCCCCATCTTCTCTTTTATCCTGTAGGGGCAGATAACTGTCTATTCCCCATTACCTGTATTTCTTATTTCCTAGTAGCAAGAACAGTACTCAACAGTTGTTCCTAAAACTTTGAGTTCCAACTTCTCCCCATCCCTCCCTCCCTACCCATTCTCTTTGGGAAGGCAAGCAATTCAATATAGGCCATATCTGTGTAATTTTGCAAATGACTTCCATAATACTCATGTTGTGTAAGACTAACTATATTTCCTTCCATCCTATCCTGCCCCCCATTACTTCTATTTTCTCTTTTGATCCTGTCCCTCCCCAAGAGTGTTGACTTCAGATTACTCCCTCCTCTCATTGCCCTCCCTTCCATCATCCCCCACTCCCTACTTCTCCCCTTCTCCCCCACTTTCCTGTATTGTAAGATAGGTTTTCATACAAAAATGTGTGTGCATTTTATTCCTTCCTTTTGTTGAATGTGATGAGGGTAAACTTCATGTTTTTCTCTCAGCTTCCCTCTTTTTCCCTCTGCTAAAAAGTCTTTTGCTTATCTCTTTTATGAGAGATAATTTGCCCCATTCCATTTCTCCCTTTCTCCTCCCAATATATTTCTCTCTCATCGCTTAATTTCATTTTTTAAGATATGATCCCTTCCTATTCAATTCACTCTGTGCTGTGTGTGTGTGTGTGTGTGTGTGTGTGTGTGTGTGTGTGTGTAATCCCACCAACTACCCAGATACTGAACAGTTTCAAGAGTTACAAATGTTGTCTTTCCATGTAGGAATGTAAACAGTTCAACTTTAGTAAGTCCCTTATGACTTCTCTTTGCTGTTTACCTTTTCATGCTCCTCTTCATTCTTGTGTTTGAAAGTCACATTTTCTTTTCAGCTCTGGTCTTTTCATCAAGAATGCTTGAAAGTCCTCAATTTCATTGAGAGACCATTTTTTCCCCTGAAGGATTATACTCAGTTTTGCTAAGTAGGTTATTCTTCGTTGCAGTCCTAACTCCTTTGCTTTCTGAAATATCATATTGCAAGACTTTTAATGCAAAAGGTACTGTGTGATCTTGACTATGGCTCCATAATATTTGATTTTGTTCTTTCTGGATGCTTGCAGTACTTTCTCCTTGGACTGGGAGCTCTAGACTTTGCCTAAAATAGAACAGTTATTTTTCAGTTGGGGATTCAGGAGGTGATCAGTGGGTTCTTTCCATTTCTATTTTACTTGCTGATTCTAGGATGTTGGGGCAGTTTCCCTTGATAATTTCTTGAAATATGATATCTAGGCTCTGTTTTTGAAAATGTTTTTCAAATAATCCAATAATTCTTAGATTATTTCCAGGTCAATGCTTTCATTCTTTTGACTTTGTTTTAGTGTTTCTTGATGCCTCATGGAGATGTTAGCTTCCACTTGCCTATTTCAATATTTTAGGAATTATTTTCTTCAGTGAGTTTTTGTATCTCTTCTGGTCAATTTTGCCTTTTGAGGCATTCTTTTCTTCACTGATATATTGTCTTTTTTTTCTTTACCATTAGGCCAATTTTTTACAGTGGCATTTTCTTTAGTATTTTTTGTGCCTCTTTTACCAACCTGTTAATTCTCTTCTCATAATTTTCTTTCAGCACTTTTTTCTTTTCCCAATTTTTCCTCTACCACTGTTACATCTTTCTTTAACTCTTTCAGGAATTTTTAATGGACTTGTATTCAATTAGTACTTTTCTTTGAGGCTTTGGTGTAGCTGTCTTCACATTGTTGTCTTGAGTTTAAGTTTTGGTCTTTTCTGCCACCATAGTAGCTGTTTTATGTTGAAGTTCTTTCTTTGTCATTAATCAATTTTCCAGATTATTTCTTGACTTTGAACTTTATTTTTAAGTTGGGCTCTGTTCACCCAGGGGTGGTGAGGCACTGTCCCAAGTTTCAGAATTTTTTATGCTACTGTTTTCAGAGCTACTTCTGGGGTCTGAAAGTTTTTGGTGCTTTTGAGTGGATGTGACCCAGGAAGAGGTATGGTCACTGCTTTCCTGGTCTGTGTTTTGGTCTTTATCCAGGAAAAACCCCTGTTAGCACTCCTCTTGGTCTTAGAATTATAACCACAATCCAGGATCCCTTGTAACTGACCACAAACTCTCTTCTCTACTCTGGAACTGTGCCCCAGAATTGTTTATGGGTAATATAATTGCCAATCAGCACCAACTAACCCTGTACCAGCAAAGAAATCCCTGTAGTCACTTTCTTACCAGTTTTCTGACCCCCTTTCCCATCTCTAGGCTGAGAACTCTGGAAGTTGTTGTTGTTGCTGCTGCTGCTGCTGCTGGTGCTACTATAGCTGCAGCCTCCAAGACCCACCACTGGTGCTCCTGCTGAGCTCTGGGTAGCCTCCACCCCCATGTCACAGACCTCTCCTGCTGATGTCTTAAGTTATCATAAGCTGGAAAAATATCTCACTCTGGCTTTTTGTTGGCTCTGCCACTCCAAATTTGATTCGAGGAGTTATTTTAAAGTTGTTTGGAAGGAAACGTTGGGAGAGTTCAGCTAGACTGCTGCCTGAACTGTGACATCTTGCCTCTGACTACTCCACCCCACCTCCTGCCATGTGAATGTCTTATGTGTAGTTTATTATTAGAAAACAAAAGCACACATTACATTTAATAAGGTAGTAATAAAATTGGTTTGTTTGTTTTCTCCTGTGCATGCAAGAAGAAATAGGATGGAGGAAATTAATAAGGGAAATAAACTTTACAAGTTTCTCTGATAATGATCTATTATCCAAGACAAGTTATATAAAGAATGGATACAAATAAAGAAGAACAAGAACCATTTCCCAATACATAAGTGGCCAAAGGACATGAGCAGTCTGTTCTCAAATGGTGAAATGCAACCTATCAGCAGCCTTATGAAAAATACTTCAAATCGCTAATAACAAGAGAAATAAATGCACATTAAAACAACTCTGAGGTTCTACTTCACAGCCATCCAATTGGAAAAAGATGACCAAAAAATCAAAAATGGCGAGGGTTGAAGGGGTTTGGGCGTTGTTAGGGGAGGTGTGTCTATTTTCTAAGCACAAGATTACCTCAATATGGAGAGGTGCCTCACCATGAGAGTCATTTTTTGGTCACCAAGGGATGAATATTACTGGCCCACAGAAGCCCGTAACCACAGGGTCATAAGATCAGAGATTTAGAGCTCAGACTTTAGAAGTTGTAGAATACAGCCCTCTCATTTTGCAGATGGGGAAACTTATGCCCAGTGAGAGTAAGGTACTTGCCCAGGATCCCTCAGCTAGGTAATGTGACTGAGGCAGAATTTCTGACTCTAAGTTTGCTTGACTCCAGATTCAGTGCTCTGGTGCTTAATAAATATTGATTGAATGAAGAAACGGAACAATATGACGTTAATTTGTAAGATTTGTAAATACATATATATGTGTGTGTATGTATGTATGTTATGTATATATATAAGCCCTACTTATAAGCCTCAACTCTTCCCTATCTAAATATATCTCTGTGTAATATATATCTATAATTACATATAAACACATATATAATATATAATCACTTATTAATGTGTTAATTATTAATACATTATAATAATACAAAATAATAACTATTAACTGTAATGGACACATGTATATGTGTATACATGTGTATATATGTGTGTGTATGTGTATATATACATATACACATACACACACATATATGATGCTACCACTTTTCAGTCACTCACCTGCTCCACATATCCAATCAGGCACCAAATCTCATTGTATTCACATCTCTCACAGATCCTCTTCTCTCCATTAAAAAAGTCACTACCGTATCTTGAGACACTTACTTATCAGTGCTCATGTGGATTATTTCAATAGCCTTCTAATTGATCTCTCTGCCTTGAGTTTCTCCTTAATGTAATCCTTCTTCCGCAGAGCTGCCAAAGTTATTTTCCTAAAGCATTAGGCTCACCGTGTCACTCCCCTACTCACTAAATTCCTGCGGTCTCCGTATTACTTCCAGAATCATATATAGACTCCTTTGCTGGGCATTAAAAGCTCTTCCCAACCTGGCCCCTTTCTCTAGTTTTAGTCTTCTGCACTGCTCTCCTCTATGCCTTCTATGGTCTAGCCATATTGACCTACTTGATATTCCTCACATATATACCTCATTTTCCAATGCCTTCACACTAGTTGTATGCCATTCCATAATGTTCTTTCTTCTTTTCTCTGCCCCTTGGAATTCCTAAGGCAACTGCGTGGCACAATGTATAAAACACTGGTTCTGGAGTCAGGATGAGTTAAGTTCAAATCTTGGCCCAGACACTTACTAACTGTGTGATCCTAGGCAAGTCACTTAACTTCTGTCTGCCTCAGTTTCTGCAACTGCAAAATGAGGTCAATAATAGTTCCTAACTTGCAGGGCTATTGTGAGAATAAAATGAGATAATATTTGTAAAACGTGCTTAACACAGCAACTACCACTTAGTGGGCAATTCATAAATGCTTGTTTTCTTCCTTCTAGCTGCCTTCAAGATTTAGTTCAAATATCATCTTCTAAGGGAAGACTTTCCCAATCCCCCAAGCTGCCTGTTCTTTCCTCCCTAAGGCTATCTTCCATCTACTCTATACAGGTCCTACCTATAGATGTTCGTGTACATACAGCCTTGCTCCTCCCTCATTAGAATGTAAGCTTGTTGAGTGTAGGAACTATTTTTTTCTTCCTGCTCCCAGGATTTAGCACAGAACCTGGAAGAAAGGTAATACTTAGTTATCAATTGATAGATTGATTGGTGTTTCAAGTTTCAAAATAATTGGCTGACCCATCTTTTCAGGTTCAGGTTACCATGCTGAACCAGCTAACTTTGTGCTTCCATTATCCATTCAAGAGAATCAAAGTCTACATAATTAGATGTCAAAGCACATCTAAAACAAGAATAAAACAGGCTTAGTACGGGATGACTGCAAAATAGAGTTGGAACCTGGACCAGGTAAACAGTACTATGAAGATGCCAATTGGTTAAGGAAACTCTACTTTTGAGAGAAAGAGCAAACAGAAGTCTAAACTAAATGTACTATCCATATTGTTATTGCTTCTCCTTTTTCAAAGTGATATCTTGACTTATGGGTGACTTACGGATTCGTGAGGCAGAGTTGCACGAAGTCATCAACTTTATTCTCTTTTCCAGAGTCATCAAAGTCTACTGGCAGGACGAAAGTCAGGAGAACTGGCCGAGAATGCAGTGGATGACCTTGGCATTTTTGATGCCTGACCAAGCTCTCAGCACTCTACGATACCTGCTTCAGCCACCTTCATGATAGTGGGAACATATTGTCCTCATCTGCCTATTACCCCGGGGAAAGTCTTTACATGGTTGAGATAGACATCTCTGTAACTCAACCACAGGCTTCATGCCTACTGGTTATCCTCAACCTGGTTTAGCCTGTCTGTTGAGAGGGTTTTTCAGGATATGACCACTGCATATGCTACAGCTTCTTGGAGTCACAAGTAAGAGTTGGGTGAAGGTGGATACCAAAAGTGGATGAGCATCCCTGAAAAGGACTCAGCAAGCCCTCACACCAGGAATGCTAGTCCTCCCTCAACACCTCAAACACTGCCCATATAGACAATATATGAAGGAAATGACAAAACTGTGACAAAGTGTTATTCCCACTAAAAGGAAGTTAAGAGTTCATTCTGAAAGCAGCATGGTAGCTCACAACAAAAGCTCATACAGGAAGGGAAGGGAAGGGAAGTAAGGATTCCATAACAGAGGCAAAAGAAAGAGTGCATTAGCACCATGGGAAAGGTCATGCAGCCAAACACAGAATGGCCAGGTTTATCCACTGCACAGTAGACTGAGCCTCATGCTGTGTCTCCCAGAAGCCAGCATATTTAAGGAATTCAGGAAGGGGAAACAATTCACATCTCTAGCATTAAGCTTCAGGCTGATCAGATTGCAGATGGAGTAACAGAGCGCAAAGAGGAGCGAAAGAGTCCTATTGAGACCATCGTAAACCAGGCAAACAGTGAACTATAGCATTCCAGGATTCAAGTCATTTCCCCTTATGGTTATGTTCTCTATTGGGAAACTTTCTCTTTAGGAAAATAAAATAGCAGGGTATGTCATATAGATATAAAATATAGAGATAGAGAGATACAGATATGGCATGTGCATATTATATATATATATGAATATACATGTGTATATATGTATATATATGACACATCCTGCTATTTACCTTCCAAAAGAGAAAGTTTTCCAGTGTGTGCATAAAATATATATTGTATAACATATGTGTATGTGATAATATATACATAATATAATATGTTATACACACATATATGTGTATACCCTTCTTATAGGTCACATGTCTAGCAGCATGTTTTAAATTGCCCGAAGTTTAGGACATGGCTAATGCCATGGGAAATATCCTGAAATATTTGTGAATGCAGATTCAATCAATTTACCTGGTCACTATCATCTGAGGTCATTTCCATTTTGGGAAGGGAGCTTTACAGGTCGGTATGTGACATGTGGTCACTCTCACCCCTAAATCCGTGCGTTTTAAGCTCATTCTTGGGCTGAGGGGAAGCCAGCTGAGCTTCTCAATGCTTTTACCACCTTGTCTTCTAAGCACAACTTATCTTGAATTACTGAATACAGTGACCAGGGAATTTCTAAAAATTTAGAGATCAGTTGGGCATCAATTTACAGAGACTGGAGTTGAGGAGAAAAGCTCGGCTAACCCAGCGGTGACTGCAGCTACAAGCTCATACCAGACATTTCTGGGAGAACAGCCCCAGGCCAGCCACATTTCATCTCAGAATGACGACTTGCCATCAGAAGCCTAGCAACCAGAAGGCTCAGACTCTGGCCATGAAATATAGGGTCAGTCCACAGTGCTTCAAAAAGACTTATGTTGGCATCTGCCCTGGTCTATTCTGAGACATGCTTTAAATAGAGTACTGGCAACCTGCTCCCAGCATGAAGAAATATAAACTGGCTCCTCTGATCTGCCATTCAGCTAATCTCTCTATTCAAAAAGATGTGCGTATTCTAAACAGCTTAATACAGCCCCTAATGGATCTCCCCCTTGAGTAAGGATAATGATTTTCCTAAAAAAGATCAGAAAGAAGTTTCTCCTGATAGAAGGTAAAACCCTTAGCAGCTGGGTTGAGCCTCAAAGTAGTTGTAAATAATCCCAGAAACCTGAAAGGTCTTTGGAAAACATCATCTGTCTTCCATTCGGGTGTGCCAGATTTCCAGTGCTCTTAGGGTCCCAGGGCAGAATGTCAAAAGGTTTTCCCTTTCATGTCCCAGGAGCACATCCGCTAAGAGAGTGATTGTTGGCACCTGTTTTGACAGCTAAGTCTTGCTGGTAAGGAAGTGTTAGTAAAGGAGAGGACAAGGACAGTTTTTTTGGACTTTCCCATAACCATTTTCTTCCATTAAGACCCTTTGGTGCTTTAGAAATGTATCTGCACGCATAACACAAGCCATACTCAAGTTAAACGGGACCTCTCATGGCTGTATGTGTGTTTATCTGTGTGTGTGTGTGTGTGTGTGTGTGTGTGTGTGTGTGTGTGTGTGTGTAAAAAGGTACAGATCGGAAGGGTGAGTATGACAAAAATCTCCCTTTAACTGCTCTGGGGTTTGGGGAAAAGATGAGAAGTGAGAATTCCCTACCATTATAATTACATTCCTTTTATTATCCTCCTTGGAAACAGTGATAGGTCTGGAGAACCATTCAGCTAAGAAACAAGTCACTTCCCAAATGAATTTTGCTTCAGCATTTCCTGACAGATTTGTTTGGGACGTCCTCATAGGTTGTAGAATGCGGACCCCCATCACTGGCCATCTGCCGGGTGGCCCTAAAACAATTTTGGTGAAATGTGTAAAACCATAGGTCTTATTTCTTGGAATTAATTCTCCATTTAGTAAAGCACAGGGTATTGTCATGGTATTTCCCATGGTCTTCCTGGGCACAAATGAATCAAACTGGTTGTATTCTACTGTCCCCTGCTGTGGTTTAGCTTTGTATCACCATAAAACTTGAAAGCTGAGGCCAAATGGAATCATTTCCTTTTTTCTTTCTTTTGGTCCTTGGAGGTAAAGAACATTCCTTGTCAAGCACCTCTGTGCAGAGAAGCCTGCAATTCACAATTAAAAATAATTCCCTTTCCTGTCCATCTAACTTAATCCTGTATTTTTTTAAGCCCCAACCATGATTATTCCATTCTGTCATTTCACATGCTTTTTTCCCCAAATAATTCTTAAAACCAGAACCTAGAGTCCCAAAGTTATAAAAGACCTCAGGGAACATTAATTCAGTAGACTCAAACTCAGATAGAAAAGGGTGAGAAAATTGAGGGGATTAGGACAGCAAGACTTGAGTGAACCAAACTGACTCCATCTCGTGACTCAGTTCTGGGGCTAGCTTACTTTCTATTTTGTTATATTTAGTTATTTTTCCATCAAGTCTCCCCTCTTCAATCCTCTAGAGAGAATTTCCAGATTGAAGGTTTTAAAATGCTGTGTTGGTGTTGTTCAGTTGCGTCCAATTCTTCATGACTCTATTTGGTGTTTTCTTGGCCAAGACACTGGAGTGGTTGGCCATTTCCTTCTCCAGTTCATTTTACAGATGAGGAAACTGAGAGAAACATGGTTAAGTGACAGGTGAAGGGTCGAATAGAGAGTGTCTTAGGCTATATTTGAACCCAGGAAGATGAGTCGTTCTGACTCCAGGCCCAGCATTCTATCCACTGTGCCACCTAGCTGTCCTATTAGATTATGGGTCTAGTCCAAATTCTGTCTTGTGAGAAAATTTTATTCAGTTGTGTGAATTGGGAGAATCTTAGCCGTGAGTGTTTGAACCTAGCCCTGAGTGACTAGGAAACCGGACCACCTCTATCTACTGCTTTAAGACCCTTAACCAAGGACCTAGGTTACGCTGACCAGAAATTCACTCAGATCCAAAGACTGATGCAAGGAGTTTCCTCATATTTGTATTTCTTAAATAACTCATATGTCTTATGTGAAAACTGGGCCCCTACAAATCAAGCAGTTATTGCTTTCATGTTCTTTGATTGGTCACAGACTCTTAGAGGGAGTAGGATACCTCTTTTTCTGACTTTAGGGAATTGAACTTGTTTGCTTACCCTTTCCCACTTTGGAAAGTCTTTTATCTAATTAGAAATAAGATGACCTGATCTTTTATTATTTCCTTTTAATTCATTGGTCTTATGTGTACAAGTCTGTCTCCCCCAGTATTCAGCGTCCAGGCCTAAGGTGAGGAGGTCTGGTATTGATTTGTCGGACATTTGCCATTTGTTGCTTAATAAATTGATATGCTCTGAAGATCAATCCTTATTTCCTCATTCTTTTCACCTTTCACCCACCCCAGGGGCAAGAGGAGGGTACCACTAAACCATACATAAGGACTCCTAAAGAATGCACATTGATTTAAAAGACCACATATTAACATTGTATTTTCCTATACTTTTATCTATCTTGTTAAATATGTCCCAATTACATTTTAATCTGGTTTGGGCAGCACACAAGCAGCTGCACCTGCCTCTTCTGCTCTATTCCAATCCTTCCTACTGATCTCCAAAAATTGTGTAAATCATTCCAGCTACAACAAAATACATTAGTCTTTTTCCTCCCAATATCTGCATCCCCACAATAGAATGTGAGTTCCTTGAGAGCAGGGACTGTTTTCAAGTTTTGTCTTTGAGCTCTTCCCACTCAGCATAGTAACTTGCATAGAATGTGTTTAATAAATGCTAATTAAATTAAATTGAAGTTCTACTTGGTCTAGGACTGCTATCTTCTCCTTTTGCTCTGCAAGGTACTGGGCATACCTATACAGTCATCCCTTCCTCATCCTGACTTCCCATATTGTGGTTTTGATATATAGTGGGTCAGCATAAGAAATTAAATGGCAATTCGGGGGGGAGTTTTGCAGAAGATGCAGATGACAGGGGAAGGTCAGCAGGTGACCCAGAAAAAGTGATTTTTTTTCCATACATTATTTTCATTTAACAATGACGTACATGCATAGCCTATGACCAAAGATTTAACCCAAATTTTATAATACGATTCTACAAACACCCCATAAAAGAAAAATAAATCAGACCTTTTTCTCTGGTATGATGGGAGGGCCAAAAATTTTATGTGGATTTTCCATGTCGAGGTCATGTCCCTAACCCCCATGACATGAAAGATATCACTGTACTAAACTAACTCTTGCTGGCTTGATTGGGTTTTTAAGACAAGGGGCTGAATGTTCCAAATCTTGGGTAAAGTCATGATTTTTCCCCTTTATACCAGAAGAACATCTGTACATAAAAGTAAATGAATAAATCTCTGAAAAAAAAGCTATTCTGACAGGTTCTTATCTAGGAAGGACTTTGGAATCTAGAAACGGAAATCAATACTTTTAGGATGGTGCACTTGTCCTTTGGCTTTGATAGCTTTGGAGACAGGGCAGTATAATGCTACTTCATATTTTTAGGTAAGGACAAGCACAAATCACTTCTCAGATAAGTGTCTGCCCTTTCATCTCCTCTAGCAACATGTCAGCTCAACAATGTTCTTCAGTGTCAGCTATGACTTCAGATGGATCTCCCATTATCATCATCCTCAGGAGTCTGGTTGGAGCCAGTCTCAGGTATAACAACACTGACATTTGATAGCCAGAATTCTGAAAATGTATCCAGTCCGTGGATAAAACTGCAAACTTCTAATGGTCCGTTACTTTAGCTTTAAAAGGAACGTATCATATGCTTCTTGATGGCCATTTATCTACAGGAGAGGTGAGCTAGAAAGCAAGACATAGGTTCTACTATTATCCTAATTCTGTCAGTAACTAGTCATATGAACTCGGACAATTGAAAAATCTCTTCGCTTTAAGTTATTCCTCTGTAGGTTGAGATTTGTATGAATAAGACTGATTATCCTGGTTCCCTTTACCTGAAGGTCAGGGATGTTCTATTTCTCCTTTCCCTAGGATTCTCCCATATCCTTAAGGGGACTTGGGAATATCTAGGCTCTCTGAAGATAGCTTCAGCCTTGATCAATGGTGTTCCCTCTAGTATAGGGAGAATCCCTTGCACTTGATTTCCATTAGCCACCAATAGTTGGATCCTCTATTATAAAGAAGTGTTTACCCAAAGATATAATCACAAATAACTAAATTTACTCCCCAAACATGTGGGAGACATAATTCTCCTTTTTCCTCCTAACTGGGAAGACAAGATGCAAAGAGCTATGTAAAAACAAATAAGGATAAATAAGAAATAATCAACAGATTATTGTAGAATGTGGGATTTTGGTTATGACTTGAGCCTCTGAGTCTCTGAGCCTTTTTTGATTTGTGACAGTGCATTGCCAAAGTCAGGATAGAGGTAAATAGCATCATCCTAAGGTGGAAAGACAAGAGAATAAGTATTTATATAATGACTACAAGATACCAGGCACCGCGCTAGACTCTTTAGAAATATTATCTCATCTTATCATCACAGCAACCCTATCAGGCATTATTGTTATGCTTATTTTACAGTTAAGGAAACTGAGGTCAACAGAGGTTATATGAATTGTCCAGGGTCTCACCCCCAGTAGGTGTCTAAGGCAGAATTTGAACTCAGGTCTTCCTGTGCTCTATCCACCTCATCATCTAGCTACCAACAAAGACAAGTTTTTATTATTAGTAATGATACTATCAATCCATGACATTTAACTACTAAGGACCCCTTGAATGAATCAACAACTTCAAGGGTGTGGGTATTCGCTCCACCAATTTTTATGGGTTGAATCAGATGGTCTCACTGGTCCCTTCCAGCTAGAAATGTCTGATAGCATATTTGGGCAAGATTGAAGACGATGTAGTTCCCTGTGGAGGATGTTCCAAGTATGGATTTAACCAAGAATTAGCTATCCCTCACAAGGCTAATAATTATTGATTAGAATGTTGACTGAATGTAGTTAAACTTTACAGAAGTTAAGAATACATGATATACTCAAAGAGAAAAAAGTAGTAGTAAACAGGGGGGGACATGATACTAACGTGAGTATTACGATCGTTATGAGATGGAAGCTATTTCTGGTTTCACTGGTGACCTGAGTTAGACTCAAAAATAGTTCATCTGGAGCAGAGCCATAAGTATTTATTTTAGTACTTAAGGTGATTCATTGGAAGTGAAGGTGAGTGAATTCCCTCTATGTGGTAGACAGAGACCCTAGAACACCAGTACCCAGGAGCAGAAACCCCTGGACAAAGCAAGAACACTTTTGGTATGGCTAGCATAAGCACTGTAAAGGGAAAGAGATCAAGGAAATAGAGACGGTCATGGAAGAGTTTATCCCTTCCCTGCAGGGAAGAAGAATGCCATCAGGCAGCATCCTATTTTAACGAATTTGACTTCCTATTTTTACTAATTATTCTTGCTAACTTAATGCTAGCTTCAGTTATTTTTATATCACAAAATTAGTGGAAGTATATTTTCACCCTCCTAATATTGGTACCCTGGGCAAAGCCTCATATGCCCTGTCCTAGTTAAAGTCTTGCATTGAGGTGATTAAATCCTAGATTTCTATAATTTTTAGCTATATAGCCTAGGACTTTGCAACTGGGAAGTTCCTCTGGGTGACTATGTTTTTATTAATTTCATCTATTTTAAGTCTAAGGACATTGGAGTTTGGATGACTACAAAATACATCCTGTCCCAACGCCAAGAATATCTACATAAACAATAACCCATACTAGCAAAGTGGCCCCATGTTTGTAGTATGATAATGGTTACCATAGGATCATCCTGGAACAGAGGAGCATGGATTCAGAGCTAGAAGGGGCCTTCGAGACCTTTCTGGTCCAATTATCTTACTTTACAAATAATGAAACTGAGATAGAATGAAGTGAAATATAATATTGCCTAAGAGTACACACACAGGCAGCAGATAGAGTTGGGCTACAAACCCAGGTCCCTCTTACTTCATATTCAATAGTGATCGTCTTTGTCTAAACTGTATATATTTTGTACTTACATATCCGTGGACACATTGTTTTGCCCTAGTAAAATGTGAACTCATTAGGGGCAGGGGCTGTTTTCCTCCCCTTCCCTTGTAGCCCCTGAACTTTATGCCACATATTAGAGCAGGTGCTTAACTAATGCTTTTAAATGAACTGAACAAAATCGCTGTTCAAAGTTTCTCTCCGCTATTCTTATTCTTGGCCATTCAGGACCTCTCTTCTTTAAACAGAGGAGTGACAGGTGAAAGATTTGCCTTCCTGGTGGCTGTGAGGTTCTCATCTGCTACCATTCCAAATTTGCTCAATTATCAGGACAGTCAAATACATTTAGCTGTGTATATGCACATTCAGTTCCATAAATATTTATTAAACGCTTGCAATGTGCCAGGGTCTGAGAGAGAGAGAAAGCGAAAGAGAGAGAGAGAGAGAGAGAGATACATATACGCACATATATACACATATAATGTTATATACTACATAATTTTCAGCTTTCTAGTCTAAGATTTTGCTAGAGGGAAAGTCCTCTGGGTGACATATACACATACATATATGTATGTGTGTGTATATGTGTATATAAAACAACTATGTATAAATAGCTATATACAGAATAAATTGCAGCTATATATACATCTTCAATTTATATGTAGGCCAATTTATATATAGATATATATCTGAATTATATAAATATATTCAATTTATCCCAATTTTACATGTGTGTATCCAATTTATCCTTTATATAGCTGTTTGTACATTTTGCTGAATCATTTCAGTTATATCCAGCTCTTGATGACCTCATTTAGAGTTTCTTGGCAATGATACTGGAGTGATTAGCCATTTCCTTCTCCAGCTCACTTTACTGATAAGGAACTAAGGCAAACAGGTTTAAGTGACTTGTCCAGGGTCACACAGCTAGTAAGTATCTAAGACCAGCTTTGAACTCAGGAAGGGGAGTTTACTTGATTCTAAACCTAGTGCTCTATCCACTGAGCCACCCAGCTGTCCCCAAGTAGGGAGGCAAAGTCCAAGAGGCTTGCTGTTCAGCTGTTTTTCAGTTTTATTTGACTCTTTTTATTGTGCTATCTAGCTGCCCTGCTTGAAGATAGCTGTTTGCATGCTGTCTGCCCCGTTGGACTGTGAACTCCCTGAGAGCAGGGAATGTGTTTTTTGCCTTTCTTTATATCTCTAGTGCCTAGCATTACAGATACACACACACATACACACACACACACACACATCACCTAGAGAACCTTTCCTATAGTAAAATTTTAGACATACATGCACACACATACACATGCATACAGAGAGACAGAGAAGGAGTGAGAGAAGGTGTTTCTGTGTGTGCATCCACATATGTGCACATACAAATGTATGTCAATCTAATAAGTGTCTACTAGGTGTCAGGCACGGTACTTAGCACTGGGGATACAAAGAAAGGCAAAAGACATTCTCTGCTCTCAAGACGCTCGCGATCTGATGGGGGAGACAACATGCAAACAATTGTATGTGAATAGCTATACACTGCATAGATTGGAGGTAATCAACAGAGAGAAAGTATGCATATATTCATATATATGTACATACACTTATGTTCCTGTACATGTACATATGATAAACCTATGCACATGCCCCTGATGATTACAAAAGACTAATTTTCAATCAATCCCACATTGAATATTACCTGTAAGGCATTTTCCTTAGTGCTGGGTGAGATACAGAAAGTATAAGGTCTTCCATTATTGAAGCTACAATCTAGTTGTCATGAAAGACTGCGCACACAGAGAAATAACTATCTAAGCTTGCCTGTAAGAAGCAACTTTGATTGTAAGTATTATAGATATTCAGAGATAGGAAAAGATTAATATGGCCTGAGGTGATCAGGGCAGGTTTCATGGAAGAAGGAAGAAAATGACTAAGTGAAGAAGAGTTGAATGATATTTATTATCATTCCTTCAATGTAACTTTCCATTGGTTGTGCTTAACCTAATTCACTAAAAAATAAAATGTTTTTTTTAATTCAACATTTATTAATTAGCTGCTATGTGCAAGATATACCCTGCCCAGGAGGAGGTTACATTCCATGGAGGAGTGGGGGAGTAGTCTGTGAAACAGAAAGCACTGGTAATGGGGCAGATTAGTGGAAAGATGATGTTAGACTTCATGGAAGAAGTAGCATAGGAGTTGAGTCTTCAAATAAGGCAAGGACAGTAGAGAGGAGATGTGCATGCATTCTGGGAGGGGAATCACTTGCACCTATGCACAGAGGCAGAGAGTCAAGTTTGCAGTATAGCTAGTAATCCAGTTCTGCTGTAATGTAGAGTCTGTAAAAGGGAGGAGTATAAATAAGCCTGAAAAGCAAGGTAGGAGAGAGTCACAACAGCAGTGAAATATGTATACTGCTCCATCCAGAATAGGACCGCCTTGGGGAACACCCACTTTGTCCCATGCCGGGAGCTGAATAGGAATCCACCAAAAGTAGAATATGTTTACCATTAACTTGTCAGAGAAGATTACAGATTGCAGAGTTTCACTTTTTCAGAAAGAAAAAGAAAATTTTTACAGCTCAGATGTCCCCAAGGTCATGGTCCTATTCCATGCTATAAAAAGGAATATCCAGCACACAACAGAAATGATGGCTCCCCTTCTTCAGAATTAGAAATAGCTAGCATTTGGAAGAGAAGAGCTGCTGTAAATAATACATTTAATTTGCCTGTTCCATATCTTTTGCAAGTCTATGGCACAGTCTGTTCCAGCCAGTTTCATATCCCAAAGAGGTAGTGGTTACAGAAAGATTTGGAAATCTTTATGTTCTGGGATTTAAAAGCAGTTTCACTTAGTATGCCTTCCCCATCGGCAGGAACTTTCCCAATCCTCTAAATGATCAAGAAAAATCACACTTAGTAAAATAGATTGGGAAGGGGCTTGGAAATTGAAGGGAAAAATAGAGGGAATTATTCATTAACAAATACACATAAGCACCCACACCCACACAAAGGAATTCGGGGCAGTCAGCTGATCTCCATAACATCAACTATCCACATAGAAGGAAGAGAAAATTCAACCATGGAATTTTTTAAAGTTAAAAGCCAACTTACTGCTACATTTCAAGGAGACATTGCAAAATGAGAAAGGAAATGAAAACATCAAACTCAAAGGAATCATTCCAAGACTATAAACTGATTGGATATCACAGTGTTATGTTTTGACGTCAGTTGACTGAAATAGAGAAGGAAAGATTTTGAATTACAGAATATCCTTAATTTTCTCTTTCTTTCTTTTTTCCTTCCTTTTTTTAAAAATGAAATTCAGGGTACAAGGAGGTCAGCGGGAAAGAGAAAAAGGGATCTGCTTCTCCACAGAGGGACAACTGATTAATTCCCAACCAAGAATTTACTGTACTGATAGACCAAATTCATCATTCTATTTCTGTGGCCAAATGCTCAGCCAAGCCTCTTCTGTCAGGGAGAATGCTGGACTCTTTGGCCAGGGCAATGGGATTTTTCCCAACATCATAAAGGAAGTTATTGGCAGAGTATAGTTTAGAAGGGGTGAGAAGTCACTGGATGAGTTTTGAGAGTGAAGAAAGAATCCTGAACCTGGAATCAGAGCACCTGAGTTCAAATACCTTCTCTGCAGCTTATAGCATGCCCGACCTGGGGCAATTCACCTGTTTGGAGCTCACTTTCCTATCTATAAAATAGAGGACAACTCACATGACTTCTGAGCAGCTTGGTTCTATGGATCTCCAAGATCTACTCCAGTTAAAAAAAAAACAAAAAAAAAAGGAAAAAAACAAACAAACAAACAAACAAAAACTAGGCACCACAGTGGATAGATCTCTGGGTCTGGAATCAAGAAGACCTGAATCCAAATCCAGCCTCAGACAACTACTACCTGTGGGACCCTGGGCAAGTCACTTAACATCTACCAGTCTCCGTTTACCTAACTGTAAAAATAGGGTTATAACAGCACCTGTCTCCTAGGGATAGTTGAGAATCTCTCAAATAGGAAATTTGTCAAGTGCTTAGCAAATGTCTGATACAAGCTAGGTATTTAATAAATGCTTGCTTCTTTCCTTTTTTAATATCCTCTGATTCTCATTTACTGTACCCAATTCCCATTGTTAATTAGGATGTGATAAAGAGAGAAAGAACATATTTCCTATGGACAGTAGCATTCTGCCTGTTGAAGATGAATTGTCTAGAGTAGTTTGTGACTTTATGTTTGCCTTGATGCTGGAAGAAAGTTAAATACTGCCAGCCTAGGATTTGTCTCTTACTTCCCTGTATATTTACAGTTACATATTCTGTATTTGGGGCAGCTAGGTGGTGCAGTAGAGAGAGTGCTGGGCCTGGAATCAGGAAGATATATCTTCCTGAGTTCAAATCTAGCCTCAGACATTTCCTAGCTGTGTGACCTTGAAAAAGTCATTTTACCCTGTTTGCCTCAGTTTCCTCATCTGTAAAATGTGTTGGAGAAGGAAATGGCAAACCACTCCAATATCTTTGCCAAGAAAACTGCAAAAGGGATGACAAAGAATCAGACACAACTGAAAAATGACTAAACAACTTTCTGTATTTACTTATCTGTGAAGATTATGTTGCAAAACTCTGAAAGGTCTTCATCCAACTCCCACTCCCCATGGCAAATTGATTGTGCAGAGCAAGGCTAACTATAGCTTCTCCTCAGGGTTCTAAGGGTATCTCAAAGGAGTTGGGAGGGGGATTCTTTAATGCTATCAACTCACCCCCATTCCAGTGTGTTCCTCCCAATATCAATCACAGATACCTGCTAATATTTCCTCAATATCATTTATTCTACTCTACCATCAATTTAACTAATTAATCTCAATTAGCTTTTAGGAAATGGTACATATTAACTGAGAACATATAGTAAGAACCAAAATTACAAAGCATTTCCCTCAACACAAGGAGCACACCTAACACCTCAGTGTGTTAGTGTTAGTGGGAAAATGGGTTCAAACTCAAAGCAAGGGAATAAGGCATAATTGCCAGATAAGTCTGTCCTTTGCCATAGGATATAGCACTTTGAAAGCAAGCTAATGAATCCATTCACCACTGGCTTGGGACCCACAGATTCTTCCTTGGACTACACTTATAAGTCATCTAGCTTGGCTGCTAGCAAACTCAGATTTGAACTTTTCAGTTCCTGGATGCCTGGCATTCTTCCAACCTTCCAGGCTAACCCTTGCTATCAAAAAATAAAGTACAATAGACACAGAAAATAACCCTGCCATATGGACCTGGCTTCATGTTGGCTTAAGTGGGCATAAACACAGGATGCTGGTGTTCTCTCTGTCCAGAAGCTTCCAGAAGATACTGCCTTGCTTGCCATCAGGAAATGGAGATTCCAGTTTGGCATAATTGCATGACTTGTCTATATACCCTCAGTTCCATTTCAGAAACCATTCAAAAAGTCCCTTCTTTGTCACACAGTAAGCAGACAGGAAACTTATGGAAGACCTGTCCGTGCTCAGAAAGGGAGAGCAGTAACTTCTGTTTTTCTGTGCCCCAAAGCAGGCTCTGCAAGTCACCATGTGGAAATCGCACTATGCAGGGTATGCTGCACAAGCTCTTAAAAACTAGGTTCTCATTGGTTTCAACAATATAATGTCCCTAAAAGAATGTAAAGTCCCTGAGAGCAAGGATTACCTCCATTTTGTATTTGTAGCATTTAGTATAGTAGATGTTCAGTAAATCATTACTGATTGACTGTATGTAAACTTTCAGTTCTTAAGCTACTGTGCCTTTGGGAGAAGGGGAAAAATGTATTTTGTGGGGACGAGGAGATGATAAAGGGGGAAAAAGACAGTAGAAACTTATTATTCCCTAATAGGACAATGTTCCAACACTGACACTCACTCTCTGTCACTGATTTTCCACTTTTGTAACAAGGAAATCAGCCCTAAAAGCCTCATGGCATGGACATTCATCCCTCTAGCATTACAGCAAGTCTCCCGAGAGAGAAAGAGACTCCACTTCTGCCCATATCATTTAACTTCTGTCTACCTTGCTTTCCTCATCTGTAAAATGGAAATAATAATTGCACCTACCTGCCACGGTTATTGCAAGGCTAACATGAAATGTATTTGTAAAATACTTTGCAAATCTTAAAGCCCCATATAAATTATCGTTATTTTTCAGCCATTTTTGACTCTTCCTGGCCTGTGATCATACTGGGCATGGGGTTTTCTTTGCCAAGATACCAGAGTGGCTTGCCATTTCCTTCTACACTGGATTAACAGAGGTTAAGTGATTTACCCAGGGTCACACACCTAGTGTCTGAGATTGGATCTGAACTCAGGTCATCCTGACTCCAGGCCCAGTGCTCTACCCACTGAGCCACCTAACTATATAAATACTAGCTCCTATAGCTGCTACTGCTGCTACTAGTACTAGTACTAGTACTACTACTACTACTACTACTACTACTACTGCTACTGCTGCTATTACTGCTACTACTGCTACTGCTACTACCACCACCACCAACCCTTTCTTCCCCAGACAACACTAATCAAATCAATGTTACTGGAAGTGATATACCAGTCAATTGCCCAATGGCTTCATGTACCATTCTTCTTTCTTCCCAAGTCAAAACATTCCTCTCTGGCCACAACCCCCTTACAGGTATTGTCCTTTACCTATTATAATATGAGCTCCATTAAGGACAGGCAGGTACTATCTTGCTTTTAGGTTGGTATACAATACTTAGCCTAGTAGTTGGCATATAGTATTTAATGATTTTTCATTCATTCAGTTGCAATCATGGAAGTGTATTTGACACTAGGCTAGAGCTAAGGAAACTCTTGGTTCATCAAAACTGAATTGTTTCTGTCCGGGAGTCACGGTCCCCGATCAACCCTCCCGGTGAGTAGTAACCCCTCACTCTGCTTCACGCAGCTTCAGACGTCTCTGGTCCCGCCTCCGGAGGCTGGAGCACGGGCTAAACCAAGCACGAGCCAGAGTGGTAGAGCAAAGCAGATGTTTATTCAGTAGTTCACATCAGTCCAGTCCCCCCGAACCCCCTCAGAGCATAGTCTTATATTCCTTATTCTTTCCGGGTTTTGCTGTCCGATTCCTGATTGGGGAGTTCAGCCTACTGTCGCCCCAGCCCCCTCCCCTTAGCCAGCCGTGCCCTGTGGCGATAGGGCAGGGGTCTCTCTGGACCTTCCCTCCCCATTCGGACCATCTGCTTGGTCCTATCACAGGTGGCCAGGTGTGTTTTACTCTTACTGGGGTTCCCTCAGCACCTCCCCGAGGGCGGTATCGTGCCTTGTACACGAGCCTTCCCTGCACCCTTAGCCCGGAAGTCACGGGTGAGGCGCGTGATTGCCGGGGAGGGGCAGGTATAGACTCCTGCCGTTACCTCTCTGCCCAGGAGGTCCGGGGACGGCCCCTGACATGTTTCCATTTGAATTGTCTTTGGAAGATTTGGAAGATCACAGCATAAGATGCCAGACACTGAAGTCCTTTCTTGAACTAAACTGCCAAACATTCAAACTATACTTCAGAGAGTTCAACTCCAATGGACAGGCCGTGTTCAAATGCCAAATGTACACTTACCTAAAAGACTGCTTTGTGGAGAACTCACACAGGGCAAGTGTTCATTATAACAAGGTAGTAACAAATTTTTCCTTTTTGATGTCCTTTCCTGAAATTTTTTTAGGTGTGAATTTTAATTTTTAGAGGTTTAACTCATTTTTTCATCTCTATTACTACCCAATAATTCACCACTCCCCCAGCTCCCAATAGAAGCTCTCCCTTGTAACAAATAAATATAATTAAGCAAAACAAAGCAATACATTGACCATACCTGAAATTTGTCTTTCTTTTTTATAATTTGATTTAATTTTGTTCAATTAGCAAAAATTTATCTTCTCTCCCTCACATTTCCCCATTCCATTGAACCAAAAAAAAAAGAAAGCTCTTATAACAAATACAGCCAAACAATAAAATCCTGCAATGGTCATGTCAAATAAATATATGTCTCATTCTGCAAAGCCCAGGATCACCTTTCTGTCAGGAGCTGGGTAGCATGTTTCTCATGGGTCTTCAGAAGCCATGATAGGTCATTGCATGGAACAGAATTCTGAAGTCTTTCAAAGTTACTTTTCTCTAAAATGTTGTTATTATTATAAAAAAAAATTCTTCTCCTAGTTCAGTTCACTTCATTCTGCAATAGTGCAGATATAGATATCTGAATATAGATATCTAGATATATATACTATCTATATATATACTATACTATATATACTATACTATACATATGTACTATATACTATACTATATATACTATCTATATATGCTATATATACTATCTATATATACTATACTATACATATATACTATACTATACTATACTATACATAGGTATTATATACTATATATACTATCTATATATACCTATATACTATACTATATATACTATACTATGCATATATACTATACTATACATATATACTATATGTATACTATACATATATACATACATGCTATACTATATATATTATACTATACATATATACTATATGTATACTGTCTATCTATCTACATATATATATACACTCTAATTTGTTTAGCTAGTCTCCAATTGATGGACATTTTGTTATTCTCTCTTTGATCTCTTCAGGCACCTCTCATCTATCCATCACTTCTCTCCAAGAGTCAGGGGGTCATTTCCTGTCATCCTGATCTATATTTTATCAATGGACCAAGATGGCTCCAGAGGAGAAAGTGAGGCTGGTGACCTTGCACAACCCTTCCTCACTTAAGTCCAGTTCACTTACAGGTCATCATCTTCTTGATGTCCTCTTTGAGAATGAAGCGCTAACCACTACACAACCAAGAGGCAGAAGGCGTACTTCATCCTCTGAAGTCAGGACTAGTTACCATCTTGACCAAAGTTCAGAAATCTTTCAATTATCTTTTCCTTGACATCACTGTAGTCATTATATACATTGTTCTCTTGTTTCTAGTTATTTCAATTTGCTTCAGTTCACAAAAATTTTCTCAGGGCTCTCTCTGAATTCATCATATTTTTCATTTCTTATAATACAGTAAGATGTAGCTTTATAATCAGTTTTCATTGACTTAATGTTCCTCATTTACAGGAAGAAATCTGCTGAAGGTGGGCCTCACTGTCATGGCATAAAAGTAGAGGTGGGATAGATAGATAGATAGATAGATAGATAGATAGATAGATAGATAGATAGATAGATAGATAGATAGATAGATGATAGATAGACAGACAGACAGATAGATAGATGATAGATTATATCTATCTATCACATATATATATATATAGTTATAGTTATATCATTCTCTTACATGTCTGAACTAGTAAAGTTTTGAGTAAGTGATGAACTGTCCAAAAACCAGCGTAGCTAATTTTGGAGAGGTTCATTCCAGAAAGTAAAATAGCAAATGATAAATTAGAATCTAATAACTCCATGAGACTATCTCTTAGGGCAACAAGGGGTTTCAGTCTGTGTCACTGGAGGAAGTAACCATACTTACTGTAATCACAAGTCAAAGAAAGAATAGTCAATGGAAAAGCTGAGCCACAGAGGAACTTGTAAGCAGTAACTGACCAAAGGCTACCAACTGACATCTCTAGGAACTGAACTAGAATCCAGTGCTTGCAGGTCTCTATTGTGTTTCTTATGTACTCACTCATCACGTAAGCTAGAGACCAAAGTTCACAAGCCAGATGGATAAGTACAGAAGGAGACCTATTTCAGGCCACTACTGTGTTTCCTCTTTGCATTTTCCACCATGACCTTTGAATTAATGTCAAGACAGCTGTTGTTTCCGCAGTGTCTTAGCAAGCAGCAACAATCTCTGGGCCGCAACAGTTTCTGAATTTGAATCTCAGCTGCTTCTTCATAAAGAAGAAATGAACAGTGGTTCCCGTGGTTGAAACATCTGCCACCAATTACATGTAGTGCAGATACCTGTGTCCTTGCTTGATAGCAGCAGGTATGCTCGGGCAACAAGAGATCAAGATAGTACCAGCTTGTCAACCAACAAGAGATGTCAGGGATAAAACAGCATCCAAGGGTGGTAGATGGAGCAGAATCCACAGGATAAATTAGGCAGATGGTTGTTTTTATTGAGGAAAGGGGGTGGTGAAAAGGATGATAAGAAGACTTTGGGGAGATACTAAGCTTTGTACTTTGCTTTAGAACCATAGAATGATGAAAGAAAGGGCCCTGGAGATAACCTAGTCCAGTGGTTAAATTTTTTTTTCTATGAAAACCCCTGTTTATTCATTTCTCTGCAGGCTGTACTCCTGACTTTTTACTAGGTACCTTCTCCTCCTCCCCATCTCCTCTTTTTCAGTTTCCTTTTCTATCTTGTCTTCTTCCATTACAGTATAAGCTCCCTGAGGGAAGGAACTGTCTTTTTATTTGTATTTTTTATTTCCAGTGTTTAGCACAACACCTGACACATAGTAAGCACTTAATAAATATCTGTCGACCTGATTTTACTCTATAGAGTCATCTCCTCAAATAATAGTAATTGTACTTTTAATATCCATTAATCTAGTCCAAAACCCTTATTTTACATATAGGGAAGCTGAGACTCAGAAAGTTAAAGTGATTGGCTCTAAATCACAAAAGTAGTTAAGTGGCAGAGCTAGGATTTGAACACAGATCTCCTGATTCCAAATCTAACCCTGCTTCCACTATATCACAGTTAGCTCAGGGAAAGTCATTCTTTCTATCTTGGGCATTCAGCATCTGCAATCAATTTGTATTTTTTGAATTAAAAAAATATTAAGTATGTACCAAGCACTAATTTATAGCTCCAGGGACACAAATGGGAAAATAAGACAATCCTTGCTCTCAAGGAACTCATGTTCTAATAGAGGGAGAGACATCTAGAGTAAATTTCAGTTACAAGTCAATTAGAAAAGCATCTGCTCATTTCCGTCCTCTAGTCTCTTCCCATCCTATCACCAATCACACCTAATTGCAATATATATATATATATATATATATATATATATTTATATGTGTGTGTACATGTATATGTTTACATATATGCACAATGTGTGTATATGCCCATATATATGCAGATAGCGATATCTATATATCTCTCTTTAGAGATACGTATATGTGTATGTATGTATGTATGTGTGTGTGTGTGTATCAGTGTTAAATAACTTGCCCAGGGTCACACACATCTGAGATCAGATATGAAATCAGGTCCTCCTGACTCCAGGGCCAGGGTTCTATCCATTGTGCCACAGAGTTGCCTCTGCAAAATATTTTTAATGATTATATTGATTATGACCAGACCACCTATTAAATCTCAGTTATTGTATTAGGTAGGCACTGGAGATGGAAAGAGGTATAAGACATAGTCCACACCTCCAAGGAAATTATAGTTGGAAAGATTAGACAAATATGTGGATCACTGTAGTATCAGGCAAAATAGTACTTGGGCAGTCAGAGAGGTACAAACAAAATGCTCTAGGAGATCAATCAGTTCAATAGGAGGAGGAGATAGAGTGAGGGGAAATGAAAGGAACATTTTTAAAAGCATAAGAGAACATCAATAAAACATTTTAATGAAAATAAATGCTAAAATATTTTAAATAAATGGCATGAAATAGACCTTCCTAACCCCACCTATCATGCATATGTAAAAACATGCATACACATATACATACATAAATATATACACATATGTACATGTGTATATCAGTCCCCTTATCTCTCCATTCTCAGAGGAAAAAGTATACCTGCCCCTCAAATCTTACCTTTTCACCTGTGCCCTAGATTGCATGCTTTTTAAGATCCTGCTTTTATAACTTCTCCCAATATCTCCAATCTCTTCCTCCCTCTTCCCAAATCCCTTCCCTTCCATCTTTAAACATTCAAAGGTGGAGTGCTGGGTCTGGAGTCAGGAAGATTCATCTTCCTGAGTTCAAATCTAGCCTCAGATACTTACTAGCTATGTGACTCTGGGTAAGTCACTTCACCGTTTGCCCAGTTTCCCCAATGGTAAAGTGGGCAGGAGAAGGAAATGGCAAAGCACCCCAGTATCTTTGCCAAGAAAACCCCAAATGCGGTCACAATGAATCAGACATGACTGAAAACCTTTAAAAAAAACCTTCACTGTTCACTCCATCTACAGTTGTGTTTGTTTCTTTCCCTTGAGTCAAACTTCTCAAACCTGTGGTTTGCACCTGCTGCTTTTATTTCCTTATCACTCGTTCCCTCTTGATCCTCCTAAAATGTATGTTCTGTCCAGGTCATGTAATTGCAACTTCTCTCTCCAAGGTACTGGTGATTCCCTATTTGCCAAGTCCAACTAATTTTTCTCATGTTAATTCTTTTTGACCTCTCTACAGTATCTGACACCATTGACAATTGTCAGAAGTCTTTAAGAATCCTTTTTCTTTCTTTGAAAAATTTAAATACAGAACATGCCTCATTTCAAAATGTGGTTGTACAATGGCATCCTCACACAGTGTGTGTGGAGGGGGAAGAGGTTGAGAGAAATGAAAAGAATGTTAACCTGAAGAAAACATTATTAGAAAGGTAAACTTCTGGCAAAATAATCACACTTTGTTCTTAAGCTAAATATAAACTGTTTCTGGACAATCTGCTCATTTGGATTATTTGCTTTACTGTTCCATTCCATCGGTGAGAATCAATAAAAAAATTGCTTTTAACCCCAGAAAATTACCTTAAAAGGATACTCTCTCCAAAGCAGCTTCTTTCAGACCTTTACTGCTAAGTACCCAGTGCAAGGCTCTGATCAGGAGGTGGGCTCCCTAAGTGCCATTGACTCAGCAAAGCTCAGCATGGAGTCTTTGGGGTGACTGTCTTTCTTTCAAATAGTCTATCCTAAAAGCAATTGTGTTGCTATAGAATTAAAATATGAGCATTTCTTATTTGCTTTCATATTTTATGTTTGAGGTTTGGATTTAGAGGGAGCTGTTCGGAGTGTTTATGATGGGGAGAAAGAGAATGGAGGAAAGGAGATGGGGAAAGGAAAAAAGGAAGGAAGGAGGGAGAGGAGGAGGAAAGAAAAGGAGGTAGGGAGGAAAGAAGAAAGGAATGGAGAGAGGGAGAAGGGAGGGATGGAAAGAGGGAAAGAAGGAGGACAGGGAAGGAAGAAGGGAGGAAGGAGGGGAGGAAGAAACAAAGATAGAGACAGTTGTTGAGGAGAGGGAAAGGGAGAGAGGGGAGAAGAGGGAGAAAGGGAAGAGAGAGAAATGTAGACGTTGAAAGGGGGAGAAAGGGAGAGGAAAACAAGAGGAGCAGAAAATTGTTAGTGAAATTTTTTTTAACTTAAGTGATTCTCTGATTAATGCACCACTCTGTCTAAAGATAAACAATGCCATTGAGTTGAACCAGGTTGAAATTCCCCCAAAACATCACTACTTGGGGCATCTCCCATTTGGGAAAATTTTAGTAGGTCTCTCAGTACTTACCTAAGCTAACCAAGTGAGGGAAAGGGAGGGGAGAGGGGAGAGAAGGGAGAGAGTTGCAGAGTCGGGGATGCTGGAAGGAAAGTTTCTGCATCAGCTTTTAAACAGCCAGCATAAGCTAACATCAGAACCTTGCCAGGATGCAGACTGATTGTGTTTCCAAATACAAGGGCTTCATTAGGAACTTTAGCTCGGCTATTGACGAGTGTATGAATGGGAAATTGAGTGATAGATTTGCTGCGGCTCTCTGCTATTAGAGTGGAATGCTTGTCTGAGGGGAAGAACATTGTGCTGAAATCCAAAATGCAGGGGACTTTGCCTTGTGCTTTGGGCTACAAGAGTAGTTTTTACCAATTTCATGCCAAGATTTCCCAAATGAAATCCTTTCTCGTACTCAGCATTAATGCTGCAGGGGAATGAAAATTCTCAAGTGTTTTTGAGTGGTTTTTTTTTTTGGTTTTGGGGTTTTTTTTTTGCTTGGCTATTCTCACCAGCATTATTTATGAAGTTCTTGCTAAGGTCCTTTCCAAAAAACCTGTGATCCAATGAGAATGCTCAGCAATGCAGTGTTTGTGAAAAACATGCTGGATTATGAGTCAAGAATCCTGTGTTTTAGTCCTTTTACTGTGTGACCTTGGGCTAATCACTGCACTTCTCTTTGCCTGTCTACTCAACTGTAAAATGAGGATTTTAGACTATAACTAGATTAGGGTTGGTTTTTTGATTCTCAAGGGATCCATGGCTGATTTCAAGCTGTCTGTGAACTTGTATGGGAAAAAAATGAAACATTCTCTATTTCAATATAATTTGTTTCCTTTGTTTATTATTTACATATTATATATTAATTAATATATAAATATATAATAATTTATACTGTACAATAAATTTATCTTATATACTATTAAAAAGTTATTAATATGAGGAACCTGATTGTCAGCTCTTGTTGTCAGTCATAAGTGGCATCTTGTTTATGTTAATGCTGTGACTTTGAAGTGCAAGGAAAGTTTAAGAGAGAAGGGCAAATTATGGTGAAGGCTTTTTCCCATTCCATCATTCACATGTTACATGTTATATGAAATATTTATTTCCCACTCAACAGTAGCTGCTGCTTGAGTGTGCGTGTTTCCATCTACCACAATAAAACAGGAGATAATCATCAGCCCCAGGTATAATGACTTTACTAAGAAATCAGGTACTCCCTGATCAGAGTGAACTTGTATGTACCCCAAGTTAGTGAGCTTTCTAGGAGAATTCTTAGAGGGAGATAAGTTGTCAACAATCAGGTTTTGGCTTACCAAGGGGGTTTATCTGCACAGCAGAGCCCTTATTGGTAACTACTAACCCTGCCTTTGAGAAGAAACATTGAGAACCACACGTCTTGACTTTTTATCTTTACTAACCTAATTCCCAAGTCCAATAGGTGACTGACTAAAAATCCTCTGCACTTTTCTCTTGTCCAGTCCTATGGATTAAATTTTATCTGTGGAGATGACTGTCTGCTGGGTATCTCCAAATGGACATCCCAAAGGCTTCTCAAACTCAATGAATCAAAAACATTTCACTATTTACCAAAAAGAAAAGAAAAAAAATGAAGGGTTTTCAAATGACACAGATATATAAGAAGAAATTAAACAATGGAAGCAATAGCTAGAGTATATCTTAACAAATACAAAAATGATCATATTCTTACCACAACAATTCCATTGTTGGAATCTGCCCTGAAATTGTACCACAAAAACAAACCAAGAAAACCAACTGAAAACTAAGTGAACTGTGGTGCATGACTATAATGGAACATTGTAAGGCAATTATGATCAATAATGTGTAATATACAGAAATATGGAAGAATCTTGAAGAAATGAAGGATAGGATAAATATTGCAGAGATACTTTATGGGCGAGGGAGAAGGCAACAAACTTAAACAAACCTTCTACGTGCCAGGCACACTGCTAAGTACTTTACAGCTTTTTTCTCACTTGATCTCAGAGAAGGTAAAGGCTAAAAACAGGTGAATGCCAAATGAAAGGGGGGAAAAAGAATAAGAATGCAGTGCAAAGACTTCAAATATTCCCAGTGGTCTCAAGGCAAAATGCCCTCCACATCCAGAGAAAGAACTATGGAATTCAATTGCAGAATGTAGCAGATCATTTTCTTTTGTATTATGTTTTGGTTTGTTTTATGATTTCTCCCATTCATTTTAACTTTTCTATGCAACACGGCTAAGGTGAAAATGTATTTAAAAGAAATGTATGTGCAGAACCTATATAAGATTGTATGCTGTCTTGGGGATGGAGTGGGGAGTAGGGGGGAAGGAGGGGAAGGGAGGGGGAAAAAATTCTAAGTTATATGGAAGTGATTATAGAACACTGAAAACAAATAAAATAATACTACTAATAATAAATACTTTTGAAGAGGTGGTACCCATATTTCTGAAGGCAGCCTGTTTCACTAGATAGCCCTAATGGTTAAACTCGTCTTCATTAGATCTTAGAATTGTTTATCTACTCTTCGTAATTATTATCTATTACAATTAGATCTTCATATTTGCTATCATAATCTTCAGAGTTGTCATCTAATATTCATTAAATAGCTCTAATTATTCAATTTTTCCTATCTCCATGTATCTAGTCTCTCCACTTTTCTATCCATCCTCCACACAGATGCCAAATTGATGTTCCTAAAGTCTGACCTAATATCTGACTTGACCCTCCTAAAGGATGAGTCTGACCGCATCATTCACGTGCTCAAGAAAGTCCAGCATTCCCCTGTGGCCTCTTGGATAAAATATAAACTCTTCTTTGGCACTGAAAGATATTCACAGTCTGACTCCGATGGATTGATTTCACATTAATTATTGTCACATGACAAAGCCTCGGTACTTTTTGCATAGGTTTTCACTTCGTGCATGGAATGCACCCATCACCTCCACCTTTTGGAATCCTTTAGTTTCCTCTCCAAGTTTTTAGCTCAAGTATAGCCATCCCCTAAAGGAGAAGAAGCCTTTCCTGAAGCCCAGAGTTACTGATCTCACCAAATTACCTGTATTTACTTTGTATACATTATATCTTTGCTTACCTTATCTGTAATTTTCCCTCAGTCGAATGACATGACTCTCCCTGAAGGCAAGAACTGCTTCGTGCTTGTCTTTGTATCACCATTATCTGAGTGCCCAACACAGAGAAGATGCTCAAATACTTGAGTTGAGTTGTACTGAGTATCCTCTCCATTCTTTTATATTTCCTTGAAAGGTTATAGAATTCTATCTGAATAAGACTTTTCCATGCAGAAAATAGTCAATACTCCTTGTATTCCCAGTGCCTGTAGCATTATCTGGTTGGTTTACTTCCTAAACATCACAGAATTATTGAATTTGAGAGATGGAAAGGTCCCCAATGGCATTGAGTCCAGTAGGACATATGTAACAAATGGTAATCCAGCTTCTACTTGAAGACCTCCAAGAAAGAGGAACTTACCACCTCTTTAGGGAGCCTATTCCACTTTTCTTCTTCTTCTTGGCAAGGCAATTGGGGTTAAGTGACTTGCCCAGGGTCACACAACAAATATCTGAGGCTGGATTTGAACTGGAGTCCTCCTGATTTCAGAGTCAGACCTCCTATCTACTGTGCCACCTAGCTGCCCTTAACCTATCCACTTTCAAACAGTTCTCGTTGTTGAGAAATTTTTCCTGATGTCATCTTAAATTTGCCTCTTTGCAATTTTTATCGTTGCTCCTGCTTGCTCCCATCCAATAAAACCAAGTGCAAGAATTTACCCCTCCAAAAAAAATCAGTTTTACAAGTATAAAATGAGGAGTGTCTGATTGCTTACACAACAGTTGTTCTGAAACATTTTGGAGTTTAAGTATACTATGAGCTCAATATAATTCAGCAGTGTGTTGTTGGAGACAAAAAAAAAAAGACCAATGACCTAATTTAATTTTAGACTGGATTGATAGGAATGTTTTCTAGGAATTTGGTGATTAGCCCATTTTCCTCCATCCTCTTCAGAGCTTATGTAGAGGACTGCATTCAGCTCTAGGTTCTATAGTTTAAGAAGAACATTGATAAGTTGGGAGATGTCCTGTGGAGGACCATGATGACAATGAAGAGCCTTGAGTCTGTGTCACATGAGGACTCAATGAAGAAACTGAATTTGTGTAGCCAGGAGAACGAAAGACTCAGGGAAGACATGATCATTGTCTTCAAGTATCTGGGGAAAAGCTGGCACCCCTACATGTCCCTTAGTTCCCAATACTCGTAACCTGAGACACTAAAGAGAGTAGATTCATAAGGTGAGATTGTTTCCTCTCCAGTGGAACTGAGATTTCATCTTTTCTCTCAGTTTGCGGTCTCCTGACTCCTATATGTTCCATTACATAATCTAATCTGTATGACTTCCCTATTAACTATTTTTTTAAAGCTTGCTTTGATGAAACTTTCTCACTATCCATGTCTGTCTTTTGTATAACAAGTGCTTGGCAGGAAGGTCTAGATTAAGCTAACTGCTACACCCCATGTCTGGGATGGAACTGTTTTCCCCCACCTCTTCCCTAAATGACAAAGGAAAGTGACTTTTATGTTGACTCCAAAGCATGTCAAGCACCTAGATTTAAATCTGATATATATGTATATATGTGTGTATACATATATGTATGTATATGTATATATACAGATGTGTGTATATATACATATATGTGTGTGTATATATACATGTGTGTGTATAAAATAGAGAGATATAATTCCATGTGCAACACCTCTCCTGAAAATAGGAGACCATGCAGTGTAGTTCTCAATCACAAAGTATAACAGAATCTCCACATAGAAGGCAGACACTAGAAAGTCAAATCCCAAAACCAGAAAGTCAAATCAGTCATAGTAACCAGAAGCTAATACACATTATCACTGAAGGGGATAAAGGTATTTCCAAGCCCCCGCTTTCTGGGATCTTCCCACAAACACTCAGG
Source organism: Bettongia penicillata ogilbyi (assembly GCA_023548195.1). Lineage (NCBI taxonomy): Eukaryota > Metazoa > Chordata > Mammalia > Diprotodontia > Potoroidae > Bettongia > Bettongia penicillata. Next base: position 1,080,427 of record JAJHZJ010000766.1, read on the forward strand.
AGCCTAACTGTCTGCCTGCCTGTGTCCTTCCCAGATCTGACCAGCCTGAACAACTTCCTCCCAGCCCTGCTCCACCCTTCCTGTTCCACCCATTCAGCAAGCTCCTCTCACCACATGTAACTTGAGCTTCCATGTGGTTTAAGCAGGTTGCATGGGCCTATTAATGAATAAGAAAGATCTTCCCATTTAAATTACCATTACAGTCGGTCTGTCTGTCTCTCTCTCTCTCTGTCTCTGTCTCTTTCTCCACACAAATATATGTATGTATACACTTCTATTTTGATTTGTTACAGAAGCTATAGCAGGTAAAACAATTGATTCAACTGGGCTTACTTGTCTCACTGTTCACCATACTAACATACCATTCAAAAACCTGAGGGAAGGGTTGTTGACTTCTCATGTGTTGCTTTTCTCTACTAGGCCACTAGGAAGCTATGTAAATCATTCTCCCCAGTTTTAGCTCCTTGAATCAATTAAGTCTCAAGGGCATCTTCAATAATAAAACCAACGCCTTCACCCAAACTCCAGGCTGAGGGGGGAGATACCTTTGATTCTATAGAGTAAAGCTTGTTGCTTGGCACAGTGGAGAGCGAGCTGGACTCAGAGTTAGGAAGACCTAATTTCAAGTCCCACCCCTGGTCCATACTGATTATATGATCATGAGCAAGTCTTAAACTCTCATTATTCCAGGAAACTCTTGAATACTGTTACAGAGCAAAGGAAGGAAGAAAGGAAGGGAGGAAGGAAGGAAGGAAGGAAGGAAGAGGGAAGGAGATAAGGGTATTTTTATGTTTATATATTCCTAAGCATAAAGATTACCAATAATATTATCTAATAAAAGGCATTTTCTCTTCTAGAATTAAAAAAAAATCTTGTAGCTAACTTAAATTGGTGTTTTGAGGGATAAAAACCATGAGATGGTCAAGATGGTTTCTTAAAGACATTTTAGCTCTCAATTTAGGCAAAATACACAAGAATTCTAAATTTAACAAAGATATGGATTAAAAGGACAGAACATAGAGGGAAATTCTCTCTCTCATTCTTACAGCTCTTCTCAAATATCACAACCACATTCATAGATCCATCAAGACACAGAAACAGAATTACTTCCACCCCCTTCAGAAACCCTAATTCAATTATCCAAGGTCTAGTGCAAAGAATCTTTAATAAAATTGGAGCTTACAAGTAATGTAAAGATGTCAAAAGTGTAATGGAAAGTTATCACAGTTCTGATCAGTGCAATGACCACTCTTAACTTCAGAGAAACATAGCTACTTGCTCTCAACAAAGAAGGAAAGAACTTTAGGTACAAAACGAGATATACTGTCAGGCAGGACCAACGTATAGGTTTCTTTTAATTGTACTTCTTTGTAACTAGGGAGAATTCAGGAGGTGGAAGTAAGGTAGTTATCAGTAGGAAATTAAATTAGAAAATGGCAATTTGAAGTAAAAGTATTAATAAAACATCTATTTCGGTGATTCAGAAAGGGCATGCCTCTAACAGGAATTTATACTTCAATCACATGGTCATTTGCATGTCTCCTGACTCTCTCAGCATTTTCCACAATTTTTCACAGGAAAAAATGATACTGTGTTAGGATTAAAAAAAAGTTTGAAACACATTGATCTATTTTAAAATATGTATCACATACACACACAAAGAGATTGTTGTCCAATGACCAGTCTAGCTCACTTCACAGAGATCATCCATCACCAGAAGGCTAAGCCCTGAAGGATGATTTTTTATTTTTGTCCACAGAAATTCATGAAATGGAACCAAGAACCAAATGGTCGTCAGTCCTATGGAGTTCCCTTCTGTTTCCATGGTGACTATGAGAGAGAAAAGGGGACAAAGGAGGCTAAGAATCACAAGACTTTAGAATTTCCATGAAGGTTAACATAACTTTCAGAGTATGCCAATACAATTTTCAACCCCTCCACAGATGAGTAGAGAGTGTAATAAGTGGGCAACCTGCTGTCGATGATCTTCCAAGCTTAGCCAGGCTGGCTCTTAGACAATATACATGCCGTTCATAACTGGTCCTACACATGAGCCCTTTCCAGCATAATAGGGCTTGCCAAAGCTTGGCCCAATGTTGGCAAAGACTTCAACAACCAAAGGATGCCCTTCACATCATGATGAGGCATCAGAGTGGGACATTAACTGAAGGTATGTGTTTATATTTTATGTTTGTGTATACACATATAGTAATATGTTGTTATTTTTTAATGGAAGATAAGGATGTGAGGAGGAGTTGGGCCTATGATTCAATGATGTAGGATATATATAAGATTGGGGTGGGGGAGTGGGAACTGGACCTGTGATTTCATTGGTGGGAACTCCTATTGAGGAAATTCCCTACCTCAGTGCAGATCAGCCACTGATCTACAATTTAGTCTTAGAGAATCGTGTCAAAACACTAAGAGGTTGACTTGCCCCAGGTCATAAAGCTGTACTGGAAGTCAGGTCTTCCTGACATGAGACCACTTCTGTATTCACTATACCACTTCCCTGCCTCTCTGTTATATAAGATATTATATAATAGCCTATTGTACAAGGTAATATATATGGCAAAAAGTACAGAGCTAAAGCTGTAGGACAGAAATCCATTCTTACCAGAGTCAGGAAAACTGAAATTATGATACCAAGAGCCTGGCAGTCTTCCCATGCTGCAACCATTTCCTTCTAACTCTGCAGGATCATTGAGCTCCTGATGTCCCTCTTGTGGGTAGATTGGGGCAGAGTGCTGTGGCCTTCAGCACTTAAAGGATTTCCAGCACACATCTTATGGGAAGGAGAAGGAAAATACTTCAGAAAATGAGGTTGTTGATTTCATCACAGACAAGATGCTGTACTTGGAATATCATTGCAAAATGACTCTGAGTCGTTTTTAACTTGCCTAAAAATGAGATGCAATGATTTTCTGTCTTCCCTTTTCTTGTATGAGGAGGCAATAAAATTGTACTATCCAAAGGTATCTTTGCCAGGGCTGGGTATTTGGCTGCCACCATAACCAACAAGGAACAACATTCTTTCAGTATGGTTACATATATTTTTAACACCAAGGTCATTCTTTATGGACTTAGCTTAGTTCTGTTTCATGATCACAAGATATATCCCTATCCCTGATGACCATCTTTCAAGGAACATGGATCATAAGGAAGATCAGGTGAAAGAGAAAGGAAGGTTCCACAACAGGGGTGTGCTAGAGCTAGTTTGAACTTGCTTAGAGGGTTGATGGTTAAATTTTCATTATGAACATTAACACCTCAGAAATTGACAAATTCTACAAATCAGGACTTGATTCATTATTTTGTTGCTTGTCTAGATGTAAGAAAGTGACAAAATAAGTATTAACAATGCAGATTACATTTTTAAATGTGTCATGTGTGCATTCTTTTCTTGGAGAACCAAATGTTAAACATTTACCTGCACACTACTGGTCAGTACTATTTCATCTTCTTTGGTATTTCGATGGCTCTTTAAGCTCAATAAGGCAAATATTCTCTCTAAAAGTGTGGATCAAAATACATCCATGCTTTCTCAACAAAGATGCCTTTGTGCTCAGGTCCTCCCATAATCCTCTTTGGTTACTCTACTCACCATATGGGGATCCTTCTTCTAGTTCTCTTGACACTTTCTTGGTACCAGTGGAAGCCACGGGCTGTCTATTAGACCTCAATGTTTCCATATAACCAGTCAAATTTCTCTTTGATGAAATTCCTAATAACATTTCCCTTGCATAATATCACTGTGGTTTTTCGGTGATGTCTGGTTCTTCATTACCCTATCTGAGGTTTTCTTAGCAAGAATCCTAAAGTGATTTGCCCTTTTTTTCACCAGCTCATTTTACAGAGGAGAAAACTGAGGCAAACAGGTTTAAGGGACTTGCCTACACAACTAATAAATGTCTAAAGTCACATTTGAACTCAGATTCTCCTGACTCAAGACTTGTGCTCTATCCACTTGCATAATATTTAATTGGTAATGTATTGATCTGGCTTCCTCATACCACAGTGTCCTTCTCTGTTGGTTTTTGGGTGACCTTGAAGTTTAAGTCTTGACCCTCACTAATAGAAAAAAAAACAAATTACTAGCTGGTGATTCAAAAATGATCTTCCTTACGAGTGGTTGGTACATTATCATATGAGGGATCACTAAAGAGACTGGCTGTTGGCCAATATTCCAGAATGTATACATCCAAGTAGCTGTTTTTTACTATAAATGAGTCATTTTTGGAGGCTCTGTCCTTAGCCCAATGATGCTGCTGTTCTAAACATCTATGCAACTTTTCTTTGGCATTACCTTTAGAGTCTAGAACTTATTTACTCAAGTAGTATTCTCAATGGTGGTAAATCTTATAGGATGATAGATTTAGAGATGGAAGGGATCTTAGAGTCTATTTAGTCAGACTCTTACATATGAGAAAGATGAGGTCCAGAGAGGTTACCGGATTTGCCCAAAGTCACACAGGTAAATGGAGCTCAATTCAAATCCAAGTCACCTGATGACAAAAAGCATTGCTCTTTTTATTATACCATCGTTTCTCTTTTTTTCATTTTTTGAAGCTGGATTGTATTTACGGATTCAGCCAGAAGTTATTCAAGGCCAAGTCTGGTGAATAAAGTGGGTGATAAGTGGAGTAATTCTGGTCAAGGTGACAAATGTGGTTTGAGTATGAAGCAATGAGAACAATTTCTTTTATCACCTGTAACCTGGCTTCAAAGTCATTTCCCAAAAAAGAGAACCAAAAAGGCAGTAAGTGCCCACACAATAAGTGAATGGTTTCCCAGAATGATTACTTTGATGGGACAACATTCATTTGGATTATAAGTTCTTGGATGTGATTGCACATGTATAACGTATTTCTGATTGCCATCTCAGGGAGGTAAGAGGGGATAGAATTTGGAACTCAAAACTTTAAAAAAAATTTTAAAAATTGCTTTATTATGTAATTGGGGAAAAATAAAATATTGTATATTAGAAATTTTTAAAAATAAAATACATTCCCTATCATCTTGAAAGGGTGTTGTGAAGATCACATGGGATAGTATATGAAAAAAATAAAACTGCAAATATTCAGTAAATATTTTTGGAAGTAGCATATGAATGATTGAGTAGTGGAGGCTATGGGCATGATCCAAGGGGACGAGAGAGAAGCTATGGGTCCCATTACTTGGATATTACTTGGAGTTCCCTTTATCTTTACATTTCTGTCACAGTTCTACTCTATACAACTGATGAAGGAGGACATGTGTTTTCAGTGAGACACACACCTACAGATCACAAAAAGTTACATTTGCAAGCATCAATAAAAGCTGTGTTTTTTAGAGAAAAGGGAAAAGAAATTGGTAAACCAAGAGGAGGTGTGATATAACAGAAAGCAACTCTCCAGCTGTCTCCTCTAGGCTATACTGGCATTAGCCTTCAGAACAGTGCATGAGCTTGTGTCTGTCCTTGATTCTCGAAGAGGACCATGGCATCAAGATGAGGACATGACTTGCAGTTGACTTTGATTTGAATGAGGGAGGGCTGTTCAAGGACACCAACCTCATTTTCTTCTCCTGAGTCATCTGGGTTCAGTGGTATGATATTCATCAAGATGACTGGAGATGGCCCAAGATGCAATGGGAGACCCTGGCCATTTCACCCTTAGGTCTTATCACAATCTTACTTTGAGAAATGTGTGTTCGTCCTTCATTGCCGAAGAAGACCATGCCATCAGAGAAATGATAACATGACTTGTACTTGACTTTGCTGAAATACCTGTTCAATGAATAAGCTTAAGTTATTCAAGGGATGGCCTCTTTAATCCAAAAAAAAAAAAAAAATCAAACTGGGAAAGAAAGACCCTCAGGATTCCTGGGTAAAAGAGAAACAAATTACTATTTAGTAGTGCTGGGGCACCAACCTACTGGCAGGTGGTCTCCTGAAGACTGTCAGAAGCTTAGTGTTTGGGGGTAAAAAGCTACACACCGATGTAGACCATGAGCTTAACTGGTTCTTTCTATTTAAGGACCCACTTTCCAAACTCAAAGACCAATCTGCAAAATTTGATCCAGTTCTTTAAGACACAATTTCTGCATCCCTGAATCTCCCTTCTCAGTCAAGTTTATGTTTAATCTCTCTCCCCTAACAGTCCCACTCCCTGGGCCAAGAGAAGACTGTGGAAAAATTGAGTGAGAATCTTTTACCATCTCCTTTTATCTGATCTCTATCTGCATAACTGAATACCTGAATTGTCATCTCCTTTTCCATCTGTTCCTAATCAGGTCTGATTCACTCAGAACCAACCAGTCTCCCAGAATTGGAGTTTTTAGAGGTTTCAATACACCTTGGCAAATCTGGCAGCTGCCTTCATGTGTTCCATGCCCTCAATGCTCCACCTTCTGCTCTCCTGCCAAAATCAAGCTGGTCAAGTGTTGTTACTCTCTAAGTGATTGGTCTTCATGCTTGTCTCCAAAGAAGAGATAAGAAAATGCATCATTTTTCCTTCTTTACCAAGGTTAGGCGTCAGTAGAAAGTTTGGGTGTGGAATACAGTACAGAGCATTTTCAGGTTCAATCAACATGTTGTTTCATTTTGCTGAAATGCTTTTTTTTCTTTTTCTTTTTTATTCTTTGTTATGAGGGGATGGGCTTTACCAGGTAGGGGCAGGGAAGATATATCTTTTTTAAAAAGGTGATGAAAATTGAACTTGAAAGGCTTCAATATATTTTCTAAAAATAAAGCGATTTGTCTTAACTATGCTATTTTGATTCCTGTTATTTCTGCAAATGGAAAAGTAAATAGCAGGCGCCTCTGCTGTTCTGCTTTTATTTTCAGTTACCAAGTATTTTTTCCCTCCTTCTTATTTCCAGTCACGCCAGAGAGAGACAGACAGGCAGGCACAGAGACACAGAGAGAGGGAGAGACAAAGAGAGAGGGAGAAACAGAGAGGAAAAGAGAGAGGAAAAAGAGAGAGAAGGAAAGGGAGGAAAGGAGGGAGGAAACACAACTATATTATGTCATGAGCAGACTCAAAAAAACGAATTTCCAAAAATGTGTTTCTCAGTCTACTTGTTGGTCTAGCACATTTCTGCCATGAAGTAAGCAGCTTTCTTATTCACAAATCTTCTGGTATCATGGTTTATCATTGAATTAAGAGCTTTTAAATCTCTCGGAACTATTTATTTGAAAAAAATATTGATCTCATAGTATAAATTATTCTCTTAATTCTTTTAACTTTACTCTGTCTCAATCCATACAAGTCTTTCTAGATATCTTTGAGACCCTCTCTATTCACCATTTCATTTCTAACCTTGCAGGTAAAGATTAAACAGGAAATTCTGGATAACTCAGAACCAAAGGATATATGTCGCTTCATTTCCAACTTCACCAAGGCTAAGAGATAACCCTGAACATATTCTAGGCTACCCACAGTCACTCCAGCAGGGACATCCAATATTGTTATATCTTGAAAAAGTGATGATTCTTGATCCTTACATGGTGACATCTAAGTTGCAGAGTGGTAACTAGGAACAAGTTGTGCCCCGTGGACTTAATACAAATTCACTTTCTCAGATCCGAAAGCAATGAGACCTCCAAATGTATGTTTGTCTGTTCACATTATTTAAATAATCCTTTATCTGAAATTTACATAGAATATGTTAAAATACTACTTCAATATTTTCCAAGATCCTATAGGGCCTCAATTTATCCTTGCATTTATACAACTGCGAGTCAAAGGGATATATTTTTTAAAGACTAGGGTAAAAGTCATTGTCTCCATTAGGTGCCTGGAGAAGACCAGTACCGAATTCAATGCATCAGCTTTGTCATAAACCAAGGGAGAGGGATAAGAAAAGGAAGTGCCTGTGGATTCTCTCTGAAAGAAAACTTCTTATTAGTGACTTAAAAACACTGAATGGGAAATCGTAATAGCTCTTTCTCTATCTCCATTTTTCAGGGGCATTTTCAGGAAGGGTGAATTGTGAAAAGTCAGAACTACCTGGTCTCTCTAAGCAGACATCTTTTCCCTCTATGGATGCTCCTCTTTCCAGGCCACCACAAATATTTATTCTCCCTAAAAACTAAAAAAAAAATTGTAATCATTCTATAGAATGTTTTACATGATTGCATATGTATAACCTATATTGGCTTGCTTAATGTCTCAGGACAGGAAAAAAGGAGGAAGGGAAGGAAAGAATTTGAAACTCAAAACATTTTCAAAAGTTTAAAACTTGTTTAATATGTAATTGGAGGAAAAAGAAAATATTATATTAAAAAAATCATTCCACAAGCATGATTTCCCTGCTACTATACTAAGAGTAACCAATAAAAATTCTCTATAAAGGTTCCTAAAACTCCTGTGGCACCCTTCCATTTCCATCACCAGCAATCAGAGCTGAAGAGAATGATGGATCTCATTTTGTTTTATTACTGGTATCAGTCTTTGCAGAAGAAACGCAAGCCACATAAACCCAAAATATTCTCGGAGGGACATATAAGGATTTGTTAAACATTGCCACTGAAAGGACTTTTTCTTTCATTAATTGATGTGGCTTCATCCTAAATGCCAATGTGATCCAATAGGTACTTTGCACCACCTCTCTCTCTCTCTCTTTTCTCTTACATCTAAAGACCTGCAAGCCAAAAAGGAGAAAACAGGGATCTCTTTAAACAAATATTCTGCCTACAAAGAAAGGCCTTTGACTGAGTACCACATCCACCTTCCTCATCTTAGAAGGATTGGCAGGCTATACATAGATATACATCTACACACATATATGCATTATTCAAATATATATGTATATGTGTATGTATGTATAACTTGTATAAACACAAATACAAAAGAATAAACCAGTGGCAGATTAAGGAATTCTACTGCTATAACTACTGTCTCTCCAATCTCTCTTTGTTTCTGTATTCATATATACTCATATATGTAGATACGTGTATATATATGTATGTATATATGCATAAACATAAATCCAACCATAGTAAAAGAAACTATATGTGTATTATGTATACATCTACACTCAAACCAAACTTAGAATTATGTGTTGGTGGAACGAAAGGATAGAGGAAATGAATGTGTAGGTATATACATGCTTTGTTACTTGCAGCTCTTAGAATGCAACATTGGTGGATCAGTGTTGAACTGAGGCCCTCTGGGGTCAAAAGTATTGGTCTTCAAGCCATTAAAACCTAAAATTACACTAAGACTTTAGGGACAACTTCTATAGTTTTATTGTAAATAACGTAATATGTGTATGCATGTACATACACACACACACACACACACACACACATTCCTGATCTTGAAATTCTGTATTGGAGAGGTGAGGGAAAATGTGTGTACAGATGGATATATAGATTTATGTGAATATATGTAGATATGCATACATTTACAAATATATGTGTGAATATGCACACAAATCTGTACATATACATATACATATATGTATGCTTGTATGTATATAGCCAAAAGACAAGAAGGAAATATTCATAGCATTCAAATCATTTCTTTGAAATTTACACAGATATTAAAAGTCAACAAAACTAATAACTTAAATGAGTGCTTACAAAAATATAAAATGTGTAGATTATTAAATAACCTTATATCTGCAATTTACATAGAAAATATTGAAATACTACTTCTTCAGTATTTCCAAAGATGCTACAGGACCTCAATTCATTCTTGCATTTATAGAGTGCAAGTGAAAGGGATATATTTTTTGAAGGCTTGAGTAAAAGAGATTGGCTCCATAAGCCCACCTTAGCCCTATTCCATACTATACATACACACATATATATGCATATATACCTGCAAATATACATATATATACATATTTCTTGCTTGTTATTCTATAAATGCAAGGATGAGTTGAGGTATTATAGGGTCTTTACAAATATTGAACTAAGAATTAGTGTTTATGTCTATGTAAATTTTTTTAAAGTACCTTTTAAAAAGCTACAAATAATTTCTTCTTGTCTCTTAGATCTCATGTTATCTTTTTAATTATCAGTACACACAGTAGTTTATGGATTACTACCCAGGGTTGACCTCCTACCACAAAGTCCCAGAACAGACTGATCTTTCTACATGTTTCACTTATAATTGAATTGTCAATGATTGCTAGAATATCTACTTAGAGTTGTACTTCTAGGTGCAAACATCAGTGACTCGGACCCAAAGGAAAACCCAAAAAGTCACTGAAGGAAGAGATCTCAGATACTGTAATAGTGGGCATTTATCAAAGTCCACAATTTGGTACATATGTACCATCTACCAAATCAAATAATCTACAAACTGAAAAATAAAATAAATATACTTTCCCAAAGTCCACAATTTGGCACAAATGTGCCACCTATGAAATTAGTCTCCAAACTAAAAAAAAATTTTTTTAAACTCTTCCCCAAAACATTAGGGGGAAAAGATTACTATCAAATCACAAGCAAGTTAAATTCTTTCAGCTCTAAAATCTATGTTCTATTCTAATGTTTCTTTCCATCAATGTGGATTATCAAGAATTGGTTCTACAAATCAATAGAGGAAACCAATGTCAGTTTTTAGGGTTGTTGTGTCAATAATTTTTCAGTAGAAGATAGTTTGGATGTATCATTCAAATAGATAAATATTAATGCTGCAAAAAGAAAAGAAAAATCAAGAAAAAATTTATACAATTTGCCTTAAGCTATTCTTTCTACCATTATGTATAAATGGATTCTCTGTAATATTCTTCTGCGTTTTGCTATATTGACATAAAATCTTCCCCATGGCTTCACAAATACTTAAGTTTGACATTTCCTTCTCACTGTATTTCCACAATAATATGTAGCAACATGTTTCTTTTCAAAGTACTTTGAATAGTAGTTCTCCCCATATTTGAGAACACCAGGAATGTTTGGAAAAAAAAGATTTGTCTAAAGAGAGACAATCCTTCAATAAACATTTACTTTCACAGTAGATAGAAGAGAAAATTCTAAGAATTTAGATTTAATGTCTCTTCTACCACATTATCTGAGTTGAAAATCTAACTTGTGTCACCCACAACAAAAGAAAACAAAATACTTGTGTAAAAAGAACCATGATTTGCCTAGATGTTGGAAGATGAGGCAAAAATGACCTGCTCCGTAGAGCTTTTGGACCCTGGTTTTAGTCTTGTTTCCTAGCCGATTTGTATAGCAACCAGGAATATTTTAAAAGTTGAGGAGAGTGACTTAGCCATAGTTCCATCCAGGTACTTTGTAGTTTTACTAAACAGAGTTCCCAGACTGGTTTGAAGAGGGTTCAGGCTGCTAATGCAGCGAAATGAAAAGAGATCAAAGGAAATTTTGAACCAACGCAGAGTCAAAAGTTTAGACAAAGAGACATCCAAAAAGCCATAATAGAAAGGGCAGTTTTTAAAATATCTAAGGGTTTCTCTATGAGACTGGTTGGGTGCAAATGGCTGGAATCTACATCCCAAAAGACCCAAAGAGAAAACTCAAGGACCGGTAGCCTCCTCCCCATAAGGACAAAAACCACATAGCACCTATAATTCCAGAAATGTCAGAGATAATAGATGAAGACCAGAAGACAGTAACAGAAAATAGCAGCAGGAGAGATGCTTAGCAGAAAACAGTACAACAGAAGACCCCAACTCAGTGGGATAAGTGGCCTATTATAGCACGACAACAGAGAGTTGTTGTTCTGGACACGCAATCTACCCTATGGTTGTGTCACAGTCGGACACACTGTAATTTGATTCTAACACAGGGACGTCATTTCTGTCTTCTTTGAGAACAAAGGATGACAATTAATTAACAATATATGTCCTTCCATGTATGTCTATAAAATGCCTTTGTTTGTAATGTGCATTTTCTTCCCCTTTTTGTGACAGGCTAATGTCTGTGTCTATAAGAGGTAGGGAAGGATCATTCTTGTCAGGTATTTTGGTAAGCTACTTGACTAAATGCTTTTTGCTTTGAAGGAATGTAGGCTCTGCTTAATCCAATAACTGCACTCTAGTGAAGGAAGGCTTATGATCTATGAATGGAAAATGGATGGACTCCTTTGGTGAAGGCCCAGGTGCTCATTTCAAATAAGGTTGATATGAATTCACTTAGACATCGGTCTAGAAATTGAATGATTTTGTTGGTTGGAGGGATGGGGAGGCAAGTGTTTTAAGAGTCTCTTAAGAAAATTTTCTTATGCTATGTTACCCTTAGACTTTCACTGTATCATTAGAATCTACCAGCAAAAGGGAAGATTTATTTGTTCACATCAAACTTACCTATAAAGACCAAGATTCAGTCTTATATGGAACTATTGATCAGGAGACCAGTACAATGGTTAACATGCCAGACTTGGGTCAACAAGACCTGAATTCAAATCCTACCTCTTTAAACTTACTAGCTTTGCAACAAGTTATTTCATCCCCTTGGACACTGGGAAACACTATAGGCTTATCTTCTATGTTATAAATGGGAAAAAACACATATTTTTGATTAATGAATACAATTGGAAGAGACTTAGAGAGGTTATCAAGTCTTTTCCCTTGTTTCCATGGAGTACTTAACTATAAAGTTTACTTCAACACAATAAAGCTTCCTTAAACCATTACTTTCTCTTCACCATCAGGTTGAAATTTGTCTTAATGTTGATAGGTAGATAAAAATTTTTTGTTTTCACTGTCTGGAAAAAAATATTAATTGAATGAGCAATAGACTTGCTCTATATGGAGCAGGCATTGTTTATAGGCTTTAAAAGAAGACGTTTTCAAGCACCTACTGATCCCTGAACCTTTCTCATCATTCATACTACCCTCTGACCACGTCTCAAGTTAGAAGCATCCATTTACCTACAAGCAATTGATGAGGTCATTATAAACAGCTCAGACCACAGAAACATTTCATTTATCAACAGTAGTACAATCACGAAAGTTTCAGGTTGCTATGTATACTTGAAAATAATTGTACTCTACTTCTTAAAATAGTCGATAATTCAGATATTTCAATAATTCAGACAGGCCCCATTCCCATTAGGACAACTCAGTAAAGTTTTATTACTCGCTATGGTGTAATGGAAAGAGCATTGAAGTACAAGTACAAGAATGAATGTCCTGTTTCTGGCTCTGGCCCAAATAAGCTATGTGATTGTGGGCAAGAAATTTCACTTTTCTGGGCCTTGGCTTCCTCATCAGTAAAATGAAGGAATTGGACCAGGCCATTCAAAGGTTTTTGCAGCTAGATAATCTTTGAGGTTCTTCCTAGGTCTAAAAAACTTCCTCAAACCTGTGACTTTAAGAGACTCAAATTGATAACTTGATCTACTTTGAGGCTATTTTTTGTCTTTTAAACAGTATTTTTCCCCAAATACATGTAAAGACAACTTTTGACATTCTTTTTTTTAATAAAATTTTGAGTTCCAAATATTTTCTCTTCCTTCAACCTCCCTAACATGGTAAGCAATTTAATATAGATTATATGTGTAATTTGGGGACTATTCTTGAAAAGTTTTAGAGATCTGAAGGAAAAAGTTCTACTTTGTTTCTTCATATTCATCTTTTTTCTCCAATTTTTCTTCTAAAACATTGATTTTAAAGTGTATCTGTTGTAGAAAAGATTTGATATTCAATATTCACAGTACCTGCCAGGGAGCAAATGCTTAATAAATTCTTATCAATTGATTATACCTGCCATTGTGAGGGATTTTTTTTAGTTACCATTTCATGCTACCACGTTTGTATGGTTAATAAATGTATCCTTTAGGAGTGTATGTGTTTGTGTGTTTATTTAATTGTGTTTATTTGTGTATGGTATGTCCGTGTGTCTTACCTCCTCATTTCCCACCTGGCATTTTCCATCATGCCTCAGGAATTTTTTCATTCTGCAAGATCACATTAGCCCTGAAATTCATACCTCGTCAACATCCTCTGCCTCTGGAGCTCCTCTGATGGGAGAATGAAAAGCTCCTCCCAGAATCTCTGTTTAAAGAGTTACAGTTGCTCAAGCAGGTCATCTCTTCCATGCCCTGCTCCACCCCTCTGATCCCCTCTGGATTTCACCATCAGGTACCTTCCTCCTTTTCCAGTCTTTCGTCTTCCTTTGGTTTATTGTCTTCCCCCATTATATGGTAAGGTCCTGGAGCACAGGAACCGCTTTTCTTTCTGTATTTGTATTCTCTGCACTTAGCACACTACCTAGCACAGGGTATAAATACTTATTGACTGACATGCTAATTTCATTAAAATTCTACCTCTATCACGATGGGACAAGATACTGAGAGGTGGTTTGATGTAATGGAAAGACCACTGGATTTGGAGTCAGCACCTGCTGTCGTGCAGTCATTTCAGTCATGTCTGACACTTCCTGACCCCATTTGGGGTTTTCTTGGCAAAGATACTACAGTGGTTTGCTATTTTCTTCTCCAGCTCTTTTTGCAGATGAGAAAACTGAGACAAACAAGGTGAAGTGACTTGTCCAGGGTCACCCAGCTCATAAATGTCTGACTCAGGTCTTCCTGACTCCAGGACTGGCATTTTATCCATTGTACCTCCTCATGCCCAGAAAGTCTATAAATATCAGCTATTATTAATACTTTATAAATGTTAAAGCACTATCCAAGATTGTAACATCATAATTATTATTATTTTATCATTGCCCATGGCCCAATCTGATTCTACAAATCTACACACCCAAAGCAGAGGGTACCACCAACTACCTACCTCCTCCCTAGCAGTGATATGGCTTCTTTCATTATGTTGTCTCCTCCTTCTCTTGGAATCCCTAACTCCCTTCAAGACCCAGATCAAATGTTACCATCTACTTTACATATTCTATTTACTTATTTGTAACATTAACTTCTGTTAGGTAGTTGGTCTGTCACCTAGTAGGGGAGAGAGAAATACAGGAAAGCAGTTTGAGTTAGCTCAGTATGTAATATCTAAGTTAATTACCAAACTATGACTATGCCTTACTCTAGATACTCCTCCTTGTCTATCATGCCTTCTGAGATGAGCTACTTTTTAGCAGGCTGTGGGACCAGTAAATAGAGTGCTGGGTTTAGAATCAGGAAAACTTGAGTTCAAATCCAGCCTTAGTCACTTACTAAGGGTGTGACCTTGGGCAAATCATCTAAATCTCCGTCTGCTTTGATTTCCTCAATTCTAAAATGAGGATAATAGTAGCACCTACCTCCCAAGACTGGTGTAAGGATAAAGTAAGGTAATATTTGTAAAGTACTCAGCACAGTGCCTGGTATAGAGCAGGCTTTGTTGGTAGTGGTAGTAGTAGTAGTAGCAGTTATAGTAGTAGTAACAGTCATAGTAATAATAGAAATAGTATTCTAGCCCTAGAGGGGCCAACTCATGGTTGCAGGAAGCCTCAGAGCCTAAGCCTTCCCTGCTCTGACTACACCATCTTGCTGCAAAGACCTCTTTCCTCTTTGTCATTTCCCCATCTTGGGGACACTGAAAGCAACTCCATCTGTCTTAGGCTCTAAGATTCCCTGAGGCTTTGGGTTTAAAAGATGAAATATTGATAAAATATTAAAATATGGAAATTACCATAATTCGATTTTTTCGATAGCTGCCACCCGTTGGAATAATTCATTCTCAGTTCTCTTCCCTTGGCAACCACAAATTTAGATACATAGCATAGAGGTTCCTAAATATTTAATGGATCAATAATAAAATGAAAATAAAAACTTGCACATTTCTGGCCACCTGAACAGAGATATCATTACTGACTTTACCTTTGGTGATATCTTTCTTCTTGTGTCCTCTGAGTGGAAAGAAGGCAGGAAAAATTTATTAGGCACCTTCAATGTGCCAAGAACTGTGCATTACAAATATTATTTCATCTTATCCTATCTTCACAACAACCCTGGGAAGTGAGTGATGTTATTATCCTCATTTTACAGTTGATAGAGGTGAAGTGACTTACTCAGGGTCACACAGCTAGTTAGCTTTGGAAATGAAATTTGAACTCAGGCCTTTCTGACTTCAGGTCTGGTGCTCTATCCAGTGGGACACCACCTGTCTCATAAGTTCTGAGAGAAATGATTATTAAATAATCAATTATTGGGGAGATCCAAAGGTTATTTGTTTCCTTTTTCTTATTTCCTCAAAGTTTAGTCTTTTGACCTTGGCCCAAAATTAATCTCACCTACACTAGACTATCTTACATAGGTGGGGCTGTTGCTCTACCCAACTAGAAACACTTTACAAAGAATTTAATCAGGGATAAATTTCAGCCTATTGTGCTCTACTTGGGTTTGGGGTGGTGGGGTAGATAATTTGTCTGGATTGCCTAATAAGCTAATTAATTCAAACTAATAAATCCTACAGGTCTGACTGGCTATTCTGTCAGGAAGAGAGATAAAGGTTTTGCTAGGGCAGGCTGTACTTGGGCTGGAGAGAAACTGCCAGGGGTAGTGATTTGAGACTAGGGAGAAGTGTGATTTTTAGAGAGAAATGTGATTTTAGAATTGGGGTCCAAGCACAGGCACCCAAGCACCCCATCAGCTCCATGAGGGGTCTTTGGTTTATGAGAGATGACCAAATGACCACCTTTTTTTTTTTTTTTTTTTTTTACTAATTACTCACTAGCAATAGTTAACAAGATGATTAAGTACCCAGAAACTATGTCTCTTGAACTTCTTATACATCACGGTTCCCTAGGACTTAGGAGATTCAAAAAAGGATTTAACAAGGGAAGAGATTTCACTCTCCCTTTTTAGGGATAAAGGAATACAAGGAGAGAAAAACAATTCTCCCCAGCTCACCAGGGCCAGACGTAGGACGCAAAGTACCTCACAGTCTTCAATAGACTCTAGGAGAAGAGAGTATTCCTATGAAAATCAGATTTGTGCTTCAGCTTAGTGATTTTTGTGTCTTAACCTCCAGAGATTTTAATTCCAAATAAGAGAGGTGTTGTCCTTCGTCATAAAAGGATCAGCTGAATGCCAGGCACAATCCCTTTACCAGCAGCAAAAGCTCAAAATCTACTATGCCTAGTTCCATTTGTGAATTACCCTGGTAAAATAAAGCAAAATTCTGTGACTCTCCCACCGTTCTCTCCATCATATCTGTACAAGTTATCCTGCCTTCTTCCTACGGAATGTAGCAATAAACATCAACTTAGGAAAAGTTAAATAAATGATGGTACATGAATGTACGGATGTATTACCATGCATCATAAGAAATTGTGAATATGAAGAATTCAGAGAAGCATGGTAAGATATGGACTGATGAAGAGTGAAGTGTACAGAACCAGGAAACCAATATATACCCCAAACTGAAGGAATGTAAATGGAATAAAATGGAAACTATACAATGTGTAATTATAATGACCAATCTGGGCCCCACAGGAAAAATGAGAATCTGTACCTCTCCCTCTTCTTTGCAGAGGTGGGGCCTGCCAGTGTGGAAAATACACCCTAAGATTCAGTTAATGTTGGTCACTTTTTCTATACTGCTTTAGTTTTCTTTTTAAAAAACTTTTTGTTACACAGCATGGCTCTCTGAATAGAGGAGGGGGAAGGAAATGAAAATGATGACAAGTCATCATAAAAATGTAATTTGTTAAACAGAAGAAGGAAGGAGGAAATGGGGAAGATGGAAGGAAAGAAGGAAGGAAGGAAGGAAGGAGGAAAGGAACTGCTTTCATTTTTGGATTTATCTCCCTAGCACTTAATGCAATACCTAACACATACTAGACAATGAGCAAATGTTTATTGAATTGAAGTAAATTGATTGAATCAGATTATTGACCCTTAAATAGTCTCTTTCCCAAGCACAGAAAGAAATAAATTAGGAAAATGAAAACCTTGGTAAATGTGATCAACTCTAAGTCACATTTGCTAGCCAAATGAATTTCTGCAGCTTTAAGATTTTTGAAAACTACCAGGAAAATGTCATGTAAGAATTTAAAGCTTCTGATTTTTTGCTTCCTTTGAGCGAGCCATCACACCAAAATATCATCTACTAAAAAATGTTGCTGATAGGGTTGTCACTTTAACGATGGCTGTAAGAGAGACTTGTGCTATATGAGAACAAATTATTTGGGGAAACTTCAGCTTCCGACCAGTTCCAACCAAGTGGAAATTGAAGATCCATAATGATAATAATAGCTTACATTTATGTAGTGCCTTAAGGTTTATAAAGTATTTTCCTCGCAACAACTCGCTGTTGTAGACCAGAATGTTAGTCAAACTCAGGTAACTTGGGTTAACCTCCCTCCCCCATTACCACACCATCAACCATAATTGTTTTAAGCCCAGAACCGGTGGACTAGACTTGGGGGGGGTTGAGTTAACTTTTCTACCATTTGTGTTGATCTAGGGGCCAGCTGTGGGTCAAGGAAGATATAAAAATAGTTGGAGGACTTTCTAGGGGGAATTCCTGAGAACCCAGGGAACATCTTTGCTGATGGTACTTACCAGCTTTTATCTGCCTATGGACAGTTTTTTTGTTTTGTTTTACCACTTTGGGACTTCTTTTACCTGGATGTAATTAAATACATTTTTATTAAAGGAATTGTTTTTCTGAATCTTTAAGCTCCAAGTGATCCATTGCACTAGACATAGATCCATGATTGGAGTTAGCTGGCATGGTTATTACTATCATATTTAGTTTACAGATGAGGAAGCAAAAGCTCCTAGTTTTCAGGTGGCTTGCCCATGATGATAACGCTGGGATGTACCAAATGCAAGATTTGAAACCAAATCTTGATTTCAAATGTGGTGTTGTTTAAGACTTTTTATTGAGCTTTCCCATGGGTGATTGTAGGTATGAGCAGCCTGAGTATTTGTGACTTCTTGGAAAGGCCTCTACTGGATTGGCTTAAAGTGTTGGGGAAGGCAATTGGGATGGGAGGAGGGGAAAGTAAGAAGGGGAAAATTCATAGATAGTATCTCTGAAAAGTAGTAGGTAAGAGGCAGCTGGGTGTCATAGTGCCCCTAGAGTCAGAAGGACCTGAGTTCAAACTGGCCTCAGACATTCACTAGCTTTGTGACCCTGGGCATGTCATTCAACCCTGATTGCCTCTCCAAAAGAAAATTAGTGGATAAACATGCGTTCTAGTCCCATCTAAACCACTTGGTTAGCCTTAACCTGATCCTCTATATTCTGGCTCCAAATTTACCTTTTCTGGTTTTATCTCATATTATATTCCTTTATGGAAGCTGTATCCCAACAAAACTATAATATTTATCATTCCAAAACATGCCCTAGCATGCTTTCTATCCTCCTTGCCTTTGCTCAAGTCATTATCTATGTCTTGGACCCTCCTCCTTCTCTTTCTGTTGAAATCTCACCTGTCCTATAAGTCCAAAGTCAGATGCTCAAGTAAGATCTTCTCCATGAACTCTTCCCTTACCTCCCCAGTAAGTAGAATGTAAGGCCCTTCTATTTTTGTTTTTGCACCCTACCTCCCACCACAATGAATGCCCCATAATAGGTGCTTCATGAGTATTTGTTAAATTGTATTTAAAGGTTTCTCTCTCCTTAGATCTTTCATATAGTACTTATCATGTCCTTTTTTTTTCATTATGCTTGTTTGTGTCTCTGAATGTTCTATTTCTAGATAAAATCCTTCAGGGCAAAGACCTATCTTATTATCTTTCTATCTCCCTCAGCACCAGGCACAATGATCTACATAGTGTACTTAATAAATAAATGTTAAGTGAATTAACAGATTACAGTTGAGCAGGTTGTAGTTTCTCGAGGCCTCACTTTCCTAATCTGCAAAATGAGAGAATTAGATTAGCCAGCTTCTGAGGACCCTTCTAGCTTTAATTTGTTATGATTCTATGGATATTACTCAATTTACATGCTTGGGAACAGAGAGTTTTCTACTAAAAGGAAAAATCAATTCGAACGGCTTTTCTTTTTGATGGACAGAATGATACAACAAGCACATTTAACTATTTTCCTTAAAGGGGGGAAAATAAGATAATTCATCTTCTGTGTGTTCTGCCCTGTAGGCAGTAAGACGCCTCTGCTGTCTCTGCATCCCCTGCCCACGAGGACTGGTGTCGTAACATTCCATATGTTTTGGGTTCCTCCAGTACACACCAGCATCTGCACAGCCATTTGACACAAACTAGCTTGTGTTTCCATGCTAAATATCATTTGGTCTGCTAGACTGCTACAGAGAGCAGTCTTGCACACCTATGACTATCCGTCAGCATTACCTGCTTTCTCCAAGATCCCATGTCTGAAAGCTTTTGGTACCAAACACTATTTTCCTTCTTTTGTGTATGAAATATATAAAGTCAAGAATAGGGAAAGAGCCACTTAGGCAAATTTTAAAAATGGTTCTCAGCATAATTTTGTATTAGGAAGCATTGCAGTGAAGGTCATTCTCCTACACAGTCAGGCTCTGTCTGCCTGGTAATAGAGAGCACCAAGTAGTCTCAAACCTAAGAGGAGAAAAGAGAATTATTTCCAACCTCCTAGACCTCCTGGAATCATTGGATATTATAGGTGAGAAGGACCTAAGAGGTCATCTAGTACCACTATTTCCCTTTACTGACGGGGAAAAAGAATCTCTGAGAGCTTACATAGTTTACTAAAAAGTCCCATAACAAATATGTGACTAAGGCAGAATGAGACCCCTAGGTCTAATGTTCTCTCTACTGACCTCAGAAGTTTTAAAAACTGCTTCCAGTTCTGTTATTTCAAGTTAAACTACTGAAAATGTATTTTATTCTGTAAGGGGACATGAAACTCTGCCATGGTGGCAGGAATATAGGACAATGTTGCCAGCTCTAACCTTTGCCTCCCAGTGTTTAAGGGTCTCTTTGAGGATTTTCACAACTTTAATGCAACCTGAGTGACCTATGTTCTGTCAGCTACTCTAATTTATCCAGGTATAAGATCTGGAGCATTTTCCATTGGGGTGGGAGAAAAGAATACACATTGAAAAGAAAAAGAGCTGATACTCAGAACCACAAGAAGAGCCCTTTCATGTACCAGAAGGCTAGGAAATGTGCCTAAGGAAAAAGCTGAAAGTGTATTGGCTAACACTAAAGGCACATTGGACCCTGACAGCCTCACAAAAAAAAAAAGACCCTTTGCTCCAAAGACATACAGGTAAATGTTGAGCAACTATCTCTACAAGAAAAAAAAATGTATTCAGGGCCAACTTTCAAGTTTAATTTCTCCATTACTTTCTTAAGTCTAGAAATCAGGAAAATAAGCAATCAAGCTTTGATTTGTGTTTGCTGATCTCTGAGGTATAAATGCTCACACTGAATATTTTACAACCAGCTCTAGTCCTAGATGGCTCCAATATACTCATGGCCTGGTTAACATAAAAAAAAAATTTGAAAGTGTGTTTATTGTAACCCCAAAGATATGTTTGGGGGCACTGGCAGTCTTGCAAAAGGGCAAAAAACAGAAACAAAATAAATGATTTTTCCTTCAGCCCAGTGAGAAGAAAGTACAGCATCAGATGACAGCAGTGGGGTGGAGAAGCATGAGCTACACTGGCAAATGACCTAGCCCAAGAGAGATGAGAGGTAGAGGGGGAATGGCAGATGTGAAAGAGGAGAGGAACCTCAATGAATAAAGAGGAACAAAGACAAAGAGCCCCGAGGTGACACCAGAGAGACTTTAAGTGATGGAGATGAGAAACAAGACTCAGGCAGTTGCTAGATACAGAACCATGAGAAGTGTTCCAATTGTTGTGTGACCTCTTCTCATCAAGGAGTATGCATTTTCTGGGGAGTATGAAATACCTCATTGGTGGGAGAGTCAGCAAAGGATCATAACCACTTTGTGCACAGGGAGACAAACACTGAGAATAATTTGACTTCTTGATTTTCCATTGTTATTTGACAGTATTGCATGGTCGGTTGCATACATCCCATTGAGGCAGTAAGATCTGGGTTCAATTATGCCCAAAGGGCTATAAAACTGTGCATACCCTTTGACCGAGCAAGACCATTACTAGGTGTGTATCTCAAAGAGATTTTTTAAAAAAGGAAAAGTATCAATATGTAAAAAAATATTTATAGCAGCTCTTCTTGTGGTGGCAAAAAATTGGAAACTGAGGGAACATTCATCAATTGAGGAATGACTGAAGAAGTTGCAGTATAAGTTTGTGATGGAATATTATTGTGCTTTAAGAAATGACAAGCAAGATGCTCTCAGAAAAAAAAAAAAACAGAAAGATTTTCACAAGCTGATGCAAAGTGAAGTGAGAAGAACCAGGACACTGGATGCAGTAACAGCAGCATTGTTTGATAATCAGCTGTGAATGACAGCTCTTCTGCTCAATACAATGATTCAAGACAATTCTGAAGGACTTATGATGAAAAATACTCTCTCCAGAGAAAGAACTGATTGAGTCTAAATGCAGATTAAAACACATTTTTAAAAAATTTTTTCTTTTTCTTTTTCTTTTTTTTTTTGCTTTTTTGCTCTGTTTTCTTTCACAACATGACTAATATGGAAATATGTCTTGCATGACTCCACATATGTAACCTATGTCTAATTGCTTGCCTTCTCAATCAGAGGACAGGGAAGGCAGGAAGAGAATTAGGAACTTGAAATTTAAAATAATAAAACAAATGTTTAAAAAAAGTTTTTACATATAATTGGGAACAAAATAAAATACTAAATTTAAAAAAATTGTAAACACCTGGATTCAAGTCCTGGCTCATATATAATAGCTGCATGACCCTGAGAAAACCATTAGTACCCCCTAAGGATTATCAGAGACAAGCAATTACAGATAAGTTGATCTATATTTTGATATAGGGGGATTTCACACCAAGAGTTCTCTACATGGATGCAATCAGAGAACTAGACCCTCCACATATACTCATCAAGAATATTTACTTGTTAAAAATCTAAGATATATGGAAGTGATTGTAGAACACTGAAAACAAATAATAGCTTTTTTTATAAAAAGAATATTTACTTGTTGGTGCTGCTAGATGACACAGTAAACAGAGCAACCAGCCCTGGAGTCAGGAGGACCTGAGTTCAAAACTGTACTCAGACATTTGATACTTATTAGCTGTGGGACCTTGGGCAAGTCACTCAACCCCAATTGCCTTGCCTTTCCCCCCACAAAAAATTAAAAAAGAATATTTATTTGCTATTCTGTCCTCATGAAATACTTTGCCATTTGATTTGATGATTCTTGCCTGAGTTGCTAGTAAACCATGCAACCTATAGGAGCTTGTATCTATATAATTAGGAATAAATTAAACATCCTATGCTAAACATGAAGTAGTAGGGGTCCGAAGTAAAATAAGATCTGTTACAAAAATTAGCTATAAAGGACATATGAAAAAGACACCATCTGCATCCAGAGAAAGAACTGATAAATAAATGTATAGAATAATTTTGAATATACATTGCCATTTGTGTCTAATGGTAGCCATGGGGAAGGGGGGGGCATAAAAAAAGAAAAGAAAGAAATTTAAATAATAATTTTGTATATCTGAAAGGATTGCAATTTCATGTACAATCATCTTTTCACTGTACTGTTAAGGCAATGCTTATTTTATTCCATAAATTAAAAATTAAATTAAAAAAGAAAGGAAAAATATATGTAAGCATATATATATTCTATAGTTCAATTATATCCTACCTATTTCTAGGTCAAAGGACGTACAAAGTCCTATGGAAATGAGAAGAGTCATATATTAGACAGAGAACAAGGCCCTTTTATGTTTGTTTTGGTCTTTTGCGCTTATATATAATCTGTGTTTGTCCTGATTCCTCCTATTACATTTTAAGCAGCTAAAGAACAAGGACACTGCCTTTTATTTCCTTTGTAAATCTCCATGGTGCCCGGGTATGGAATTCTGAAGACAATAGACTTTCAATAAATGTTGAAAATGAACTAGGTCAGAAGAAGGTATGCTAGTTAGAGTCACAAATCAATCAAGAAAAAGCTTCTACACAGTTCTTATCCTTTAGTGTAAAGTTATTAAACTGAAGGAGACTCTGATGTACTTTTTTTTCATCTTTCACTGCCTTAATTTCTTACATCAGTCTTTTATTTTTCACCCTTGCTTCCTCTGCTCTAAGTGCTGACAAGATCTGCTTTAAAATTCATCCAAAATTCCAACCCTTACACTGTTACATCAGCTTTTTACATTTGATTTTTAGCGTTCAAATATTTTTAGGCTCTTATCACCAATAGTCTGGTCTATTACAATAGTCTCTCCTAATTAGACTCCCTGGAAACTGCCTCTCTCCTTAATCTATCCTCTACACTGCTGACCATGTCAATTTCCAGCTCAGGAAACTGCAGTGGCTCCAAGTTCCTTCTATGATGAAATAGGAACTTCATCAATTTATCATCTAAAACCCTTCAAAATCTGTCTCCAACCTATCTTTCCAGACATTTCGAATTGTTTCCCTTTGCACAGCCTATGTTGCAATTAAACCAGCCTGCTTGCTACTCCCAATATACATTTTATCTCCTGCCTTCAAAAATATAACCCAACCCTGAGTGAATCTCCCTCCCCATAGAACCTTTAGCTTCCTTCAAAACTCAGCTTCAACACATCCTACATGAAGCCTTGCGAGTGCACCTCCTTCCCCTCCATCCCCTTACCCCACCCTCCACCTAGAAATTACTTTGTATAGACTATACATTTACTTAGATATGCCCATGTTATTTCTCCCCAACAGAAGGTAAGATCCATGACAGTAGGGACAATTTTCTCATGCTTTTTGTGTATAACCTGCTTATGTCCCGTTTTCTGCCATTAAATTTTAAACAACTAAAGAACAAATCTTTATATCCCCAGTCCCTAATATCATATCTGGAGTATTATTGTTATTTAATAAATATTTGCTGAATTGATGAATATAATTCAACAAAGGAAAGATACAAGAATTAAGATAGCTCTTGTACAAGGTGGGATTTGTTCTTAAACTTGAAGGAAGCCAGGCAAACCAGGAGGCAGAAATGAGGAGTGGGGGCATTTTAGGCTTGGGGGGGTGGGAGGGAACTGGTGAAAATGCCTGGATTAGAGAGGCAGAGTAAAAGAAAGTAAAAGAAACTGTTCTTATAACCTGGAAGAGACAATAAAGGGAGGAGGGGGCGGGATTTACAGATGAAAGTTGAAGAGAGTTTCTGCCACAGCTGGCCACTGCTTTGAGTAAATTTGGTTTTTTGTTTTTCAGTTGTATCTGACTTTTTCGTGATTCCATTTGTTATTTTCTTGACAAAGATACTAGAGAGATTTGCCATTTCCTTCCCTCAGCTCATTTTACAGATGAGGAAACTGACACAAACAGGCTTAAGTGACTTGCCCAGGATCATACAGCTAGTAAATGTCTGAACTCAGGTCTTCCTGATTCACTGAGCCATCTAGCTGAACATTTTAATCTGTACAATTAGGTAAGGAAAGTAGCATGGTTAATTGCAGATCTGCATAACTTGGCAGCAGGTGGGGGCCAAAATTAAAATGGGCTAAACTTCTTCAGGCCACAGAAAGGTTTTTAGCAGCTCAATTTCCAGTTAAAGGTATAATGATGGATTAAAATATTTTTACAAATAAACCATATTCTTTAAAAGTAGAAATTTCAGTTAATATCAATTAATTACACTTATTACTTAAGATTTTTATTTATCATTAAATCACTCCTCTCAGACTAGAGACAGATTGACAATGGTTGGTTACTGCAAGTCACATGACCAACAGGAGAGAGTGTACAGTGGCAATTCACCCGCCAAGTTACATGACGGGCACAACAGTGGCCAGTGAAAGGCAGATTAAGCAAGGCACAGACAAAACACTTGCTACATATTTACTTTCTTCTACATCCTCGACATTTTTTAAGGGTTGCCCAAAATCCTTTGGCTCTGACCATATGTTGTACAGGACTGGTTTATTGTAATGAGTGCTGGATTTGAATGGGTGGGTTTGAATTCTGATTCCGCTTGTCATCAGTAAAATGAATGACTTGGACAAGAGGTCCCTTGCTTCTCTATATCTGTGCCACCTATGCTCAATGTGGGGGAGTGCAGGAAGGTGGCCATTCATGTTACTAAAGGATTCAACTCAAGTTCTCTTTAGATAGCAAGCTTTCTGGATGCACTGACAATATGATATGACTCATAAAAACTCACCTTGTACGTGACATTTAAGTACCAGATCTTTTGCTTCCAAGAAGTTATACTTGATCTCCAACCCAAGGTTTTTAAAAGCAAACAAAGGACAGAGAGCAAGCTCTGGCTGGATTCTGGTAATTCCTCCCTCTTGTTGGTTGAATTCCAGTGTTTCAGTATCCTGTTCAGGCTTTTGTACAAGACATCTGCTTATCTTGGCTTAGCCTGCCTTTTCTCTATTTTTGGTAGCTCTTAGGAGGGTTGGTATGGAACCATTTGGGACTTCATAGGGAAGAATGTACTTTTCTAGGCAGCAGTAGAGCTGACAAATTTTCTTTTGGAACCCTCTGGACCGAACAACAATAACAAAAAATCACCTCTTTAATTTACACATCATGATCCAACCAATGACGTAGGTTGTGAAGGGTAAGAGAGGATATCACCAACAGAAGTCAGCAGCCCAAAGATGTGCAATGCTGAAAGGGCAGCTTTTTACACTGATCCACTGCTGTTTTCTGTGGGGAGGTGAAGAAAGGAAAAGTTCCAGTAAAACCTTTCGTTTGTCTGCTCTTGTCAGTGCATTCCCTATGTCTAATTGCACAGCAGTTTTTTGTTGACTGTGTTGTGGCTAATGGTATGATTACCTCAGGGAAATTATGGACATAATGCCAGGGATGGGTAACTAATTGGCCAATATGTGTGCAAACTGCCTACTGCCAGCTACTTCCTAATAGCAGGAAGTGGAACTATAAGAAAAAGTTAAGAAGCCACCCACACTCTTAAATATAGACTAAGTAAGAAAACTATAACTTAACTGGAAGGCTTCCACTGCTTTCCTTTAACGTAGAGGAGGCGTCACTATCCTTCTTGTGGAATGAAATCAGTCAAAAGTCAACCAGCAACGCTTATACAGAGTACTGCAAGGGAAAGAGAAGATGAGGTTCTTTATCCCCAGTCCCACCTGAGACGCTGCAGTCTTGGTAGAGGAGGAACAAAATCCACATATAAAACTAATGGGTATGGACTGTTTAAAGGGGTTATATGAACAAGAGCAAATTAACATAGTGAAGGCTAAATGCATAAATCATGATGGATAAAGAATGAATAGTGACAGGAAAAATCAATCAGTAAAGACTGAATGGAAGGGCAATGAGCTTCCTGTCCCTGTAGATATTGGTAGTATCAGAGACTTAGAGCTGGGAAGAATCTTAGAGGTTAGCTAGTCCAATCTCTCTTTTAAAATAAGTAAATAGAGGCTAGGGAAGTAAAGTTATTTGCCCAGGGTCATACAGAAAGGGTAACAAACTCTCTGTCCCTACAGAAGTTCCTAATATCAAATATTTAGAGCTGGAAGGAATCAGAGACCAGCTAGTCTAGTCCTTCTTTAACAAATGGGGAAAGCGAGGCTATGAAGGTAAAGTGATTTGCCAAGGGTCACAAGGAAAGCCAGGGCAGAGCTAGGATCCAAAGGCAGTTAATTCCATTTAATACAAATTAAGTATTTCTTGTGCTGCAGGCTGAATGTTCACTCCTCAGGGATGTGTGGTTAAGATAAGGTTGGAGGAGATGATCCCTGAGATCCCTTCCAACTCCAGGAATTTATGATTTGATTGTAAAATCCCCTCCAGGCTTATTCCCAATCTCCTTTTGGGGCTGTTTCCCCACTTCCTGCTACCAGAGGCAGAGTCTGAAGAGGGCAGCAAGCTAAAGGCTTTTCCCTTTAAAGTTCTAGGGCTAACTCTGAGGAGCTAGGAGAATTTTTCTAGTTCTATCACTCACAAATCCCCATTCAGTGTGCTCCCCATTGATTACCAACTAACTAAACTTAGATTTTAGAAAGAAGCATTCACGGAAATGTATGGCATAGTAAAAAAAAAAAAAAGTATAGTTTTTAAAGTATAGTAAAAACAAAAAAAGTAAAACAAAGCCAACACATCTCCCCAACAGTCTGTGAGACATTCTCCTGAAGCTCATGCCGGGTCTCTGGGAAGAGCTTAGAGAGTGCGTTAGACAAAGGGATAACTTACATCTCTTTTTTGTCTCCTGGTGTAGAATGAAGTTCCCCTTCAGGGTATGTAGCTCTATACTGAACTCAGAGGGTCAGGGCTCTTGGAGATCCCTGAGACTCCTTAGCTTTGATGGGTCTGTTTTGTTCTTGTCTCCTGATGTAGACACTGCCATCAGTCACACCTATTCCAGGGACACTGATGGTAAGTCCAAATGTAAAGACCTTTCGAAATTAACAAAGTCATTCTCTGGGAGAAGAAGATGAGAGAAGACATTATATATATATATATATATATATATATATCCTTTTTCCCCTCTACTCCCACCAATTCCTCTAGGAAAATTGACTGGAGCTTTCCACCACTAAGCCTGAACACTTTTAGAATGCCAGCTTTCTAACTGGCTTGCTATTTTATCCAAGAGGCAAAGGACATGAGGCAACTAGGTGGCACAGTGGATAGAGCCTGGAGTCAGGAAGACCTGAGTTCAAATCCAGTCTCATTTTCTAGTTATGTGACCCTGGTCAAGTCCCATAACCCTGTTTGCCTCAGTTTCCTCATCTGTAAAATGAGCTGGAGACAGAAATGGCAAACCCACTGCAGTATTTTGGCCAAGAAAATCCCAAATGGAGTTACAAAGAGTCAAACACAACTGAACAACACCAACAAAGGTTGTTTCTCCTTAACAACCACAAAATATTTTTCTGTGCTGTCATCTGTTTTCATTCAATTTGTACCTGGTCTATACTATGATTGATTGACTGATTGAAAAGAATTGTCTATGAATTGTTCATACTAGGTTTGCATCTGTTATTGATTCTGTAACTAAAGCAAAGAGGCACGTTCACCTGATAAAGGTATTTGAATACATAGTATATTATTAGTCATATTAATTGAGGTTAAGGAGAATGGGATAAACATTTCATACTCCCCTATCAGTTTAACATTTGCTATTCTCAACAGATAAACAGGGATGCTTTTGGAAATGCCCATAGTCCTATATCTTGGATAAAGAATTTTAGTGACTTGGGGCATTTCAGCAGTATTCTTTTTGCATGTTATCCTGAGTGCTTTATACTAAAACAGTGCTTCTTAGCTTTTTTTGTATCATCAGTCCCTTTGATAGTCTGGCAAAGTCTATATATTCCATCTTAGAATAATTGTTTAAAGTATATAAAATAAAGTACATGGGATTATAGAGGAAACAATTGTATTTAAAAACAGTTCTCAAAATATTTTTTTAAAAAAGTACATGATCCCCAGGTTATGACCTCTGTCCAAAAAAGGCTCAGGAAAAGTTGGTGTGTCAAAGTTCATTAAAAAAATGAGAAAATTAACCTTTTTCCATATTTCAAAATTCATGATAATACAATTTAATAAAAATTAGGGAAAATTAAGTGGAAGGCAGAGGAGCAAGGGAGGAATAGAAATTCCATATCCTACTTCAGGACCAGAATGCGATGGAAATAAAACTTAGCATTCACTGATTCAAAAAACACACACACTCACACACACTCACACACACACACACACCCACACACATCTGGGACCCTGAGCCCAAGAGGCTTGAAAATAGCAGAAGGATCTGGTAGCGTAACAGCTGGAGTATTAGCCTTGGTGGCAAAAAGACCTGAGTTCAAATCAAGCATTAACTTTGTGACCTGGGCAAATCAATAAACCCCTCTTTGCCTCAGTTTCTTCAGATGTAAAATGAGAATGTTAGTAATAGCATTTACCTCTCAGGTTTGTTGTGCAGATCAAATGAGATAATTGCAAAAGTCGTTAGCACACAGTAGCCACTATATAAATGTTTATTTCCTCCATCATCCTGATTCCAGTCCAGAGAAGATGAGATAGTCTACGTGGGGGAAATTTAACCATTTGACTGATAAAAATCATATGAGTTTATGATATCGAACCATTTGACAATGATGAGAATTTCAGTCACAAGAGTCTCTTTACTAGCTGGTTGTAACCTCTATGGGAGCAGTTGCCAGACTGTACCTTCACTGGGGCTGCTTCCCAAGATGAAGGCTATGAGCACTGGGCTGGAGACACGGTTAATCCAAAGGCTTTTAGGTCTAGGGTTCTGGGTTGTCTCTGTCAGAGTCCTAGGGGAGATGGTGATCAAGGGGGTGGTGGTAGTTGGACCTATTTGGCTCCTGCTGCTTCCTGTCTCTCCCTCAGGATGTCCCATTGGCACAACTAAGCTGATATTGCTGCCTTGCTCATGACAGTTGATGGGGATCATTGTCTTCTTCACCAGAGTGGCTTCCCCACATGATGGGGAGAAGAGAAAGCATTGTAGCAGAGGGACCTACCTCCTACATCATCACCATCTACCATCAACAGGATCATCGTGTTCATCCTTCGTTGCTGAAGAAGACTGTGCCATCAGAGAAATTATGACATGACTTGCACTTGACTTTGTTTTGAGTGAGGAAGGGTTGTGCAGGTCACCAGCTTCACTTCTCCTCTAGAGCCATCTGAATCCAGTGATCTGATATTCCTCAGGATGACTGGAGATGGCCCAAGATGCTCTGGGAGACCTGGGGCTCTTTAGGCCAAGGTCTTTGCAGGTACTCACTTAGGGTGAGGCAACACCAATTCATTGAATAGACCTGTTTGAGAAGTGGCCAGGGCATGGGCCCTTTAATAAGGTCAAGAAAAACAAAGACAATGGGTTGGATCACCAACAGGCAGAGAAGCATAAAAGGCCTGGAAGAGACAGTAACTCCCAAAGCTCTGGTCCTGCCTCCAGACCAGCCTTCATAGCTATCATGTGGGGAAGCAACTCTGAAGGCAGCAATACCAGCCTAGCTGTGCCAATGGGACATCCTGAGGGAGAGACAGGAAGCAGCAGGAGCCAAATAGGTCCAACTACCACCACCCCCTTGATCACCATCTCCCCTAGGACTCTGACAGAGACAACCCAGAACCCTAGACCTAAAAGCCTTTGGATTAACCATGTCTCCAGCCCAGTGCTCATAGCCTTCATCTTGGGAAGCAGCCCCAATGAAGGTACAGTCTGGCAACTGCTCCCATGGAGGTTACAACCAGCTAGTAAAGAGACTCTTGTGACTGAAATGCTCAGCACTGTCAAATGGTTCGATATCATAAACTCATGATTTTATCGGTCAAATGGTTAAATTTCCCCCACGTAAACTATCTCAGCTTCTCTTCTTTGTTTTAGTCAAATGTATGCTTCAAGGTCCTGCTCAAATGGTTAAATAGTATGAACTGTCAAATGGTTAGGTATTATAAGCTGATACGATTTTATCAGTGGAAATGACTGCAAAGAAGAGGCAACATTCCCTGCTTGATCATTGCTCTCTAAGGATCATGGGACTTTTCCATTTGATTTGCAGCTGAAAGCTTCCCTACGTCCTGCCTCCTTCACTAATGTATGCTCTTTGAAGGCAGGGACCATTTTTTCTCTTCATAAACACAGTGCTCTGCTCATAGTATGTGCTTAATAAATGTGATGGACATTCAAGTGATGGACAATATAGAACCTAAAATGAAGAATTTTGAAATCTAATTTTTTTTTAAAATCTGGGCTGATTTTATAAATGCCTATCTTTCCTTTTAAGCCAGACTCCCTGCTCTTCCTTCCCCATTGCCTATGTCTCCTCTGAAGGGCATTTATTTCTTCTCACTCCAGGCAGACAGGCAACCATCCTTTTCAATATAAGGGAAGAGGGTCAGGTGGAAATGTGCTCATTCTGGCTTTTCCTTTTGACTAGCTTTTCAAAGGAAAAAAAACAAATGAGATTGGATAAAACAGTCGCAGCTAGAGGGGCAGAAGAGCTATCTATCAAGCCATTTCCTTTTCTGTAAGTGAACAGATTTCAACAGCTTGCTAAAATGGGAATAGATTTTTTCCTATTCTGGGTTATAGAGATCAGGCATGTAGGGTAGATTTTTTTTTAATTCTATGACAATCTAAAAGCATAAGTAGAAAAGAAACTATTTTTTTCTTATGCACCAGAGACTCCTTCATCCTTTGCTTTTCATCCACATTTAGCTCAAGGGACCCAAATTTATTTCTTGGACTTCAAGGATAGCTCAATTCATGAGAAATAGCCTGGAGCCTAGATTACCTCCCAATATATAGTATTTTCCTTTCTTCAAGAACCTCAAAACATTTCCCATACCATGTCAAGTCAGACTAATTTAATCAGTCCAACCAGAACAATTTATCGTATGGTTGCTATATGCCTGGCGCTGTCCAAAGTCTGAGAGTATCCAAAGATCTGTAAGATACTGTCCCTACTTTGAAAGGACTTCCAAATAAGCTTCAGATACGAGGCTAATATGAATAAAATGATAAAGGACTAAACCATGTGGCATTAATAGGCACCGCAGGAATGTAGAAGCAGGAGTAAACACTGAAGCTGTGGTCTGTGGAGACTTCTCAGAGGAGATAAGATTTGAGCAAGATCTTGAAGTGCAAATGTGACTGAAACAAATAGATGAGATAATCTATGTGGGAAATAGCATGAACCAAACTACAGAGTGGGAAGCAGCCTGGGGTATGTCTGTTTCAAAGAGTGTTTACCACCAATTTATTTGATTTGCTGCTTTGCTTTCTTTTCCTATTTTCGAAAGTTTGCCATGACTGATTCTCAACCTCCCCCCAGTGATCTGATTGCCTGTTTTGAGGTTGCATCCATAGCTTCCCCTTATTGAAGGAAAGAACCAAGTTTCCCTCCCCATCCCAAATAAACAAAAATCCTCTGGATCTGTTTGATTAAAAGATTCCAAAAGGTCAATAGAACTTCATCAAAAGCAGATCATGTATTGAGAAAATGCACCTCTCAACCTTCACTTAAGCAATGGGGTTCTATTGCTGTGAAATATCATATTTATTGACAGACACAGTCAATGTGTTAGTTTTGCCAAATTACTTTTTGTCTTTTTTCTTTTTATATCTTTGTTTCAAGAGCTGGCTTTCTGGAGTGAGCAGAGCAGAGATAGATCCAGAAACAAATGTGATATAAAAACAATGGTATCAAAAATGAGATATTTTTTAAAGGAACAGAACATGCCAAATTAAAATAATTTCCTTTTTGACAGGATTTTTAGATAGATTGATCAAATGCCATAGACACAGCATAAAAAGATTTTAACAAAGCATTTAACAAAATGTTTTGTGCTGTACTTGTCAACAAGATGAAGAAAGGTTGAATAAAATAAGAGACCCCCAAACATCAATGCTAATGTGATTGAGCGATATACCGGTAACTATGAGAATTTAAAGATTTTTCTCACCCATTAATGGGCCTGCCCATTAAGGAAAGCTTGATTAGGAGAGACCCACACCTTTTGTAATTTTCTAATGAGGCACTCCTTCTCAAGAGTTGTGATGCCCTCTGGCTCTGAAAAATGTATAAATCCTATGTATGTATGATCAGACAATTATCTGTCTGTTGATCTGTGATGTATATACTGTTTATATCAGGCAGCTGGAAGCCCTGTCTCTTGATCTTTATTTCTCTGTATTTTCTCTAAAGTTCATAGTGCTAACTTTTTCCCCTGCACTAAGTGAATGATATATGTGCTTGATTAAAGTGATTGTTGAGCCCCCAAAAGTTGCTTTCCCTTTAGAAATGCATCTATTAGAACCTGTGATAGCAGGCTCTCCTGTGTATATTGGGATGCTTGCTTTTACACAAACAATGACTGTGATATCATATAGGTGGCATCTCAACCGTTTGCAATGCGTTGTTTCAGTCATGTTCGACTCTTTGTGACTCCATTTGGGGTTTTCTTGGCAAAGATATTGAAGTAGTTTACCATTTCCTTCTCCAGCTTATTTTACAGAAGAGGACTGAGGCAAACAGGGTTAAACTGCTTGGCCAGAGTCACACAGCTAGTATCTGAAGCCAGATTTGAACTTAGGTCCTCCTGACTCTAGGGCTGGCACTCTATCCACTCTTCCACCTAGCGGCCATGCAACAATGTACACTGCCCAAATTCTCTCACAGTGTTATAAGGTTTTAGCTATGCATTTGAATCAACTGTATTGTGGATTGTAGAAGGCAAAGTAACATATA